>JBBBDQ010002051.1:1082500-1207500 GCA_037127315.1 Ascarosepion bandense | reverse complement strand
CGTAAGTGAATACAATGGATTCAACTGGGATTCGAACTCGGCTCCCCGGTTTCTCGTTCCGAGTCGATATTTCGTTAGTTTTAGCGAAATGTGATTTATGCAGAAAGAGATTTTTTTAATTGTTTCGCCCCAAGCAAGATGGTACCGCCACTGATGCGCACGGGGCTACATAAGAGTAAAAGTTTAAGCAGAAGGAGAGTGAAGAGAAAAGCGAAACAGTTACAAGGAGTGTCAGAGAAGGATGCAAGAGAAGGATGTGAACACAGGAGTGAAGACAGTTGCGAAGGTAGAGAGAAAAGGAAAAAACAAGATACACGGGGTGATGTAGAAAGAATGAAGAGAAAGACGAACAAGCTACAAGGGGTGAAAGAGAAAAGGGCAAAGAGAAGGATGGGAACACAGGAGTGAAGACAGTTGCGAAGGTAGAGAGAAAAGAAAAAAACAAGATACACGGGTGATGTAGAAAGAATGAAGAAAGACGAACAAGCTACAAGGGTGAAAGAGAAAGGGCAAAGAAGGATGGGAACACAGGAGTGAAGACAGTTGCGAAGGTAGAGAGAAAAGAAAAAAACAAGATACACGAGGTGATGTAGAAAGAATGAAGAAAGACGAACAAGCTACAAGGGTGAAAAGAAAGGGGGAAAAGAGAAGGATGTTAACACAGGAGTGAAGACAGTTGCGAAGGTAGAGAAAGAAAAAAACAAGATACACGGGTGATGTAGAAAGAATGAAGAAGAACCGAACAAGCTACAAGGGGTGAAGAGAAAGGGCAAAGAGAAGGATGTGAACACAGGAGTGAAGACAGTTGCGAAGGTAGAGAGAAAAGAAAAAAACAAGATACACTGGTGATGTAGAAAGAATGAAGAGAAAGACAAGCTACAAGGAATTGAAAAGAGAAAGGGCAAGAGAAGGATGGGAACACAGGAGTGAAGACAGTTGCGAAGGTAGAGAGAAAGAAAAACAAGATACACGGGTGATGTAGAAAGAATGAAAGAGAAAGACGAACAAGCTACAAGGGGTGAGAAAGAAAGGGAAAGAGAAGGATGTGAACACAGGAGTGAAGAAGACAGTTGCGAAGGTAGAGAGAAAGAAAAACAAAGATACACGGGGTGATGTAGAAAGAATGAAGAGAAAGACGAACAAGTACAAGGGGTGAAAGAGAAAGGGCAAGAGAAGGATGTGAACACAGGAGTGAAGACAGTTGCGAAGGTAGAGAGAAAGAAAAAAACAAGATACACGGGATGATGTAGAAAGAATGAAGAAAGACGAACAAGCTACAAGGGGTGAAAGAGAAAGGGCAAGAGAAGGATGGGAACACAGGAGTGAAGACAGTTGCGAAGGTAGAGAGAAAAAGAAAAAAACAAGATACACGGGTGATGTAGAAAAGAATGAAGAGAAAGACGAACAAGCTACAAGGGGTGAAAGAGAAAGGGCAAGAGAAGGATATGAACACAGGAGTGAAGACGGTTGCGAAGGTAGAGAGAAAAGGAAAAAACAAGATACACGGGGTGATGTAGAAAGAATGAAGAGAAAGACGAACAAGCTACAAGGGGTGAAAGAGAAAGGGCAAGAGAAGGATGTGAACACAGGAGTGAAGACAGTTGCGAAGGTAGAGAGAAAGGAAAAAAACAAGATACACGGGGTGATGTAGAAAGAATGAAGAGAAAGACGAACAAGCTACAAGGGGTGAAAGAGAAGGGCAAGAGAAGGATGGGAACACAGGAGTGAAGACAGTTGCGAAGGTAGAGAGAAAAGGAAAAAACAAGATACACGGGGTGATGTAGAAAGAATGAAGAGAAAGACGAACAAGCCACAAGGGGTGAAAGAGAAAGGGCAAGAGAAGGATGGGAACACAGGAGTGAAGACAGTTGCGAGAGTAGAGAGAAAAGAAAAAAACAAGATACACGGGTGATGTAGAAAGAATGAAGAGAAAGACGAACAAGCTACAAGGGGGTGAAAGAGAAAGGGCAAGAGAAGGATGGGAACACAGGAGTGAAGACAGTTGCGAAGGTAGAAAGAAAAAGAAAAAACAAGATACACGGGTGATGTAGAAAGAATGAAGAGAAAGACGAACAAGCTACAAGGGGTGAAGAGAAAGGGCAAGAGAGGATGGGAACACAGGAGTGAAGAAGACAGTTGCGAAGATAGAGAGAAAAGGAAAAAACAAGATACACGGGGTGATGTAGAAAGAATGAAGAGAAAGACGAACAAGCTACAAGGGGTGAAAGAGAAAGGGCAAGAGAAGGATGGGAACACAGGAGTGAAGACAGTTGCGAAGGTAGAGAGAAAAGAAAAAAACAAGATACACGGGTGATGTAGAAAGAATGAAGAGAAAGACGAACAAGCTACAAGGGGTGAAAGAGAAAGGGCAAGAGAAGGATGGGAACACAGGAGTAGAAGACAGTTGCAGAAGGTAGAGAGAAAAGAAAAACAAGATACACGGGGTGATGTAGAAAGAATGAAGAGAAAGACGAACAAGCCACAAGGGGTGAAAAGAGAAAAGGGCAAGAAGGATGTGAACACAGGAGTGAAGACAGTTGCGAAGGTAGAGAGAAAAAGAAAAAAACAAGATACACGGGGTGATGTAGAAAGAATGAAGAGAAAGACGAACAAGCTACAAGGTGAAAGAGAAAGGGCAAGAGAAGGATGGGAACACAGGAGTGAAGACAGTTGCGAAGGTAGAGAGAAAAAGAAAAAAAAACAAGATACACTGGTGATGTAGAAAGAATGAAGAGAAAGACGAACCGGCTTCTACAAGGGGTGAAGAAGGGCAAGAGAAGGATGGGAACACAGGAGTGAAGACAGTTGCGAAGGTAGAGAGAAAAGGAAAAAACAGATACACTGGTGATGTAGAAAAGAATGAAGAGAAAGACGAACAAGCTACAAGGGGTGAAAGAGAAAAGGGCAAGAGAAGGATGTGAATACAGGAGTGAAGACGGTTGCGAAGGTAGAGAGAAAAGAAAAAAACAAGATACACGGGTGATGTAGAAAGAATGAAGAGAAAGACGAACAAGCTACAAGGGGTGAAAAGAGAAAGGGCAAGAGAAGGATGTGAACACAGGAGTGAAGACAGTTGCGAAGGTAGAGAGAAAAAGAAAAAAACAAGATACACTGGTGATGTAGAAAGAATGAAGAGAAAGACGAACAAGCTACAAGGGGTGAAAAAGAAAGGGAAAGAGAAGGATGTGAACACAGGAGTGAAGACAGTTGCGAAAGGTAGAGAGAAAAGAAAAAAACAAGATACACGGGTGATGTAGAAAGAATGAAGAGAAAGACGAACAAGCTACAAAGGGTGAAAGAGAAAGGGCAAAGAGAAGGATGTGAACACAGGAGTGAAGACAGTTGCGAAGGTAGAGAGAAAAGAAAAAACAAGATACACGGGATGATGTAGAAAAGAATGAAGAGAAAGACGAACAAGCTACAAGGGTGAAAGAGAAAGGGCAAGAGAAGGATGGGAACACAGGAGTGAAGACAGTTGCGAAGGTAGAGAGAAAAGAAAAAAGCAAGATACACGGGTGATGTAGAAAGAATGAAGAGAAAGACGAACAAGCTACAAGGGGTGAAAGAGAAAGGGCAAAGAAGGATATGAACACAGGAGTGAAGACAGTTGCGCAGGTAGAGAGAAAAGGAAAAAACAAGATACACGGGGTGATGTAGAAAGAATGAAGAGAAAGACGAACAAGCTACAAGGGGTGAAAGAGAAGGGCAAGAGAAGGATGTGAACACAGGAGTGAAGACAGTTGCGAAGGTAGAGAGAAAGGAAAAAAACAAGATACACGGGGTGATGTAGAAAGAATGAAGAGAAAGACGAACAAGCTACAAGGGGTGAAAGAGAAAGGGCAAGAGAAGGATGGGAACACAGGAGTGAAGACAGTTGCGAAGGTAGAGAGAAAAGAAAAAAACAAGATACACGGGATGATGTAGAAAGAATGAAGAAAGACGAACAAGCTACAAGGGGTGAAAGAGAAAGGGCAAGAGAAGAGGATGGGAACACAGGAGTGAAGACAGTTGCGAAGGTAGAGAAGAAAAAGAAAAAAACAAGATACACGGGTGATGTAGAAAAGAATGAAGAGAAAGACGAACAAGCTACAAGGGGTGAAAGAGAAAGGGCAAGAGAAGGATATGAACACAGGAGTGAAGACAGTTGCGCAGGTAGAGAGAAAAGGAAAAAACAAGATACACGGGGTGATGTAGAAAGAATGAAGAGAAAAGACGAACAAGCTACAAGGGGTGAAAGAGAAAGGGCAAGAGAAGGATGTGAACACAGGAGTGAAGACAGTTGCGAAGGTAGAGAGAAAGGAAAAAAACAAGATACACGGGGTGATGTAGAAAGAATGAAGAGAAAGACGAACAAGCTACAAGGGGTGAAAGAGAAAGGGCAAGGGAAGGATGTGAACACAGGAGTGAAGACAGTTGCGAAGGTAGAGAGAAAAGGAAAAAACAAGATACACGGGTGATGTAGAAAGAATGAAGAGAAAGTCGAACAAGCTACAAGGGGTGAAAGAGAAAGGGCAAGAGAAGGATGTGAACACAGGAGTGAAGACAGTTGCGAAGGTAGAGAGAAAGGAAAAAAAACAAGATACACGGGGTGATGTAGAAAGAATGAAGAGAAAGACGAACAAGCTACAATGGGTGAAAGAGAAAGGGCAAGAGAAGGATGTGAACACAGGAGTGAAGACAGTTGCGAAGGTAGAGAGAAAGGAAAAAAACAAAATACACGGGTGATGTAGAAAGAATGAAGAGAAAGACGAACAAGCTACAAGGGGTGAAAGAGAAAGGGCAAGAGAAGGATGTGAACACAGGAGTGAAGACAGTTGCGAAGGTAGAAAGAAAAGAAAAAAACAAGATACACGGGTGATGTAGAAAGAATGAAGAGAAAGACGAACAAGCTACAAGGGGTGAAAGAGAAAGGGCAAGAGAAGGATGGGAACACAGGAGTGAAGACAGTTGCGAAGATAGAGAGAAAAGGAAAAAACAAGATACACGGGGTGATGTAGAAAGAATGAAGAAAGACGAACAAGCTACAAGGGGTGAAAGAGAAGGGCAAGAGAAGGATGGGAACACAGGAGTGAAGACAGTTGCGAAGGTGAAAGAAAGAAAAAAACAAGATACACGGGTGATGTAGAAAGAATGAAGAGAAAGACGAACAAGCTACAAGGGTGAAGAAAGGGCAAGAGAAGGATGGGAACACAGGAGTGAAGACAGTTGCGAAGGTAGAGAGAAAAGAAAAAAACAAGATACACGGGGTGATGTAGAAAGAATGAAGAGAAAGACGAACAAGCTACAAGGGTGAAAGAGAAAGGAGCAAAGAGAAGGATGTGAACACAGGAGTGAAGACAGTTGCGAAGGTAGAGAAGAAGAAAAAAACAAGATACACGGGGGTGATGTAGAAAGAATATGAAGAAAGACGAACAAGCTACAAGGGGTGAAAGAGAAAGGGCAAAGAGAAGGATGGGAACACAGGAGTGAAGACAGTTGCGAAGGTAGAGAGAAAAGAAAAAAACAAGATACACTGGTGATGTAGAAGAATGAAGAGAAAGACAAGCTAGGGGTGAAAGAGAAAGGGCAAGAAGGATGGGAACACAGGAGTGAAGACAGTTGCGAAGGTAGAGAGAAAAGGAAAAAACAAGATACACTGGTGATGTAGAAAGAATGAAGAGAAAGACGAACAAGCTACAAGGGGTGAAAGAGAAAGGGCAAGAGAAGGATGTGAATACAGGAGTGAAGACAGTTGCGAAGGTAGAGAGAAAAGAAAAAAACAAGATACACGGGTGATGTAGAAAGAATGAAGAAGACGAACAAGCTACAAGGGGTGAAAGAGAAAGGGCAAGAGAAGGATGTGAACACAGGAGTGAAGACAGTTGCGAAGGTAGAGAAAAAGAAAAAAACAAGATACACTGGTGATGTAGAAAGAATGAAGAGAAAGACGAACAAGCTACAAGGGGTGAAAAAGAAAGGGAAAGAGAAGGATGTGAACACAGGAGTGAAGACAGTTGCGAAGGTAGAAGAAAGAAAAAAACAAGATACACGGGTGATGTAGAAAGAATGAAGAGAAAGACGAACAAGCTACAAGGGGTGAAAAGAGAAAGGGCAAAGAGAAGGATGTGAACACAGGAGTGAAGACAGTTGCGAAGGTAGAGAAAAAGAAAAAAACAAGATACACGGGATGATGTAGAAAGAATGAAGAAAGACGAACAAGCTACAAGGGGTGAAAGAGAAAGGGCAAAGGAAAGGATGGGAACACAGGGTAAAAGACAGTTGCGAGTAGAGAAAAAGAAAAAAACAAGATACACGGGTGATGTAGAAAGAATGAAGAGAAAGACGAACAAGCTACAAAGGGTAGAAGAAAAGGGCAAGAGAAGGATATGAACACAGGAGTGAAGACAGTTGCGCAGGTAGAAGAAAAGGAAAAAACAAGATACACGGGGTGATGTAGAAAGAATGAAGAGAAAGACGAACAAGCTACAAGGGGTGAAAGAGAAAGGGCAAAGAGAAGGATGTGAACACAGGAGTGAAGACAGTTGCGAAGGTAGAGAGAAAGAGAGAAAAAAACAAGATACACGGGGTGATGTAGAAAGAATAGAGAAAGACGAACAAGCTACAAGGGGTGAAAGAGAAAGGGCAAGAGAAGGATGGGAACACAGGAGTGAGGTTGCGAAGGTAGAGAGAAAAGAAAAAAACAAGATACACGGGATGATGTAGAAAGAATGAAGAGAAAGACGAACAAGCTACAAGGGGTGAAGAGAAAGGGCAAGAAGGATGGGAACACAGGAGTGAAGACAGTTGCGAAGGTAGAGAAAAAGAAAAAAACAAGATACACGGGTGATGTAGAAAGAATGAAGAGAAAGACGAACAAGCTACAAGGGTGAAAGAGAAAGGGCAAGAAGGATATGAACACAGGAGTGAAGACAGTTGCGCAGGTAGAGAGAAAAGGAAAAAACAAGATACACGGGGTGATGTAGAAAGAATGAAGAGAAAGACGAACAAGCTACAAAGGGTGAAAGAGAAAAGGGCAAGAGAAGGATGTGAACACAGGAGTGAAGACAGTTGCGAAGGTAGAGAGAAAGGAAAAAACAAGATACACGGGGTGATGTAGAAAGAATGAAGAGAAAGACGAACAAGCTACAAGGGGTGAAAGAGAAAAGGGCAAGGGAAGGATGTGAACACGGGAGTGAAGACAGTTGCGAAGGTAGAGAAAAGGAAAAAACAAGATACACGGGTGATGTAGAAAGAATGAGAAAGTCGAACAAGCTACAAGGGGTGAAAGAGAAAGGGCAAGAGAAGGATGTGAACACAGGAGTGAAGACAGTTGCGAAGGTAGAGAGAAAGGAAAAAAACAAGATACACGGGGTGATGTAGAAAGAATGAAGAGAAAGACGAACAAGCTACAATGGGTGAAAGAGAAAGGGCAAGAGAAGGATGTGAACACAGGAGTGAAGACAGTTGCGAAGGTAGAGAGAAAGGAAAAAAACAAAATACACGGGTGATGTAGAAAGAATGAAGAGAAAGACGAACAAGCTACAAGGGGTGAAAGAGAAAGGGCAAGAGAAGGATGTGAACACAGGAGTGAAGACAGTTGCGAAGGTAGAGAGAAAAGAAAAAAACAAGATACACGTGGTGATGTAGAAAGAATGAAGAGAAAGACGAACAAGCTACAAGGGGTGAAAGAGAAAGGGCAAGAGAAGGATGGGAACACAGGAGTGAAGACAGTTGCGAAGGTAGAGAGAAAAGAAAAAAACAAGATACACGGGTGATGTAGAAAGAATGAAGAGAAAGACGAACAAGCTACAATGGGTGAAAGAGAAAGGGCAAGAGAAGGATGTGAACACAGGAGTGAAGACAGTTGCGAAGGTAGAGAGAAAGGAAAAAAACAAAATACACGGGTGATGTAGAAAGAATGAAGAGAAAGACGAACAAGCTACAAGGGGTGAAAGAGAAAGGGCAAGAGAAGGATGTGAACACAGGAGTGAAGACAGTTGCGAAGGTAGAGAGAAAAGAAAAAAACAAGATACACGTGGTGATGTAGAAAGAATGAAGAGAAAGACGAACAAGCTACAAGGGGTGAAAGAGAAAGGGCAAGAGAAGGATGTGAACACAGGAGTGAAGACAGTTGCGAAGGTAGAGAGAAAAGAAAAAACAAGATACACGGGGTGATGTAGAAAAGACTGGAGTCAAGTGGATAAGAGATGGGTATTGACATTTTCATGACTTCCCACCGGAGGAACTCCCTTCCGTATACTTGCTTTCCTAACAGCTACAATCTCCAAGAATTTAAATGCAATATCAGTTCTCATCTTTTATCCATTTGACTCCAGTCCATCCTTCGTCCTTTCCCCATCACCACGTGTATCTTGTTGTTTTCCTTTCTCACTCTACCTTCGCAACTGTCTTCACACTGATATTCCCATCCTTTTCTTGCCCTTTCTCCGACACCCCCAGTAACCGGTTCGTTTTTCTGTTCGCTCTCCTCCTGATTAAATCTTCACTCTTCTCTTATGTAGCACCCTGCACACTAGTGGTTGGACTGCCTTGTTTGGGGGGGGGGGGGCGATTAAAAATGTTTGGCTGATTCGTCTTAATCAAGAACTGATCATTAACGGTTATCATAAAGGAATCCTTTCTCATCGCAAATGAAGAATTTATCACCCTTAAGCTTAATCATAAGTTGCAGTTAAGAATAATACGAATACTAACTTAACTGGTAACATGTGGACGAACATTGCCATCAAGCAGAATTTGATCTCTCGATTAAGCAGTAAAATTCACATTTTACTTAACTGAACGGGCATTTACTCTAGTTAGTTACGGTAAACCACGACATTTGTATCTCTGATTATATTCCAAAAAGCTGTAATGGATAAGGCCAATGATGACCCACCAGACTGTCACCATACTCTTCTGGTATCCGATCAAGAAATCGATCATTTGAATTTCGCAAATGCAGCATCGAATTCATTTAAAAACTACAAACATTTATCGAGTTTCTTCACATTTCCAGTTTTGTTAAGATGATCAGGCATTGTTGAAATACTGACACCGATTTTCAAAGATGTTACTTTGACATATTGACATGGGACTTGTACGGCTTTTGTTTTTAGATGTTGATTGTCAGTAGCATAAGGACGTCCTCTCCCTGTTGTATATACCTTCGACGTAAAATTATCTGCAACCAAAAACTCTTGTTATCTTATAAAATCGCCTTTTTCACGCTGATAAAACACACACGCATTCGAAGGAGCCATCTCTCTTTCTCTCTCGGTCTGCTTTCTGATCTCACTCTTTCCACTAACCTGTCGCTTCTATAAGAGAGTTTCATTAAGACTACATCGTCTTTTAGGCACATTGTTTACAAACACAATTTGAGTTTCACAATATCTGACCTTGGCTACGCTGGTTATCAAAACACACTTTCGCCTGTCACCTAATATGCACATTCTTTACTTTTCAAAACAATAAAATATTTTCAAAACACTTCTATTTTATATTGCTAGCCAGTTTGCATATTCTTGCCGTTTCATAAAAATACACTTCTGCACGAAATTACGCAATAGGTCACATAATATATATATATATATATATATATATATATATATATATATATATATATAACATACTATCTTGAATTTCAAGACTCGTATCTCTACTGTGGAACTTCAGAAACCAGCTTCGTACTGTCCGATCACAAAGAAATTCTTCACCATTAATGTTGGCTGCGGTTTGAGAGTCATAATGACCAAGTTAGAACGCATCTCTTCTTTTTATGTTCAAGACGTGAGGTATATAGTGTTTTAGTTTCTGAAGCAGATTGATATAAAAAAATCAGTGAGGACCCTTCATTCTTAAGAAATATGGAATATATTTTGTGAGACTGTAATAATAAGGTACGTTGTGGTACAGTGGATATCGACTCTGAACGACAAATCGGGGTGCCGATTTCGAATTCCGGTTGAATTTCTTGCATTAACTTACGCACAAATACCCTTGGGAAAGGTATTAATCCGTCTTTTCCCTCCAGTTATGGGTTAAATAATAAAACAGATTGGGTTCTATAGCCTTGGCTGACAACCAGTCTACCGCAGAAAGCAATGGCAACCTACTGCGGGATAATGTTCTGCCCAGTCAGTCATGTCTCTTTCGAGACATGATCGCCCAAGCGTGTATCACGTCTGGCACTTAAGTGGCTGAATAATAAAGTAATAGAACAGAAACGATTTATTCTAAAATCGAACATTATTTTTCGAACCATTTAATAATTTCATCTTTATACAGCAGATTTTTCAAATCAAAGACTAAAATGGCTTTTAGAGAATTAATGTTTTTTCATTGAAAATCGTGGAGAGACGCTACATAACACAGAACTAGAAACTACACAAGAGCAAGACTTCAATACCCACACTAATCAATGAATTTGAAGTTCTCACCTCCCCAGCTGACAAGGCTGAATGCTTTGCCGGTAGATTCTCCACCAATTCGACACTGGACTCGTTAGGAATACCTACACCCGACTTCAAACCCAGAACTAAGGCTCAACTACAGAACGTCCACATTACACCCTCGCTGGTCTCCAAGATAATTGCACAACTTGACCCACACAAAGCGAGCGGTGGGGACGGAATCCCAATCATAGTACTGAAGAAATGTGCCCCAGAACTCTCCTCTGTCCTCTCTAAACTCTATAACCTCTGCCTATCTGCTTCCTGTTTTCCTGCCTGTTGGAAGTCCTCCTGTGTAGTTCCTATATTTAAGAATTCTGGCGAACCATCAAACCCCGCCAATTACCGTCCTATTAGTCTCCTTCCGATCTTCGGCAAAGTTTTCGAAGCCATAATCAACGCCGAGGGGATTCAGCATCTCACTGCCCACAGGCTTCTCTCAAACAAACAGTACCAGGTCTACTGCTGATATGGTAACGACCATTACCGAGTACATATACATATACCAGGTTCTTGACAAGAATGGCGAAGCCCGAACCGTTGCTTTGGATATCTTCAAAGCGTTCGACAGGGTCTGGCACGCTGGCCTCTTATGCAAACTGCGCAGCTACGGTATAACTGGACGTCTGTTTGACCTCATCCAGTCATTCCTCTCTAACCGCACATTGAAGGTAGTATTAAATGGGCATGCCTCCAAAAACTACCATACGAACGCGGGCGTCCCTCAAGGTTCTGCTGTAGATTCATGATCTCCCCGACGCTATTAGATCCCAAGTAGACATGTACGCCGATGACACAACAATCTACTCTCGCCTCGATCAAAAACCCGGTGTGGGCGACAAAGTGAACCTCGCTGCCGAGCTTGAAAAGGACCTCCAATCCGTAGTGGCCTGGGGTAGGAAATGGCTAGTAAATTTCAATGCTTCTAAAACGAAGCTGTTATCATCTAACCACCATAGGCAATCGCATCTACCTCCCATTAGCATGGAACAGGCGGACCTCAAATGGAATGACTATATTGAATCCATTGCCAATTCTGCCGCTATGAAAGTCAGCTCTCTGTGCAGGGCCCGGAAGTTTTTCCCGCCTGATTCTATCCTGCATATATACAAATCTACCATCCGCCCATATATTGAATACTGCTGCCATATCTGGTCGGGTGCCCCTGCTACCCTCCTTGGGCTTCTTGACAAAATACAAAGGAGAATCTGTAACGTGGTTGATACTGACTTGGCACACCGACTGCAACTACTCTCTCACCGGCGTGATGTGGCTTCCTTGTGCCTCTTCTACAAGTACTTTCATGGCTTCTGCTCCGATGAACTTAGATCACTGATGCCGCCTAAGCACAAATTTGCACGAGATACTAGATTAGCAACTAGGTCCCACCCTTTTACAGTTAAACAGATAAGATGTAACCGTAATTTCTACTCCAACAGCTTCTTTTCTCGCGCTTCCCGCCCGTGGAATTCCCTTCCACATGTGTGCTTTCCCGACAACTACAATCTCCAGTTGTTTAAATGTAGGGTCAATAGACACCTCCCATCACACCAACTTCCAATTATTCTAAGAACACTCTCATCTACCCAACCCTCATTCTCGGTATCCTTACCCACCTATCACCCACCCTCTGACATTTCCTATATTTAATCATCTTTTCTCCACTCTACGTAGCCCCCTGCGCAGTAGTGGCAGTGAAATCCTTGCTCGGGGTGAAACGCTTATAAAAAAAAAAAAAAAACATAAACACATAAACACAAATAACAGAAACCATGTCATTTGAGAAAATTCAACAGCAACCACAGCTAAAATGAATAGCTGAAGAGAAATAATGTCATCATGTGAGATGCTGACTTTTCACCCTACTACAAATAAAAGTCATGCGTTTTTATATAAAGAATCGCAGAAGTGACGAAACATATAAAGAGTTAATAATGAGGATATAAAGACAAAGAAGAAATTTGAAAACAACAAACTCTCTATTGAAAATGATTAATGTCTTTCGGTGCTCTTAGTTACCGTCAAATATTATTTTTTATGCGCATTTATAATGGTGTATGAAGGGGAATGCGGACCACGTCTAGTGACACCATTCAAACGGATGATAACAAATATTTCGTAGAGTGTTTCCAGTGTATTTAAAATAAATAAATGAAGAAAAAAGCTATATGAAGAAAAAATTAAAAAAGAGCAACTAAATAAATAAATAAACAGGCTATCTTCCTGTCACTTATTGCCCTTAATAAACTTTGTCATTCTGTTGTTTCTCCTAAGCCCTACTTTGTCTCCGTTTACGTGAGCCAACCAATATGTTATGCGTTGTTTTCCCTGATTTTCTATTTGTCAGCTGAGTATTAAATTTTCCAAGCCTTCCTTCCTCGTTATGTCCCCAGAAACCTCAACCCACTCTTCTTGACGTTAAACATTAGTTTCTGTTTTGTTTCCATTTTCACTTCATCGTTTTTCATATGTTCGGTGCATGGTATCCACAGTATCCTTCTGTGGAACCACATTTCTGTTGCTACAAGTCTCCTCTTCATCTCTGATCGTTCAGCACTCACTGCCATGGTGTAGGACAGATATGCCGTAGCAGTTCAGCACTAAATGGCGACATTAAGTACAAAAGAAAGAAAGAAAGAACAAATAGATAATCTAAACTTATTTATAAATAAAACTTTGTCTCTGTGTGTGTATGTGTGTGTGCATGTGTGTGTGTATGTGTGTGTTTCTTTTTCTGTTACCTATAGACTCCGAAACGGCTGAACCGATTTTCTTGAAAATTTACACAGTTGTACTATAAGCGTCTGCGAGTCTTCATAGCTAGGTTTTGTGTCGAGGTACCCCCGATAAATATCGAAAATCGATAATCGAAAAATTCGGGTTATAGAAAGAGTGGTCCGATTTTAATAAAATTTGATACACTCATAGACAAAGACATAAGAAACGATATTCAGAATTTTCAAGGTTGCAGTTCTTACAATAGTACAGAGAATCGACAATATATATATATATATATATATATATATATATATATATATATATATATATAAAAGACAAGATGTTTGTGTGCTTGTCTGTTTATCTGTCTGTATGTCTGTATTTTTTCAGCTCTTTTAATTTAGTTTTTGCTTCGGGTTTGGCTCTAAGAAGGTATAATTGTAGTTCTTAGTCGCAGTCATGATACCATTTCCTCAGAGGACTTATTTAGCCTTCAAAATTCAGTTTACGACGAAAAAAACTTATTTGATATCGATACCAGGAAATCAAAATTTGACTTACATCCATTCATTTTTCTTTCAGTCTACAGTTTTCCTTTAACTGGAAACAACTATTGCTTTTTAGTCTTTCGTGCCAACGTCCAAAGAGTCTGAGCTCCAGGACCATGGATTAGTTTTAAAGCTTTCATTACACCCGAGCAACGCCGGGCTATACTGCTAGTATTAAATAAATAAAGAAAAAAAAGGCATTAAAAAATAAAAAAGAAAGAATAAGAACGAGATTTTTCAAAAAGAGGGAAAACAAACAAAAACTCCATAGCTAAATCCGCTGCTAAGAAGGTCGGTTCTCTGTGCAGGGCCAGGAAGTTTTTCCCGTCTTACAATCTTGCACATATATAAATCTGCCATCCGCCAGTGCATTGAATACTGCTGCCATATTTGGCGGGTGCTCCTGCTATCCACCTAGGGGTCCTTGATAAAATCCAACTATAATGTGATCGATCCCGCAGCTCGGATACAGTCACTTTCTCACCGGCGCAATGTGGCTTCCCTGTGTCTCTTTTGCCAATACTTTTATGGATTCTGCTCAGATAAACTTAGCTCACTGGTATCCTGTATACATGAATTTGCTCGAGCCACAAGATTAGCAACTATGTCCAACCCTTTTACTGTGAAATCTATAAATTGTATACGCAAATTCTACTCCAGCAGTTTCTTCCTCGCATTTCCCGCCTGTGGATTTCACTTCCGTTTACTTGCTTTCCCGAAAGCTACAATCTTCAAGAATTTAAATGTAAAGTCAAGGGTCATCTCTTATCTCACTAATCTGCATCCTCGCTCTCATGCTCCTATCTCCGTCCACTCCACTCTCATCAATATTCTCATCCTTCTCCTACTCTCTTCTTGACACCCCCTGTAACCTGTCCTTCTTTCTCATAACTTTTCTCCTATGTAACCCCCTGCTCAACATTGGCAGTAAAATGCCTTGCTTGGGGCGACACGATTATAAAAAAAAAAGAAGAAGATATTAAAGCATAAGATCCCTGACTTCTTCTGGCGACAGACATAATCTCTTGTGTCAGCAAAGCAGCTATTATTTAGTCATGTCTTATTAGCAAAGAATAAGAGTCGTACATAAAAACGTGTCGAATAAAAGTAAATATTAAGAAAAAAAAAGTTCGGTGTTGAGAATAAAACCCGTCTGATGATGACAACTTTATTAACAACATCAGATTTGTTCAGAGTCATACGTACGAAAAATAAAGCATAATCTACAACAATGTTCTATTTGAAACGCTCTCGGACTGTGGTGATGGATATACGCCACCTTTGAACCCACTTGTCAAAACCATTTCATCAGACGGGTTTCTTCGACGCGGTCTTCAGCATAAAAATTTAGTCTTACTGACAAAAGATATGTTATTTTCAATACAAAATTTAAAATGTAAATTAAATTTTAAACATATACGTGAAAATGATTTCATTTATTCTTTCGTGCCATGCACCTTCAAAACGTAGATGATCATGGCCCTCCACAACTTGCTATCTGTTGACGTTCTGACGGTTGATACGACTCAGTTCTAGCATTTCAGACCTTTGAAGCACTGATCCGCCATAAACACGTGTACAATGTGAAATCATTCACATTCTATTGGGATAAAGCAGGAGTTCATGGTAATTTTTTCTTTTTTTCTTTTATTTATTCACATAATATTGTTTATTCAATTGCAACGCCCTGGCATTCTGTTGGGCTTTTTGAAGTATACTTCAGTTTATTCATTTAATAATTATTTTAAAATTAAAACAAATTACTGTACATGTAATGAAGTTTGTTACTATTGTTTTATACTGCCTCTGCTGCTGCTGCTGCTGCTGCTGCTGCCTACGCTGCTGCTGTCTTTGGTATTGGTTGTTATCCGTCAAGACGATTGTTGTTTAGCAGCAGCAGTAAAGGCAGCAGCAGCGCAGGCAACTGCAGCAGCAGCGCAGGCAACTGCAGCAGCAGAGGCAGTATAAAACAATAGTAGCAACTTTCATTACATGTACAGTAATTAGTCATCCGCAGACAGATCTGTTTCACTGTATCACAGCTCATCAGTACGGTTAGACTCCGATTGCCTTTAACGCAGGATTGAAACCCGATCGAATTAGCGTCAGTCGGCGACTCTACCTCTGGGCTATGGGCGTTCGGTAGAAGAAGGCAGACCTTTTAGCGTGTATATTATCATTATACACGCCCAATAGCCAGAGTGCTCAATATACAAATATAAACTTATATTTTTATTCTTCGTCGGTGACGGTTGTGTGGAATTGTCTTAGTCAAAGGGAATTACGCACATACGAGGGAGTTGTTGGAAGTCGCTGACTAGCGGGTGTTGTCTTCTCTTGTTCACCAGTGGTTGAGGTTTTGGAATGACCTGACAGAGTGTCATCTTCTTTGATGTCCCTTCTTCTTCCTTTCTTCTTCTTCTTCTTCTTCTTCTTCTTCTTCTTCTTCTTCTTCTTCTATGTGCCTTGTCCCTGTAGGCCGTAGGCGATCATGGCTTTCCACGTCTCCGTATCCTTAGTGGCTCTCAGCACGGGTTCCCCTGTTACAACCAGCAACCCCCGTTCCTCCATCCACCCGTACAGGCCAGACAAGTACGTTACACGCTATTTTCCCCTGTCTCTTTTCCCCTCTATCTTGCCTGTTAGTATCAGGTTCTTCGAGCCCTCCTTCCTCATTGCATGTTCCAGGAACTTTAGCTGTCTCTTCCTGATGCTCAGTATTAATTTCCTTTTCATTTCAATCCTTTCGAAAACCTCATCATTGCTCACATGCTCGATCCATGATATCCACAGCATCCTTCTGTAGAACCACATTTCACTTGCTTCAAGGTTTTCCTTCATCTTTGATGATATTGCCCAGCATTCACTGCCATATTGAAAAACTGACATCACATAGCAATCTACAACTCTCTTCTTTGTGTTTAGGGAAAATCTCCTGTGTACTTTACTCAGCTTATTTTACTCAGCAATCCAGTATTATCTTCTTTGTTTCTAGTGAAAGTTTACTGTCTCTTAATACTCTACTCAGCTCCTGGAAGGAATCCTTGTGCATCAATGCATAGAAACTACTGTGACCACAAAATGAGGGGTCAGTTTATATATTGATTGTAATATAGAATTGATCCCCCACTTTATATCCCGTACTCTCTTCTTTGTTTCTAGCGAAATTGTCCTGTTAATACTCTACTCAGCTTCTGGAACGCGTCCTTCGCTATGCCAACGGATTTCTGTGTCGCACCGCCCGTATTCTGTTATAACACTTCCCAGGTATTTAAATTTTTGCTCACGTGTATTCCGTAGCCAACTTCTTTGGAGTTGCATAAGAAGAGGAGTCCTAAGCAAGTGCCTGTACTACGCCATCATGGAGTTTCCTTGGGTGTCATAACTTTTTTGGCAGATACTTTATGACTACTCGAGTTACTGTTTAGTCAATTTTTAGATTTCTCACACACTTCTCTCCCCTCTATGAAAACACCTGCAAAGAAATTTGAATTAGTTTTTCTAGTTTTATAAGCGAAAATACCCTTGGGAATGGTATTAGTTTGTCTCTTCCATCCAGTTATGGGTTAAATAGCAGGACAGATTGTGTTCTATAGCCTTGGCTTGGCAACCAGTCTACCGCAGAAAGTAATGGCAACTTACTGCGGGAATATCTTCTACCCAGTCAGTCATGTCTCTTTCGAGACATGATCACCCAAGCGTGTATCATGTATGGCACTTAAGTATACTCCCGCAACAAAAATGTTCAGCTCTGACTCTTCTTTCTGGGTGTGTAAGGCTTAGACATTTTTAAACGAACCTCGTATCCTTGGATTGTAGTTTTCTGTCTATAAGTAAAAAGAAAAAAACTGTTATGGTTATCTATCTACTTTGGAATGAACTCTTCCTCCCTCTTAAATACTAGCCTGCGAGACTTCCTAGAAGAGGCAGTCGAGACACAATGTAACTTGACATTTCGAACGGACACTTCTATCTGCTGATTAATAACACTCTTATTTTGTATATATGTTCTGTTGTTCCAATACACTTGTTCAACGCACATTCTTCTTTTCGTGTCTTTCTTCCTGGCCCTAACAGGTCACAACACTATCTATCTATCTATCTATCTATCTATCTATCTATCTATCTATCTATCTCAACCTGTTCATATCTATCTATCTATCTATCTATCTCAACCTGTTCATATCTATCTATCTATCTATCTAAACCTGTTCATATCTATCTATCTATCTATCTATCTATCTATCTATCTATCTATCTCAACCTGTTCATATCTATCTATCTATCTATCTATCTATCTATCTATCTATCTATCTCAACCTGTTCATATCTATCTATCTATCTATCTATCTATCTATCTCAACCTGTTCATATCTATCTATCTATCTATCTATCTCAACCTGTTCATATCTATCTATCTATCTATCTATCTATCTATCTATCTATCTATCTATCTATCTATCTATCCTATAAAGACAGTTGAGACGAAAGATAATTAATGTACTATTTTGAAATGTCACTTTCATAAATTGTTATGGTGCCCCATCTACATTGGAATGAACTCTTCCTCCTTCATAAATACTAACCTGCGAGAGACTTCCAAGGCGAGGCAGTCGAGACGCAGTATAACTTGACAGTTCGGACGGACACTTCTATCTGCTGATTAATAACAGCCCTATTTTGTATATATGTTCTGTTATTCCAATACACTGGTTCGAGATACCTTCCTCTTTTCTTGTCTTTTTTTTTTTGCCCGAACAGGCCACAACAAAACCCAAACCAAACCAATCGACTTTTGGTTGGTAATGCATAGTGTAACAAGCAACGAATAAACACTTGAGTGACAGCATTTACACTGATGACGAACATTTCTTTTACTCGTAACTTCCTCAAAATCATCAGCTCGAACTAATCTTAGTTAAACTCTTATATTGTTCGATAGAAAAAAAAACCAGTTCTTTTCTTGATCAACGATAAAAAGGGAGATTCAAATATTTGAATCAAGTGGCAGTCTTTCTATATTGAACAAAAACAAGACTAGAACATTTTTTAGAATGAGATCCAGTGATTCGTAATTTATCTGAATATCCCCAGTCGTGACTCTTCTTTTTTCTTCTCTGTCTTGAACACATTAACTATTCTTCTGACTTGAGGCGAAATGTGGTCTCCAGACGCTGGCCAATCAATTACAAACACCTGTTGTTAAATATGTTAAGTCAGGCGATCAGTCCCGGATTCCAATGACAATTTGCTGGTGTGAAAAATTGTGATTACATAGTCTTTGCTTGAGAAAAACAATAAAAAATAAAAAAAATTGGTCGCTTTATTTATATGTCGGAACAAAAGTTCGTAGCATTTTTAATTAGTGATTTCGTTTCACACGTTTCATAACACGTATACACATTCTAAAATTGACATTTTCAGTGCTTTTTAAATACGATTTGTGTGTGGATTAAAAATTTTATAAGAATTCACATTCTAATAAAGAAAAGTGAGATATATTTTAGTTATTTTTGAAAGGAGATGAAAATGTTGTAAAAACAGCTAGCATGATAATTAGTGGGTTTTTTACGATTTGTGTTTGGATTAAACATTTTATAAGACTAATAAATAAAAGTGAGATATATTCTAGTCATTTTTAGAAGGAAAGAAAAATGTTGTAAAAACAGCTAAAATGATATGTGCCGTTTATGAAGACGGTACCGTAGTTGAAACAAATATTCGTAGGTGGTTCGCTAGGTTCCGATGTGAAAGTTTTGAACTGGAGTACGTGAATGCTTCAGCACAACTACAATCGTTAATGATGGCCACGTCAGAACGTTGATTAAAAATACTCTCAGATGCTCCACATATCTCAAATGAGAACTTGAAAAAAATTATGTAAATGAATCTTTCACAGCAGTTCAAATATGTCTTAATACAGTATATGAAATGCGTTTGTAGAATGTATTAAACATAGATATTCGTCTTTCTATATTTGTATTACTTGCCTCAAACCTTCTGTTCATAAATGTAGCTTTAGTTTTCTAGGTTTTCTTTACTATACTACATAAAATGTATTCCAGTTTTCTTTCTGACTGTTGTATCGCCGAAGTGGCAGTACAATACTAAATGATATGTGCTGAAATACAGTACTGTGCAAAAGTATTAGGACAAGAACTATTTTATCTTTGTGAGGCATATTGACAAAAAATAAACAATTTAATTAAAATAATTTTATTTGATTTACTCACCAAATGCTTTAACAAGAAAAGTACTTGTTACAAAATAAATTTAATATTTACTATAATAGCCTTTTTGCTTGCTTTGAAATAATAAAATAATTGCGACAATTGACCAATCGCAACTAGTATATATATATATATATATATATATATATATATATATATATATATATATATAGTACTGTGCAAAAGTATTAAGACATGAACTATTTTATCTTTTGTGAGGATATTGACAGAAAATAAACAATTTAATTTAAGTAAATTTATTTGATTCATTCAACAAATGCTTTAACAAGAAAAAATACTCGTTACAAAATAAATTTAATATTTAGTATAACAGCCTTCTGCTTTGATCACAATCTTCATTCTGTCAGGCATTGACATCACTAGCTTCTTCAATGTATCTAGGGGTATCTCCTGCTGAGCAGCTTTTATTTGTTTCCAAAGTGTATCTTGCAAAGTAACATTTGATTTATCAATTCCAGAGGGGGGGGATAAGAAAAAAGTCAGTCATATCCAAGGATAATAGAATAATGAGTTGTTTCAAAATAACTTGTTTAATAGAATATAGAAAAAATTAAATATAACTACTTTTTAATACATTTCTTTTACACATAGTTTTAAATAAACAATATTTATTAGCAATTTACTTGGCTTTTCACCCTGTATTTGAATTTCAGTGAGGCTTTTAGGAAAATCACCTCTGTCCTAATACTTTTGCACACTACCGGTAGTGTGCAAAAGTATTAGGACAGGGGTGATTATTTATTGTTATGCCTCATAAAAGATAAAATAGTTCTTGTCCTAATACTTTTGCACAGTACTGTATATATACGAGGTGCGATTGGTAAATTGTCGCAATTTTTTTGATGCCTCCTGAAAGATAAAATAGTTCTTGTCCTAATACTTTTGCACTGTACTGTATATATACTAGGTGCGATTGGTAAATTGTCGCAATTATTTTGATGCCTCCTGAAAGAGTTCTTGTCCTAATATTTTTGCAGAGTACTGTATCAACAGCCCAATATCTGTGTTAATGAATTTTAAGTATAATAAAGACAAACACAGATAAGACAGAACAACGATAATTAGAAAGAGAGGAGAGGTTAAGTTGTTAGAGTCGCAGAGACACAGCGCGATAATTATCGTCAGTGACACTGCAAATTATTTACGACCTCCACACGTGGGCAGAAGTCCGAGGTAGATGCAGTACAACGCCAGTTAAAGTGAAATAAAATTACAGCTCGTAATCTCGGACAATAACTCTTGTTTTTCCCCAGACGAGACTCTACCTTATCGGCGGAGCCCCGACTGTTATTCCTCTCCGTCCGAAGGCAGAGAGTCGGATAAAGTGACCGACTGACGCACGAGGTAGATTCCTTCCGATTTCCTGACTGATTTTTTTTTATTTATACAGCTATTTCGGACCACAGACCATTCTATTTTTGTGAGTGCTTGAAAGGTGTCAGCTACTCTACAACACCGAGTCAGCTGTGAATCTTTAATTCAAGATTATGAACGCTTTTTGACTCTGATGGCTATATCACTTCAATCGATAAGTCTGTAGCTAAGAAATTCCTTTCAGTATATTGTACTAGACAACGTTCATCACCCTAAATTGTCTTTGGCATTTACAATAATACCATTTCTCCATGCATTGAATATTGTTGCCGCTTTTGCTACGAATATAAGAATATAAGGCTGGGTACCAACGAAGAAAGCCATTTCAAATATTTATAGAAGAGAAATGAAGCTACTTTATGCCAGTGGGAAAGTAATGTAATCTGAGATGCCAGGTCAGAACGCATAACATTGCACATACTTCTTTTTGTATTTATTTCTGAGCTGAGTAATTTTCAATAATCTTGGACATATTTCGAACTTTTCACATGATATTTCGCAATAATCAACGAGATAATCAACATCAGCCAATTTATGGACACCTGATGATGACAAGAGCGTACTTAATCGAAACGTTGTGTCTAGTATAACACCTATATCAACCAAGATGAGAACAAAAGTTCAAAATAATTCCAAGATTATTATTCTTTTTATTTATGTAGAATCTCTAAATACATAGAAAAACCAGATTCGTATCAGTCAGTTAAGTGCCATACGTGATACACCCTTGGGCGATCATGTCTCGAAAGAGACATGACTGACTGGGCAGAAGATTATCCCGCAGTAGGTTGCCATTGCTTTCTGCGGTAGACTGGTTACCGACCAAAGCTATAGAACCCAATCTGTCCTGTTATTTAACCCATAGCTGGAAGGAATACACGGATTAATACCTTTCCCAAGGATATTTGTGCGTAAGTGAATGCAATGAATTCGTCCGGAATTCGAACTCGGCACCGCGATTTCTCGTTCCGTGCCGATATCCAATGCACCACTACGCACATCCCTATACATTTAATGTATAGTCTTATAAAAAATAAGACCACGTTACTAATGAATGGGGTTTGGAATGGGTAACAGGAAAAAAGCGTTTTAAAAGGGATAGGAAGATGTGGAAGGCCATGATCGCCTACGTCCTGAAGGGAAACAGCACTTAGATGAAGAAGAATTCCATTTTTCAGTGGAGAAAATCACTCATTTCCCGAAAACTGCTACTCTTTGGAACAAAGACCTGCTCTCTTGAACACTATAATCTTAAGGACTTCAAGTCCAAAGTTAATCTCTTTCTAGCATTCTTATCCTCATAACCATCACTACCTATTTCTTTTTCTTCCGTTCTCATTCAGTAAGCCTTTTGAACTTCCCCTCTGCGGAACTCCTTTCCAGTTTCCTGCTTCCCTAATAACTAAAACATCCAGAAATTTAAATGAAACATCAATTGCTACCTTTTGTCCTTTCTAGCCGGACATCATATTTTGTCCTTTCTTCAATCTTCTTTTTTCTCAGTCTTCTCTTTCATTTTCACTGTCTGTAACCAGCAGCGTTCTTGTGGAATTATTGCCTTGGTTAGGGTGAAAAGGTAAAAAAAATTGGGTAACTGATTGGTCTAACTTTAACCCATCCATTTATGCTCAATGACAACTATTAAAAAGATCACTATCTATCTATCCATCTATCTATCTATCTATCTATCTATCTATCTATCTATCTATCTATCTATGACACTTCCTTATCTATCTATCTATCTTTGACACTTCCTCATCTATCTATCTCTCTATCTATGACACTTCCTAATCTATCTATCTATCTATCTATGACACTTCCTCATCTATCTACCTATCTATCTATCTATGACACTTCCTCATCTATCTATCTATCTATCTATCTATGACACTTCCTCATCTATCTATCTATCTATCTATCTATCTATCTATCTATCTATCTATGACACTTCCTCATCTATCTATCTATCTATCTATCTATCTATCTATCTATCTATCTATACTTCCTTCCTCATCTATCTATCTATGTATCTATGACACTTCCTCATCTATCTATCTATCTATCTATCTATCTATGACACTTCCTCATCTATCTATCTCTCTATCTATGACACTTCCTCATCTATCTATCTCTCTATCTATGACACTTCCTCATCTATCTATCTATCTATCTATCTATCTATCTATCTATGACACTTCCTCATCTATCTATCTATCTATCTATCTATCTATCTATCTATCTATCTATCTATCTATCTATGACACTTCCTCATCTATCTATCTATCTATCTATCTATGACACTTCCTCATCTATCTATCTATCTATCTATCTATCTATCTATCTATCTATCTATCTATGACACTTCCTCATCTATCTATCTATCTATCTATCTATCTATCTATCTATGACACTTCCTCATCTATCTATCTATCTATCTATCTATCTATCTATGACACTTCCTCATCTATCTATCTATCTATCTATCTATCTATCTATCTATCTATCTATCTATGACACTTCCTCATCTATCTATCTATCTATCTATCTATCTATCTATATATCTATCTATCTATGACACTTCCTCATCTATCTATCTATCTATCGATCTATCTATCTATCTATGACACTTCCTCATCTATCTATCTATCTATCTATCTATGACACTTCCTCATCTATCTATCTATCTATCTATCTATCTATCTATCTATCTATCTATCTAAGACACTTCCTCATCTATCTATCTATCTATCTATCTATCTATCTATCTATCTATCTATCTATCTATCTATCTATGACACTTCCTCATCTATCTATCTATCTATCTATCTATCTATCTATGACACTTCCTCATCTATCTATCTATCTATCTATCTATCTATCTATGACACTTCCTCATCTATCTATCTATCTATCTATCTATCTATCTATGACACTTCCTCATCTATCTATCTATCTATCTATCTATCTATCTATCTATCTATCTATCTATCTATGACACTTCCTCATCTATCTATCTATCTATCTATGACACTTCCTCATCTATCTATCTATCTATCTATCTATCTATCTATCTATCTATCTATCTATCTATCTATCTATGACACTTCCTCATCTATCTATCTATCTATCTATCTATCTATCTATCTATCTATCTATCTATCTATCTATGACACTTCCTCATCTATCTATCTATCTATCTATCTATCTATCTATGACACTTCCTCATCTATCTATCTATCTATCTATCTATCTATGACACTTCCTCATCTATCTATCTATCTATGACACTTCCTCATCTATCTATCTATCTATCTACCTATCTATGACACTTCCTCATCTATCTATCTATCTATCTATCTATCTATCTATGACACTTCCTCATCTATCTATCTATGTATCTATCTACCTATCTATGACACTTCCTCATCTATCTATCTATCTATCTATCTATCTATCTATCTATCTATCTATCTATCTATCTATGACTCCCTCATCTATCTATCTATCTATCTATCTATCTATCTATCTATCTATCTATCTATCTATCTATCTATGACACTTCCTCATCTATCTATCTATCTATCTATCTATCTATGACACTTCCCTCATCTATCTATTTATCTATCTATCTATCTATCTATCTATCTATCTATCTATGACACTTCCCTCATCTATCTATCTATTTATCTATCGATCTATCTATGACACTTCCCTCATCTATCTATCTATCTATCTATCTATCTATCTATCTATCTATCTATCTATCTTGTTGAGTTTTAATGTTGCTTAGTGCCAAAATTACTGTTTTTTAGCAGTTTATTGGTAGAAAGGTTTTTTAGGTAAGCAGGTTTTGTTCTAAAGTGCTTGATATCAAAATAGGGATAGAGCGTTAATAGAATTAATGTGAAGAAAAATGTCACTTACCTGAGCAGTTTTGTAGGATTTATAGCCAAGTTGATAATTCTAAATGAAAGTAGAATGTTTCTTTTGTTAATATTACTTAAATATTAACAAATTCATTTGATGCACAGGTTATTGTGCAGTATTAACAAAAGAACAATTCTATTTTCTTTTACAATTATTCACTTGGCAATAAATACTAAAAATTGTATGAAATACATCACTTTTTGAAAATACTGGAGTGGCCTAATAATAATAAATAATAATAATAATAATAATAATATATATATATAGCAAATCTACAGGGTGCGATAGGTAAATTGTCGTGATTTGCTTTGCAAAATTTTGGAAAGTAACAATAACAAAGGAACAATTCTATTTTCTTTTACAATTATTTCCTTGGAAATAAATACTGAAAAATGGTATGAAATTTCATTTTTTAAAACACTGGGGTGACCTAATAATTATGGCCGGTAGTATATACAAAAAAGTTAAGTTTGTTTCAATTTTTTATTTAGCTTTTCTAACAGCTATCCATTCCTCAGTTTAGTGGGAGTAAGAGAATGAAAAAATTGTCTGTAGTGTTTACTGTCTGAATTGCGTTCCGCCATTTTAGCCATTTCAAAGTTTTTTTGGGTTTTTTTTGCTGTTAAGTGATGTTAATTTCTTTTTGTGAATTCGGACAATAAACACTACAGACAATTTTTACACTGCTTTACTCCAAACAAAATTGAATATGACATTCAACGAAACATTTTGAAAGAGAGTTTGCCAACAGATCTGAATTAGAATTAAATATATAAGTATACTGTTTGATTAAAACAGAATATTTACTCAAATGCGAGTATCAATTAAAAATAATGTTCAAACAAATAAATTAAATATGTAAGTTGTTAAAACTATTTCGTTAATTTTCGAGACTTTCTGTAACATTGTATGTTTACATTTGTTGACATTACGACACGTTTTAGAGCAGAGATGGCTATTTAGGTAGAATCAAAAATTGTGTAATATAAGGCTTGGTTTAACTTGAATTAGACTGTGGAGTAATTCGTGGTCGAGTGGTCTCAGACGCACCAGATTAATTGGTGGTTCTCTCTATGTTGATAGGGTACGCAGGTTCGAATTCTACCGAGTGACACATATATTCGTAACAAAACTTATCGTAAATAAATAGGCCCGTAGAAATAAATAGACTGTTTGATTAAAAATAGAATTAATAGAGTATCAATTAAAAATAATATAAAGTCTGCCTCCTTCTACCGAGCGCCCGTAGCTCAGATGTAGAATCGCCGACTGATGCCAATTCGGTCGGGTTTCAATCCTGGGTAAAAAACATTCGGCTGTCTAACCGTACTGATGAGCTGTGATACAGCAAAACAGATCTCTCTGCGGATGACTATATATATATATATATATATATATATATATATATATATAATTGGTTTTCCTGCGCTTTCATTTGAATGTTATAACTGAGTGTCATAATATGGAGAGAAAATGTCAGCCTTGTGGAACACATATTTGAACATCGATCGCAGTATTTCGGCCATACGTGGCAAGAGATTTATTGAGACACGCCAAAACGGTGAAGGATTTTATTAGTGTTTAAACAACTTTGCCGGGAAACTCGTTTAGTTTACTTGCCCTAAATGTAAAGTCTACGAAGGGTTACATAATGAATAGAATTCAATATATATATATAAAAGACTGACAAGAAATCAATAGATAAACTAAATTAAAGTGCAACGCCTTCTACACTCTTGTCTGAAATGGAGAGACGTACAATTAAAAAGAAAACGCCAAATGAGAGTAAGAAAAAATAAATCCGATAAAAAAAAAAATAAGGACAATAAAGATATAAAAATGAAAACAAATCTGGGTTTTTATCTCATACGGTTAAAAAAACGAAAAAGAAAAATGGTTGATAGAGAAGTAAAAGTGAGAAATGGAATGACAAATCGCTAAAGTAAAAAAAAGAAGATAGCATTGACATAGATACAATATCGGTTTAAAGAAAGAGAGGGGAATCTACATAGAGAAGAGATAACACAGAAATATAGATACGGATATCGAAGGAAAAGAGAGACAAGAAAAGACACACAGAAAGAAGATAACCTGGAAAGAGAGATAAAAAAATCAAATGCAAAAAGTGTCAATAAAAGACACATTGAGTGATGCAAAAACAAAAAGAGAGATAAGGATAATCGAATGTAAAGAAAGAAAAGAGAAGCGACATAGAGAGAAGATAACGCTGAAACAGGGATAAGGTAATCGAGTGTAAAGAAGAAGAAAAGCTAGGGTAATTAAATTACATAGAAAGATAGGGATATTGAATATGAAGAAAGACGAGTAAAGCAACATAGAAAGGAACTGAAAGAAAAACAGTGACAAGGAAATTGAATATAAAGAAAGAAAAAAGGAGGCTATATAGACAAGAATTAACAGAGATGAGAAACTCGAATGTAAAGAGAAGCGACATAGAGAGAAGCTAACGCTGAGACAGGGATAAAGTAATCGAGTATAAAGAGGGAGCATAAAGGCTATATATAGGGTAATTAAAGTACATAGAAAGATAGGGATATTGAACATAAAGAAAGACGGGCAAAGCAATGTAAAAATTACAGGGAAAAATATATAGAGATATGCTGACACAAAAAGAGAAACAAGAAAAATGTAGAGGGCTAAGAGTGCTATAAAGAATAGCGAAAATAAATAGAAAGATAAGAAAGTGATGTGGAGCCAAAAATGGACTCACGGAAAAATAACACAGAACACGAGGTGTAGGTTAAAGTAAATTGTATTTACAGAAAAGGTTACAAAGAAAAAGGTACAGTAAGCAGAGCTTACAAATCCTGTATAGTCCTTAGTAGTCGACTGCGGTGATACGCACAGTGCTACTGTCTGTTTTCCTCACTACTACTATTACACACTTATTAATATAGCAGTGGGTGAGTCCATGTTGAGGTGAGTATGGGTCCCACAACAGAAAGTCAAATATAAAGAAAGACAGCAAGAGCCGAATAGAGATGACGTAATAGAAAATGGGAGATAAAAACAACGAATGTAAAAAAAAAAAACATCAGGTAAGACCACATAGAGGGGAACTAACACAAAGAGAGATAAGACTGGCGACAACGTATCACCATTTTAGAGATAAAACAACCAAATGCAGCTCTCACTTCTACTCAGACAGCTTCTTTTGTCGCACTTCCCGAATGTGGAACCCCCTTCCGTATGCTTGCTTCCCTGATACCTACAATGACCAAGAGTTTATATGCAATGTCAATTGCCATCTCTTATCCCCTTGACTCCAGTCCTTCTCTTATTCTTACCCCAACACCCTTATAACTTGTTTTTGATTTTTTTTTTCTTTTTTTACTCTCGCAACTCTCTTCACACCAGTATTCTTTTCCTTCTCTTTCCCTTTCTCGGACACCCCTTGTAACCGGTTTCTCTTCACTCTCCTCTATGGCAATCTTTCACTCTCCTCTTACGTGTCCTCTGCGCAGTACTGCCTTCCTTGGGGGTGAAACAGTTAAAAAATCTTCTTAACTCCCAACCTTCTCTTATTCCCTGTATACTGTTTTTCTCTCTTTACACCCTACTCTCACGCAACTCTCTTCACACCAGTATTCCCATCCTTCTCTTGCCCATTCTCTGACACTCCCTGTATCTTGTTCTTCTCCCTTTTCACTCTACTCTCACGCAACTCTCTTCACACCAGTATTTCCATCCTTCTCTTACCCATTCTCTGACACTCCCTGTATCTTGTTCTTCTCCCTTTTCACTCTACTCTCACGCAACTCTCTTCACACCAGTATTCTTTTCCTTCTCTTTCCCTTTCTCGGACACCCCTTGTAACCGGTTTCTCTTCACTCTCCTCTATGGCAATCTTTCACTCTCCTCTTACGTGTCCTCTGCGCAGTACTGCCTTCCTTGGGGGTGAAACAGTTAAAAAATCTTCTTAACTCCCAACCTTCTCTTATTCCCTGTATACTGTTTTTCTCTCTTTACACCCTACTCTCACGCAACTCTCTTCACACCAGTATTCCCATCCTTCTCTTGCCCATTCTCTGACACTCCCTGTATCTTGTTCTTCTCCCTTTTCACTCTACTCTCACGCAACTCTCTTCACACCAGTATTTCCATCCTTCTCTTACCCATTCTCTGACACTCCCTGTATCTTGTTCTTCTCCCTTTTCACTCTACTCTCACGCAACTCTCTTCACACCAGTATTCCCATCCTTCTCTTGCCCATTCTCTGACACTCCCTGTATCTTGTTCTTCTCCCTTTTCACTCTACTCTCACGCAACTCTCTTCACACCAGTATGTCCATCCTTCTCTTACCCATTCTCTGACACTCCCTGTATCTTGTTCTTCTCCTTTTCCTCTACTCCACCAACTCTCTTCCTGGTATTCCCATCCTTCTCTTGCCCATTCTCTGACACCCCATGTATCTTGTTATTCTCCCCTTTTCTTCTCTACTCTCCTGTCTCTTCACACCAGTATTCCCATCCTTCTCTTGCCCATTCTCTGACACCCCCTGTGTATCTTGTTCTTCTCCCTTTTCACTCTACTCTCACCCAACTCTCTTCACACCATTATTCCCATCCTTCTCTTGCCCATTCTCTGACACCTGTATCTTGTTCTTCTCACACACACACTCTGTCTCTTTTAACTCTTCACACCAGTATTCCCATCCTTCTCTTGCCCATTCTCTGACACTCCCTGTATCTTGTTCTTCTCCCTTTTCACTCTACTCTCCACCAACTCTCTTCTGATATTCATCCTTCTCTTGCCCATTCTCTGACACACTCCCTGTATCTTGTTCTTCTCCCTTTCCTCTACTCTGTCTCTTCACACTGATATTCCCATCCTTCTCTTGCCCATTCTCACTCCCTGTATCTTGTTCTTCTCCCTTTTCACTCTACTCTCCTGCCAACTCTCTCTTCACACCAGTATTTCCACATCCTTCTCTTACCCATTCTCACAACCTCCCTGTCTTGTTCTTCTCCCCTTTTCACACTCTACTCTCACGCAACTCTTCCTGATATTCCTCCTTCTCTTGCCACATTCTCTGACACTCCCTGTATCTTGTTCTTCTCCCCTTTTCACTCTACTTTCATAACTCTCTTCACACCAGTATTTCCATCCTTCTCTTACCCATTCTCTGACACTCCCTGTGTATCTTGTTCTTCTCCCTTTTCACACTCTACTCATAACTCTCTCTTCACACTGATATTCCCATCCTTCTCTTGCCCATTCTCTGACACCCCATGTGTCTTGTTCTTCTCCCTTTTCACACTCTGCTCTCACACCAACTCTTCACACCAGTATTCCCATCCTTCTCTTGCCCATTCTCTGACACCTGTATCTTGTTCTTCTCCCTTTTCACTCTACTCTCACGCAACTCTCTTTTCACACCAATGTTCCATCCTTCTCTTACCCATTCTCTGACACTCTCTGTATCTTGTTCTTCTCCCCTTTTCACTCTACTCACAACTCTCTTCACACTGAAGTATTCCATCCTTCTCTTGCCCATTCTCTGACACCCCCTGTATCTTGTTCTTTTCCCTTTTCACTCTACTCTCACACAACTCTCTTCACACCAGTATTCCCATCCTTCTCTTACCCATTCTCTGACACTCCCTGTATCTTGTTCTTCTCCCTTTTCACTCTACTCTCACTTTCTAACAACTCTCTTCACACCAGTATTCCCATCCTTCTCTTGCCCATTCTCTCTGACACTCTCTGTATCTTGTTCTTCTCCTTTTCACTCTACTCTCCTGTCTCTTCACACAGTATTCCCATCCTTCTCTTGCCCATTCTCTGACACCCCATGTATCTTGTTCTTCTCCCTTTTCACTCTACTCTCACGCAACTCTCTTCACACCAGTATTCCCATCCTTCTCTTGCCCATTCTCTGACACCCCCTGTATCTTGTTCTTCTCCCTTTTCACTCTACTCTCACGCAACTCTTTTCACACCAGTATTCCCCTCCTTCTCTTACCCATTCTCTGACACTCCCTGTATCCTGTTCTTCTCCCTTTTCACTCTACTCTCACGCAACTCTCTTCACACCAGTATTCCCATCCTTCTCTTGCCCATTCTCTGACACCCCCTGTATCTTGTTCTTCTCCCTTTTCACTCTTTTCTCACGCAACTCTCTTCACACCAGTATTCCCATCTTCTCTTACCCATTCTCTGACACTCTCTGTATCTTGTTCTTCTCCCTTTTCACTCTACTCTCACGCAACTCTCTTCACACCAGTATTCCCATCCTTCTCTTACCCATTCTCTGACACTCCCTGTATCCTGTTCTTCTCCCTTTTCACTCTACTCTCACGCAACTCTCTTCACACCAGTATTCCCATCCTTCTCTTGCCCATTCTCTGACACCCCCTGTATCTTGTTCTTCTCCCTTTTCACTCTATTCTCACGCAACTCTCTTCACACCAGTATTCCCATCCTTCTCTTACCCATTCTCTGACACTCTCTGTATCTTGTTCTTCTCCCTTTTCACTCTACTCTCACGCAACTCTCTTCACACCAGTATTCCCATCCTTCTCTTACCCATTCTCTGACACTCTCTGTATCTTGTTCTTCTCCCTTTTCACTCTACTCTCACGCAACTCTCTTCACACCAGTATTCCCCTCCTTCTCTTACCCATTCTCTGACACTCCCTGTATCCTGTTCTTCTCCCTTTTCACTCTACTCTCACGCAACTCTTTTCACACCAGTATTCCCCTCCTTCTCTTACCCATTCTCTGACACTCCCTGTATCCTGTTCTTCTCCCTTTTCACTCTACTCTCACGCAACTCTCTTCACACCAGTATTCCCATCCTTCTCTTGCCCATTCTCTGACACCCCCTGTATCTTGTTCTTCTCCCTTTTCACTCTATTCTCACGCAACTCTCTTCACACCAGTATTCCTATCCTTCTCTTACCCATTCTCTGACACTCTCTGTATCTTGTTCTTCTCCCTTTTCACTCTACTCTCACGCAACTCTCTTCACACCAGTATTCCCATCCTTCTCTTGCCCATTCTCTGACACCCCCTGTATCTTGTTCTTTTCCCTTTTCACTCTACTCTCACGCAACTCTCTTCACACCAGTATTCCCATCCTTCTCTTACCCATTCTCTGACACTCCCTGTATCTTGTTCTTCTCCCTTTTCACTCTACTCTCACGCAACTCTCTTCACACCAGTATTCCCATCCTTCTCTTGCCCATTCTCTGACACTCCCTGTATCTTGTTCTTCTCCCTTTTCACTACTCTCACGCAACTCTCTTCACACCAGTATTCCCATCCTTCTCTTGCCCATTCTCTGACACCCCCTGTATCTTGTTCTTTTCCCTTTTCACTCTACTCTCACGCAACTCTCTTCACACCAGTATTCCCATCCTTCTCTTACCCATTCTCTGACACTCCCTGTATCTTGTTCTTCTCCCTTTTCACTCTACTCTCACGCAACTCTCTTCACACCAGTATTCCCATCCTTCTCTTGCCCATTCTCTGACACTCCCTGTATCTTGTTCTTCTCCCTTTTCACTCTACTCTCACGCAACTCTCTTCACACCAGTATTCCCATCCTTCTCTTGCCCATTCTCTGACACCCCCTGTATCTTGTTCTTCTCCCTTTTCACTCTACTCTCACGCAACTCTCTTCACACCAGTATTCCCATCCTTCTCTTACCCATTCTCTGACACTCCCTGTATCCTGTTCTTCTCCCTTTTCACTCTACTCTCACGCAACTCTCTTCACACCAGTATTCCCATCCTTCTCTTGCCCATTCTCTGACACTCCCTGTATCTTGTTCTTCTCCCTTTTCACTCTACTCTCACGCAACTCTCTTCACACCAGTATTCCCATCCTTCTCTTACCCATTCTCTGACACCCCCTGTATCTTGTTCTTTTCCCTTTTCACTCTACTCTCACGCAACTCTCTTCACACCAGTATTCCCATCCTTCTCTTGCCCATTCTCTGACACTCCCTGTATCTTGTTCTTCTCCCTTTTCACTCTACTCTCACGCAACTCTCTTCACACCAGTATTCTTATACTTCTCTTTCCCTTTCTCTGACACCCCTTGTAACCGTTTCCTCTTTCTCTTCACTCTTCTCCTATGTAACCTTTCATTCTCTTCATATGTACCCCCTGCGCACTAGGGACAGTACTGCCTTGCTTGGGGTGAAACAGTTAAAAAATCTTCTTAATTCCTATCCTTCTTTTATGCTTTCCTCAACACACCCGCATCTTGATCTTCTCCCTTTTCACTACTCACGCAACTCTCCCCACACCACTATTTCTATCTTTCTCTTGCTCTTTCTCTGACAACCCCTAAAACCAGTTCTTCTTTCTCTTCACTCTTCTTCTATTTAACCTTTCATTCTCCTCTTATGTACCACCTGCGCAGCAGGGACAGTACAGCCTTGCTTGGGTTGAAATGATTAAATAGATTAAGAAAATGTATATATATAAAAGGCAAGATGTTTGTGTGTGTGGTCTGTCTATCTGTCTGCCCCGTCTGTCTATCTGTCTGCCCCGTCTGTCTGTCTGTCTGTCTGCCCCGTCTGTCTATCTGTCTGCCCCGTCTGTCTGTCTGTCTGTATGTATGTCATTTATACAATTTTTATCCGATTCTCACCAAATTTCACACAATTATTATATAGGCTTCCGGTCAGGTAATGAGCTATTTAATTTTTTCTGATTTTCCCCCGATATTAGAAATCGATACCCCGGTATCCGATCAGGTGTGATCAAGATCAAGATTACAGCCACTTTTATCGTGGTTCTTGCTGCAGAATTTGCTCTAACTTGGTAAAATTATAATTGTTAGTCTCAAACATTAGTAGATCTTCTCAGACGACTCATTTTCCCCGATATCGGTAATCGAAACCCTTGATATTCTATCGAATCTGATCAAAAACTGATATTCAGCCATTAATATGGCTCATTTTCCCCAATTTTACTCCCGATGGGTACGATAAGTTTTCAACAACTTACTTAGGTTAATTTATCCTTGGATGACTTATTTGACTCCGATATTGGAAATCGATAACCCGATATCCTCTAGCGTTTGATCAAAATCAGTTTTTCAGTCCTTTTATTTTTGTTTTTGCTTCGAGTTTTTTTTTTCTAAATAGGTATAACTAGTTCTTAGTGTCAGCCATGATTCCATTTACCCAGAGGACTTATTTAGCCTTCAAAATTTAGTTTGCGAAGGAAAACTTATTTGACATCGATACCGGAAATCAAAATTTGACTTACATCCATTCATTTTTCTTTCAGTCTATGGTTTCGCTTTAACTGGAAACAACTATTGCTTTTTAGTCTTTCGTGCCAACGTCCAAAGAGTCTGAACTCCAGGACCATGGATTAGTTTTAAAGCCTTCATTACACCCGAGCAACGCCAGACTATACTGCTAGTATATTATATATATATATATATATATATATATATATATATATATATATATTAGGTGCGATTGGTAAATTGTCGCAATTATTTTATTATTTCAAATATTCTTTAGGCTGAATCTGAGCTCCAGGACCATGGATTAGTTTTAAAGCTTTCATTACACCCGAGCAAATATATGTCTATGGTTCTGAGATGAGGTAGAATTTACACTATCTACATAATTCGGACTATTGTCCTCATCTTTACTGCCATATTTATGACATTTCGGCTAACCTACTCTGCTGCCTTCTTTAGGTGTTAGAAATTTCGAACCGAACCTTTTATTACGATCACTGGAATATACCATTCTCATTCAATGTGCGAAACCACTTCTGGTAGTCATGTAATTATCTCCCTTTAACTTAATTCTTCTAGGTTATTTATTTACCACTGCTGTAGCCTTGTACTGGACCCACAACTGTTTGTATCATGTTACTTTAACTAACCAACGTTTATATCCACTGGGGCATGAGTCCTTTATGATTCGGTTCGAGATTGCTAGCAGCTGGAGAAGGTTGGCGAGTCCAACGGACAAACCATTGTAAACATGGCAGCAATGATGAGCACAATAGTTCAAACAATATGATTAGTGTACATAGAAAGGACTTTACACAAAATGTAAGTTTTCTTTTAATCATTTCACCCCAAGCAAGGCAGTTTTAATGCCACGGTTGCGCAGGTGGTTCCACAGGGAAAGTGATGAGAAAGAGGGGTTAGTTATAGAAAATGTCAGGAGGAGGGTAATAGATGGGTGAGAATAGGATGGGGGTGGAGTAGATGGAGAAAAGAGCTTGAGAGAAAAGATGCGAGTTAGTGAGACAGAAGATGTCTATTAACCTTACATTTAAATTCCTGGAGATTGTAGCTGTCGCGGAAGCAAGTATATGGAAGGGAATTCCACAGGCGGGAAGTGCGAGAAAAGAAGCTATTAGAGTAGAAATTGCGGTTTCACTGTAAAAGAGTAGAACCCAGTGGCTAGTCTAGTAGCTCGTGTAAATTCATAAATAGGGGGCACCAGTGAGCTTAGTTGATTGGAACAGAAGCCGTGAAAGTATTTGTAGAAGAGGCACAGGGTAGCCACCTCACGCCGGTGAGAGTGCGACTGCAGCCGAGTTGCCAAATTGGTATCGATCACATTACAGATTCTCAGTTGGATTTTGTCATAGACCCCGAGGTAAATAGCATGGGCACCCGACCAGATGTTGTAGCAGTATTCAATACATGGGCGGATGGTAGATTTATATATGTGCAGGATGGATTCAGACAGGAAAAACTTCCTGGCCCTGCACTATATATAATATAAACTTGTTGTAAGCAGTGCGCACTGACATTCAGGAAGCTCTTATACGAGCCCAAAGGAATTACTTCGAAAAAAAAAAAATGAAGGTGTGTCAGAAATGTTCTTTTCATGTTCTGGTTACCGAAACAAGATCTCACGTTGCATTTTACACAGCGCACGCTCGTGGGATTTATTTTACGCTTCTAATTATCAGTGGAGGAGGCAACGCCATAGAATCGGATCACCCTCGGGTTGTCAAAGAACTTCTGCAGCTGCTGTTGAAGAATCTACATGCAATCCCTAGACTCGCAAGAGACGTTAAATCCCCCATAAAATCTTTTGTTCGTAAAGTAATACCATGTTAATATACACTATCGGCCATAGTCATTAAGCTACCCCAGTTTTTAAAAGAAATTATGCATTTCATAATATTTTTAAGTGGATAATTCTAAATGAAAACAGAATGGTTCTTTTGTTACAAAATTTTACAAGGTGAGGAAGCAAAGATGAACTCGTGTGAATCACCCTAAATGTTCTTCATTCTTTCATTGATGAAACTGCAATATAGGTAATTATTAAATATTTATAAATTCATGTTATTGTGCAGTATGTAGGGATTGAATAAAAATAGGAAATAAAATAAAAAACAATAAATAAAATAAAAATACAAAATAAAATAAAAACTACGAAATAAGATAAAGCTACAAAATAGAATAAACATAAAAATCTCCCAGGAGTCCTCTGACAGGAAAGAGAATTCACGCATGTGCAAAAAGACAGTCTTCCTGGCGCCAAAAATAAACTCTCACTTTTTCTCTGTTGGACTTTGGATGGTAAAGACGTGCCAAACTGTTTGGGAAGAAATTTCCCCAACAAGAGGTCGTTGGAAACAAAAATAAAATCAGTGTCCAAACTGTCCCTCTAGTATCTCTGTATTTTTCCTTTTCTCTTTCTTCTTTTTTATTTCAGCGGCGAAAGCCATTCAACAAGTTTTGGATGTTTTGGCGAAAGAACCAACCCAGCAGTAATAGCCATAACATTCCATAAGTATTAACAAAAGAACCATTCTATTTTCATTTACAATTATTCACTTGTTAATAAATACTAAAAGATTCTATGACATATATAAACTCTTTTTTTTTTTAAAAACTGGGGTGGCCTAATAATTATTGCCGGTAGTGTAAATAAAGACATGTAAATCTACATGGAGTTGAACTAAATTAGAAAGAGGAAGAAGCAAACCGAATGGAAAGAAAGCCCGGCAAATCTACATAAAAAGCATAATATAGAAATCGAAACTACTAAAAGAAAATGAAAGTTTAAAGAAACATTGGGGCAGCATTAAACACAGACAAATATATATTCAACATACGTTCTTTTATATGACATTTTGAGAAAGTAATTGACGAAAAAAAGAATAACATTTTTATGATAAGAATATAAATTGTATTATCAAAAAATATACAATGGTAACGATTAAGAATAAACCAGTTATGAAAAGCAATTAAGCAATGTAAGATAAAATTAAACCGTTGCCTTTGAAAGTTCAGATGTGTGAGTCCAGATAAAAAAAATGTTCACATACAAAAATGGATTGTCTCACTTTAACTTATAGTGAGTTGCTTATCTATTCTTTTCTGTTAGTAGTGGAGAGTCCGTTCTAGTGAAGGGTAGTTGTCTACTGTTGCAGGTTAACGGAATTTGGCCTTGTTGTAGATAGCCCACTATAAGTCATAAAATGATTACAAATCAAGAAAGGCAATTTGAGTAGAAAAATAACATTTTATATATGCACATATCAATTAATGTTTTTACAATTGAAGTAATACATGAAGTATAGGTCCAACGGCCGTTTAAACTTTCATGGCAATAGAATGCTGAAAGAGAATTAATGCTTAGGAATTTGGGAGCGTGTAAGTAAGGAATGTCTTTGATGTATTCGCTCCTTAGGTCAGTAAGTAGTTTTTGAGGCAGGAAAGAAGGAAAGAGATAAGGAAGGCGAGCATAGTAAGCCACTTGACTTGGGTCAAGGGAGATACTAATTACTCTCTTCTCCTCGAGTCGGTCTGCCTTTCGATGCTTTCTGTATCCGCTTTTTATATCTTCTTTTTGGATCACAGCAGCTCATTTGGGATTTCACACTTGTATTTGGTTCTGGACTTCCCATTGGCTGATAAATAAAATTCGCGTAGGCTCGCGAACTGGAAATTTAATATTTAATTAATTTTTAGTTTTCAATCAGAACATCTGCGCGGAGCCGGCGGCGCAGCGACGACTTTTGGTCATTTTCTTTTTGGTCGTGAAAGCGCAAACATCCGGTCCATCGCTTTTGCTCGGTATCACCACAAAATTAAAGTTAAGTTTGTAGAAAAGAGAATTGTTTGTTTAAAATATTATTTTCTCATTGAATATTCCAGATGCAATTGAATGAAAATTGAATGTCCTGGACGTTATAAAGTTTGTTGACAAGAAATCTATGTGAAGACTGTTGTGTTAAAAAATGTAGTGTGTGTATGTTGAAAGACTTAGTTATTTCTGCTTGGCAGTTTTAAAGTATGAGTGAGTTGGCGCATTCGAATGGGTGAAGCTTAGACTGACGTTAACTCTTGTTGCATTTGAAAACTCACTGTTTATAACGTATCAAACTGGCTCAACTTTACTGCGCGGGAAAACTTTGCGTCTCGTGCCGAAAGTTCTACTGAAGAGAATTGACCAATCAAAACGCTAGCTTTCGTAAAAATCCTGGAAGCTGCTTTATGCCATCATCTACCAAAAGTGCACAAATTTTGAAAACGATTGGTAAATTGTCGCTTATAGGATACAAATCCTATATCATCTATCAATTGACGCAAAAGAAAAAAGTAAAATTGCACACCCGCAAAATCGGATCCAAACGACTAAAAACATTTTGGAAAAAACCAGACAAAGCAAATTTCACAAGTCAGTGTGAAAAGTAAAAATCTGGATGCTGATTGGATAGGAAATAGCAAATTGATCTATGAGGATAATTAAATTGTTTTTCACACCTAGAAGCCGGTCACATGACTAAAATCCACTACTTAAACCACAACTCTTGACTGGTCATAATCAGTCAGAGTGGTAGCGGCATCTGATAGCATCTCGTCTCAATGTAAGCAAGAAACTTCAAGCTGGCTCGGTCACGTCTCGCCGACATACATTCATTCTACCTTTACTTCTAATTTTCCTTTCTTCGTTTTTACTGCACCCCGACAAAGACAACAACAGTAATCGAACAACTTCAGCTGACTCGTAAAACTAAAGACCACTCAGTACAATTTCTTTATTTCTTTCACCTTTTTTTACCCTGTCGCCAAACTACCAAAAAAAAAAAAAAAAAGAAAAAGAAAAAAGAAAACAAAAAAGGAACACAGACTTTATTAGTTAACTAGACTTTTTAATATCTTTTTACATCCATACATTGACTGAATATAATTAAGGCTGCTACTGGGCATAAAGTGGGGGATCAGTTTTATATGATTATGAAGTAATAAACTAATCCCCCACTAATTATTACTTAATAATATAATAATTTCCCCCTCTAGCTATGAGTCAAATAACAGGACAGATTGGGTTCTATAGCCTTTGCTGGCAAACAGTCTACCACAGAAAGTAAGAGCAACCTACTGCGGGATAATCTTCTGCCCAGTCAGTCATGTCTTTTTAGACACATGATCGCTCTAAGCGTGTATCACGTATGGAGCTTAACTGACTGAAGGAAATTCCATGTAAAGAAAGACTGGAAAAGCTACATTAAAAAGAGCTAAAGTAGAAAGATTGATGAGGAACTCGAATTTAAAATAAGACAACGAATCTGTATAGCGAGGAACTAAAAGAGAGAGACAAGGGTATGGAATATAGAGACAGACAGAGAAAATTGCATAGAAAAGAGTCTACACAGAAAGTGAGACAAACACATCGAATATAAATAAAGACTTCTAAAACTAAACGGCTTCTGCTCCGAAGAAGAAACAGAAAGAAAATTATGAAAGAGATAGAGAAAGAACATTTTTTTAATTGATTCTCCCGAAGCAAATCAGTACTGCTACTGGTGGGCAGAGGGGTTACAGGTAAGAAGAGCGAAATAAAAAAAAAGAGGAACAAGAAGGGGAGAGAAATATGGGAAACAAGAGGATAAAAATGACACTTAAACTCTTAGATAGTGTTGCTATCAGGGAAGCAAATGTACGGAAGAAAGTTCCAAAATCAGGAAGTGCGGAAAAGTAACTGTTACAATAGATGAGGCGGTTATATTTTAGCGTTTTCCCTGTAAAAGGGTGGGATCTAGTTGCCAGTCTAGTTGCACGAATAAATTCATGTAGATGGGTCACCAAGGAGATAAGCTTGTCTGAGTAGAAGTCGTAAAGAATATTTGTAGAAAAGACAGAAAGAAGCCTGATCCCGATGGTGTGAAAGTGACTGCAGTCGAGCCGCCATATTTGAATTGATTACATTGCAGATCCCCCTTTGGATTTTATCGAGAACTCCGTGATGAATAGCAGGAGCACCCGACCAGACATGGGAACGCTATTCAATGCACGGACGAATGGTAAAGAAAAGATTTTGGCCCGACAGTGACTCGAACTTCGTAGCTGTAATTGAATCTATTGATTCAATATAGGACTATTGACTTGTTGCTAATAAACATGCATTCTGTTTTCTTGCAGTTGGTGTTTAATTTTTTTATTCTCGCTTTCCTGCCCTAACTTCTGTAGAATATTTTGTAGTTTTGTTTCCGTTTCTGCTATCAACACTTTGTCATCTTCAGGTGTTAAGATTTTGGCCGATAATCTTGAATCTTGATACGATTTCTAATTCTCTCAGAATGACATTGCTGTGTAGGTTGACTAAACCCAGTGAGAAGGCACACCCTTGTCTTTCAAACCTTTTTTTTTTTATCTGATGCCCTTAATTTTTATTCTTATGCAGACAGTTTGCTGCCAGTGTAGTTTCATGATTATTCTAATAACCTTCCCAAATGTATAAAGTTTGCTGAGTCGTTCCAACATATCTTTGTGAAGTATTTGATTGCCTTTGCGTAATCGGTCTACTGGGCGTTGAAAAAGCACAAATGTAAAGGAGTCGACAACAGCAATGTCTATCGGCCCTAGCAGAAGAACATACCCGGAAAAGAGCAACCAGCGATTAGATATATGTTAAAAGTTGAAAAGAAAGAGGTCTGCAGCAAGTGGAAAGTGTTAGGACGAATAAAAACATATTCCATGGGAAATAACTCCTTGCTGTTTTCAAACAGGATACCTCCCTTTTCACGCCTGGAAGTTAGTCCACGCGAGTCACGTGAAGAACGCGAGATTCAGACGTGAGACGCACGACACTCAAAACAGACTTGGAATATGGCCGTCAATTGTTAAAATTCTCCTGCCCTAATGGTTGTGACACACAACCCGATAACTTGGGACTGATTCTGTATGTACCTATGTTGTAATGTTCTCCGTGTAAAATAAATGTATACTTCCAGTCAACCGTGATTAAATTTTTACTTTTCTGTCGCTTCCACACGTTTTCTCTCCACGCACACACACACACATATTCGTCCACTGTCCATGAGTTATACTTCACAAGGCATTATTAGACGACAAACACCCCAATTTGTAACATACAACGTGTGTTAGCACGTGCAATACCCTGTCTTCATCAGCCGCCGACCAGGGGTGATGTCACGGTTTCGGTGGCTATGGCGGGACCGCCACCCCTGGCGCCACCAGCAGCGTTTGCCACCAGGCAGGGTATGAAGATAAACTTGTTGATTGTCCGTCTTGTGTATTCTCATAAAGAAGTAAACGAAACGATCGTTCCTCTTTGCATTTTGTATCGGCAATGAAATTTCCTAAAAGTGTTTGCCGTTATTAACGCGCTCGTGAGGGAAGAAGAAAAAAAACGTTATAGATGACCACATAAATATCTCACTTGCACAGATTGTGATGTTGCACGAATTTTGTTTGCTTGTTGTTTTGATCTCGACCAAATCCAACATGACGCGTTCTGTACCGTTGTTCGAATGCGGTGTGAAACATATCAAAGAATGAAGTCTAGCATCTTCTTCTTCTTCTTCTTCTTCTTCTTCTTCTTCTTCTTTGTACCCTGTCCTTTCAGGATGTAGGCGATCATGGCTTTCCAGGTCTCCCAATCCGTGGTGGCTCGTAGCACGCTTTCTCCTGTTAAATCATGCAACCCCCGTTCCGCCATCCACCCGCACAGATCAGTCAAGTACGTTACACGCTGTTTTCCTATGTCTCTCCTTCCCTCTATCTGGCCTGTTAGTAACAGGTTCTCCAAGCCCTCCTTCCTCATTGCATGTCCCAGGAACTTCAGTTGCCTCTTCCTGATGTTCAATGTTAATTTCCTTTTCGTTTCAATTCTTTCCAACACTTCATCATTGCTCACATGCTTGGTCCATGATATTCGCAGCATCCTTCTGTAGAACCACATTTCAGCTGCTTCAAATGTTACCTTCATCTTCAATGAGATTGTCCAGCATTCGCTGCCGTATTCAAGAACTGACATCACATCCAGCACTCTCTTCTTTCTTTCTCGTGAAATTTTCCTGTCTCTTAACACTCTACTCAGCTTCTGGAACGCGTCCTTCGCCATGCCAATTCATCTTTGGATCTCTGTGTCACACTTTCCGTCTTCTGTTAGAACACTTCTCAGGTATTTAAATGTTTGTACTTGGTTGATTTTAGTATCCCCCACCTGTATTTGGCATTTTGGTCTGCTCGTTTTGCTGATGACTATGCATTCGTTATTTTTGCAGTTTATTTGTATTTAGTTAAATATCAAAAAATAATGTGGGCCTGCTGAAATTAGAACGCAGGAATGCCTCCATTGTTGCTCATTCAATTAATGCCTTTTCAAACAGTGCGCTAATGTTTTATAAATAAAAATTCAATTACATAATACTCGATTAGTGCGGTATCCAGAGTAATTTCAAAACTCGACCCCCATAAGGCGTGTGGAGACGATGGAATCCCGGTGATAGTCCTTAAGAGGTGTGCCCCTGAACTTTCCCCTGTCCTCTCTAAACTGTTTAACTACTGCCTTTCTGCTTCCTGCTTTCCTGCATGCTGGAAATTCTCCTCAGTCGTTCCTGTCTTTAAGAACTGTGGTGAACCCTCGGACCCATCCAACTATCGCCCTATCAGTCTTCTACCAATATTCGGGAAAGTGTTCGAGGCTATAATAAATGCTGAAATAGTTCATCATCTCACCGCCCACAAACTGTTCTCCGACAGGCAATATGGATTCCGATTTGACAGGTCCACAGCCGACCTGCTAACTACTGTAACGGAGTACATGCTACAGGCCCTTGATGAGTCTGACGAGGCTCGCGCGGTTGCTCTGGATATCTCCAAGGCTTTCGACAGGGTTTGGCACCCTGGCCTCCTATGCAAACTACGCGGTTATGGTATTACCGGTCGCCTGCTTGACCTAATCCAATCTTTCTTAAATAACCGCAAAATGAAGGTCGTTCTGAATGGGCGTGCCTCTTCGTCCTACAGCACGAATGCTGGTGTCCCACAAGGCTCTATCCTGGGCCCAACGCTCTTCCTTATTTTCATCAACGACCTCCCAGATGAGATCAGGTCCCAAGTAGGCATCTACGCAGATGACACTACAATATACTCCCGCTCCAGTAAGAAACCTGTCGTGGCGGACAGACATAATCTCGCTGCTGACCTTGAGCGGGATCTACACTCTGTGGTGAACTGGGGCAAGAAGTGGCTTGTCAACTTCAATTCCTCTAAGACCAAGCTGTTGTCTGTCAACCATTACAGGCAACCTCTTCTGCCTCCCATAAGCATGGACCAGATGATTCTCCCGGAGAGTAATACACTACGCCTCCTCGGACTTACCCTGTCCTCAGACCTCAAATGGAAGCACTATATTGAATCCATAGCAAAATCTACTGCTAAGAAGATTGGGTCACTATGTCGATCCAGGATGTTTTTTCCACCTGAATCCATCCTGCATATATACAAGTCAACCATCCGTCCGTGCATGGAGTACTGCTGCCATTTATGGTCAGGTGCCCCTGCCGTTCTCCTCAGTGTTCTTGACAAGCTCCAAAGGAGAGTCTGTAATGTGATAGGTACTGATCTGGCGACTCGTCTGCAGCCACTTTCCCATCGTCGAAATGTGGCCTCCCTCTGTCTCTTCTATAAATACTTTCATGGCTTCTGCTCGGATGAGCTTAAGTCACTGATGCCTCCTCAACAGGTGTTTACCCGTTCAACCAGACTGGCAACTGGGTCCCACCCATTCACAGTCAGGTTAGCCAAACGCAGACGACAATTCTACTCCTGCAGCTTCCTCTCTCGCACTTCCCGCCTGTGGAACTCACTCCCGTATTCTTGCTTTCCTGACGGCTACGACCTCCAGAAATTTAAAAGCAAAGTTAATACTCACCTACTAACCACTGGCCTCTAGCTCTCTCCCCTCCCCTGTATAACCTTCCCTTTCTCTCCGCCCATGTACCTGTCATTGCACCTGCTTTCTCAGTTTTCTATTGTTCCTTTCTAACTAGCTTGTACTCCTCACTCTTTTCTAATTAATCTTTCTACATTTATGTAACCTCCTGCACATCAGTGGCGTTTCTGCCTTGCTCGGGGTGAAATGATTTAAAAAAAAAAAAAAAAAAAAAAAACATTCTTCAGTTTAATCATAGTAATTGAAAGCCTATTTTTTTAATGTTACCGATGTACAAATTAGATGCACAAATCCAGGGATTTCTGTATTGTTAAAAAGTCTTGACTGTGTTTGAAACCCGAAGACGTATTTGGGTACAGATAGAAGCATCCAAAAAGCCAAGGGGAGTATTAAAAGACTTAAAGAATTCGTTAGAAAATAATATAGGGTGTATCGGCCATGCGTTGTACAAGGCCACTTAAAAACAGACAGAAGCATTCAAAAATCCAAGGGGAGTATTAAAAGACTTAAAGAATTCGTTAGAAAAGAGTATAGGGTGTGTCGGTCATGCGTTGTACAAGGCCACTTAAAAACAGACCGAAGCATTCAAAAATCCAAGGGGAGTATTAAAAGACTTAAAGAATTCGTTAGAAAAGAGTATAAGGTGTGTCGGCCATGCGTTGTACAAGGCCACTTAAAAACAGACCGAAGCATTCAAAAAGCCAAGGGGAGTATTAAAAGACTTAAAGAATTCGTTAGAAAAGAGTATAGGGTGTGTCGGTCATGCGTTGTACAAGGCCACTTAAAAACAGACCGAAGCATTCAAAAATCCAAGGGGAGTATTAAAAGACTTAAAGAATTCGTTAGAAAAGAGTATAGGGTGTGTCGGTCATGCGTTGTACAAGGCCACTTAAAAACAGACCGAAGCATTCAAAAAGCCAAGGGGAGTATTAAAAGACTTAAAGAATTCGTTAGAAAAGAGTATAGGGTGTGTCGGTCATGCGTTGTACAAGGCCACTTAAAAACAGACCGAAGCATTCAAAAAGCCAAGGGGAGTATTAAAAGACTTAAAGAATTCGTTAGAAAAGAGTGTAGGGTGTGTCGGCCATGCGTTGTACAAAGCCACTTAAAAACATGGCCGACAATCCCCACATTTTTGAAGGTTGGTTGTAGAAATGTGGAAGGATAAAATATATCGTTCTACATTAAAATAAAATTTTATTAACAGAACAACAAATTTGTAAGAAGAAAAATAAGATGTTCATAGAAAAGACGAATGTAGTTAATTGCTTAAAGAGAAATGTAAGTATTTTAAATGTGCCACAGAAATTCAGAATTCATAGTTGATAGTAGCAGAATGTGTGTATGTAAAAAGATTAAAAAGGCTGCTTATAAAAGTCTGTGTTCTTTTCCTTTTTATGGCCGGAGAAAAAGTGAAAAGTAAAGTCAGGCAATAAAGGAGATTGTACTTATCGGAATCAGTTGAAGTATCTGGTTGTTGTTGTTTCCTCTGACGGTGTGTGGGTTAAGACGAAGAAAAGAAAATTGGAAGGAACGAATGTGAGGCGCCATTAAGTCCGGGTCGACAAAGTAAATTTTCTTTAGTCATTGTGATGAGGCTCTTTACATTTGCTCCCATCTCGGACTGACTTGACCGGTCAAAAGACGTGGTTTAAGTAGTGAAATTTATTACGTGACTGGATTGAAACCACATACCTATTTTTGAGATGTTAAGAAAAATTGACCAGGGTAATAGATCATTTTGCTATTTCCTATCAAATCAGAATCTAGAATCTTAACTTTTACACTGACTTGTGAAATTTGCTCTGGTCTGGGTTACCCCAAAATGTTTTTAGCCGTTTTGATCAATTTTTGCGGGTGGGAAATTTTACTATTTTCGTTTGAGTTAATTGTTAAATGGTAAAGGATTTGTATCCCATAAGAGTATTGAACTGGTATGTGATATTAGTGAATGTTGGACAATTTCAATATCTTAATATACAATCAGTATATCTTAATAGTCACCGATAATGAATCTGGAACGATATCTAATACTTGCTATATAGGCTGAGTAAGTCTGGTGAGAAGACACATACTTGTCACCTTTCTGTTTTTGTATATCTGTTGAACTCATTTTCTGTCATTTTCAGTCAGTTAAGTGCAATACGTGATACACGCTTTGGGCGATCATGTCTCGAAAGAGACATAACTGACTGGGCAGAAGATTATCATACAGTAGGTTGCAATTACTTTCTGCGTTAGACTTGTTGTCAGCCAAGGCTATAGTCCTGTTATTTGACTCATAGCTAGAGTGTGGAGAGATGTATTATATTATTAAGTAGTAATTAGTGGGGGATCAGTTTATTACTTCATATCAATATAAAACTGATCCCCCACTTTATGCCAAGTAGAAGCCTTAATCAAGTTATAAACTATTATATTCAGTTAGTCAGTTAAGTGCAATACGTCATACACGCTTTGGGTGATCATGTCTCGAAAGAGACATGACTGACTGCGCAGAAGATTATTCCGCAGTAGGTTGCCATTACTCTCTGCGATAGACTGGTTGCCAGCCAAGGCTATAGACCAAAACCTGTCCTATTACTTAACTCATAACTGGAGGGAAGAGACGGATTAATATCTTTCCCAAGGGTATTTGTGCGTAAGTGAATGCAAGGAATTCAACTGGAATTCGAACTCGGCTTCCTGATTTGTCTTTCCAAATCGATATCCACTGCACCACTATGCACATATCATTCCCAAATATATCAACGTTACTGAGTAGTTTCAATAGATTATTATAGTGTATTTTATCGAACGTCTTTGCGTAATCTATTAAACAAAGCTACACGTATGTCTGTATTTGTATTCCTCTGTCGGTTTTTTAGAAAATAATGCAAAAAATAAGAAGAAAAGTTTGCAATGATCTGTAAAGGTATGGTGATTTAACCCTAACTCTTTTGAAGAGCATCCATAATTTTCTCAGAAGTAACCTCCCTTTATAATATCAGAAGCTACAATGGCAGTAACCTTGCCCGTATGAACAATTACGCAAGTCATGAGATGAAGCCACAAGAAGCTTTCGTTTTAATCCCATCAGTAAGAGTTTCAGTATGAAGAAGAAGAAGAAAAAGAAGGAGAAGAAAAAGAAATAACAAAGGGAAATAACTCTGCAGCACATCTCGAGAACAATAAGAGCGAAGATGACAGTGAATGTGTTTTGCACTTGATTAGACCCTGCTCTCTAAAGCCCGGTTGATCGATACTAACACAATAACATTTTCCAGTTCTGATCGATGCCAAAACAACAAACCCGACTTCACGTCATGCAGAAAGAATTATGTCATATTTTTATATAACTAAGCAAAATTCAAAATGAAAGAAAAAAAAAAACAGCAAAATGCAAAAAGAATGTTCGGGATCAAAGCAGTATTTGTAGGCTCAGATATACGGTTTTGTTTTAAAAAGAAGGAGAACAATATAAAATTTGGGAGGGAGAGTAGGTAGTGCGCATGCGTAGGCTAGTGTACTTGATTTGGATATGTCTTGATGTACGAGGTTAATGGCCGTTGTGTTATGTCGTTGAAACACACAAAAGTCAACAAGAAGATAATACGGATATATATTGCAGGGTCTCAGCAGTTTACACATGAATAATAATGGTTATGCGTATTGCAATATAGTGCATTTAGCTGCATACATGCTGTTAAAATAGAATAACATCTTTATATATATATATATATATATAGCACTATAGCCCAGCGTTGCTCGGGTGAAATGGAAGTTTTAAAACTAATCCATGGTCCTGGAGCTCAGACTCTTTGGACGTTGGCACGAAAGACTAAAAAGCAATAGTTGTTTCCAGTTAAAGCGAAACCGTAAACTGAAAGAAAAATGAATGTATGTAAGTCAAATTTTGATTTCCTGGTATTGATATCAAATTTTCTGCACTATTGTAAGAACTGCAACTTTAAAAGTTCTGACTATCGTTTTTTATGTCTTTGTCTATGAGTGTATGAAATTTTATTAAAATCGGACCACTCCTTCTATAAGCCGATTTTTTCGATTATCGATTTTTGATATTTATCGGGAGTACCTTGACACAAACCTTAGCTAAGAATACTCGCAGACGCTTATAGTACAACTGTGCAAATTTTCAAGAAAATCGGTTTATTCAGCCCTCCTTTATTTAAGTAAAAATCTTAGTAAAAATGTTATGTTAACGTTGTTATAGTAGTAGTTATTGTACACGAAAACTATCTTTATAAAACTGGCTTTATTTTTGAGCTTACGAGCGAATGTATGAATAAAAAAATCATGAAACCTGTATAAATGAAACACATGTCTGAAAAAAAAAAAACACTAAAAAGTCCCAAAACAGAAGTGAATGAAAGTTTTTATTTATTGAAAAAAAAAAAAAATTCTCTATATTTCTTAATGGGGCTGTTGTGTTTTTTTTTCTTAGCAATCAGCTTATGAACCGTTTGTTCAGTAGGGGCCAGTGCACCTTCTACAGTGTTCCTTGAGTTTTTTTTTTATTGCAAGTAATGCGGAAAACCCACAATGAGTATACGCCAGTACGAATTAAAATCTTTTGGATCCTTTGAAATTCTTTCATGGACCCGTAGGGGTGCATGGACCACTGGTTGGGAACCAAGGCACTAGAAACAAAGAAAAAGTACTGGATTGATATGTGATGTCTGTCCTTCAATATGACAGCGAATGCTGAACAATCGCATAAAAAATAATGGGAAAGACTTGAAGCAGAGGAAATGTAGTTCTACAGAAGGCTGCTGAGGATAACATGGACGGAACACGTGAGCAACGACGAAGTTTAGGAGAGAATGGACACGAAAAGTAAACGGATGCATAACACCAGGGAAAGACAGCGGAAGATTATGAGATAAGTGATGAGGAAATCAAGTCAGTTAAGTGCCATACGTGATAGACGCTTTGGGCGATCATGTCTCGAAAGAGACATGACTGACTGGGCAGAAGATTATCCCGCAGTAAGTTGCAATTACTTTCTGCGGTAGACTTGTTGCCACGGCTATAGAACCCAATTGGTCCTGTTGTTTAACCCATAATTCGATGAGAGAAACGGATTAATACTTAATTTAAGCATGATACTTGATTGAATCTGGGTCGTGGTTCAGTGGATATCAACTCGAAACGAGAAATCAGAGAGCCGAATTCGAATCCCAGTTGAATTCGATGCATACATTTATGCGCAAATATCATTAAAAAAGGTATTAATCCGCCTCTTCCCGCTTCAGCTATGGGTTAAATAAAAGAACAGATTAGGTTCTCTAACCCTTAGTTGGCAATCGGTCTACGGTAGAAAGTAATAGCAGCCTACTGCGGGGAAAATCTTCTGAGCCACAGGAAGTTAAAATGTTGGTGGGATTAAAAAATAACTTTTATTTGAATTTCTTAGCACACGCTGTGCTTGCTTTTCTTTTTTCTTACGTCGTGCTGACAAATTCAAATGGATTTTTAAAAAATCTCATCCCTTTTTAACTTCCTGTATATCGATAAGTTTTTGGGCTTCTTCCGGTGTAGAAATTTTGTAACATATTTGAATTAATACAGTTTTTTATTTTCGACAGTTGCTGATGAAGCGAGAATTTTCTCGCTGAAATAGCGATCCAACGAAATTAAATTTTGAAATCTCTGAATTGCTATATATATATATATATATAGTATCTTGAAAGAAACAATGCAGTTATTATTAAGTGAACAAATGGTTCAGTGATTGAAAACATTTGTTAGATCCAGTGAAATGACCTAAGGAGCATTGAGTCCAAAATCTGGCTACAGCAGTGGTGAATAAATAATTTAGATAGTTGAGTTAAGGGTAGATAAAGAAGACATCTGGAAGTGGCATGGCTTATAGATCGAGAACAATATACACTAATGATCGCAATAAAGAGTTCAGCTGGAAGTTCCAATCACCTGAAGAAGACCGGAGCGTACAACGATCGAAACGTCTTGAATAGGAATATAGCGATAAAGATGAGGACAATGTAAATGATGTAAATACTGACTCATTTCAGAAGTATAAGATATTAATAAGAAGTGTCGAAGTTAATGCTGGTAAAATTTAACTGCTATATCATCAGTCCTTCATAATAGCATATGTAAATTTCGGCTGACCTTCGTATATAATTATTGTTGAATATTTACATATCTGTAAACGAGATGGGCTCATTATTAGAGAAAGATGCCTGGGTAAACTGTGTAGACACCGGAGTCAATATTGCATGTTGATCGTCTGTTCTTCGGTTTCACGCCTGAATGCTATGTTCAGATAATGTTTGAAGATCTCGTTTCATAATCAACCGAGTCTCCTGTTAAATAAACAACTTTGTCGAATCTTTCTTATTTCTTATATTTTTCGCCAATTTTTCCATTATTTTCTTTGACTCGTCTTGAAAAATAGCCTCTAATTCTTGGAAAGTCTTGTGATATATTTACTGTTGCCTCAACTCTAATTGTCTCCACAAATCTGTCGGATTTAAGCCTCGGCTTTGAGCTTGGCAGTGAAATAAATAAATACATTATTAAACAATAAAAACAACCCTATTTATCTCCAATTATTTTTTCCTTAATTCAAGTTTATTTCTTTCTTTTTCACCACAAGCAAGCCAACCAATCAGCCAAGATGGAGAGGTTTACTGATTCTGAGAGAACATGAAACAGAAAAAAAAAGAAGAAAAAAGAAAACATTATTAAGAAGAGACAACAATAAAAGAAGAGAAATTTGGAAGACAGAAAGTAACAATTGATATTGCATTTGAATTTTTAAAGATCAAATTTAACTGGAAAGCAAGATCCCGCTTGTGTTTTTCACAAGCAAAAAAAAAAGCCATAAAGAAACATTTAGCATAGAACTTACGTTTACATTTCAGTTCGGGATGATGAGGCCCTATCCCCAACGATTTACTACGCTGAAATAAATATAGTCCAGGTAGTAAAGAGGAAAGATCCTAAGACAATTACCAAGAAAATAATAATAATATATATAATTTATATAGGGAAATCTTGTTTGGGGCGATTGGAAAGTGAATGATGTCGATAAGCCAGCTCGTGACAAATAACATTGCAGATCGTACTTTACATTTTTATCAAGAATTTCTAAATACATAGCAGAAGCACCCGGCCAGGTATGATAGCAATATTAAAAACATGGACGAAAGGTAGACTTATGAATATGTAAGAGAATAAATGAGTGAGCTAACTTTCCGAGTAGTAGACATACCAATTCAATATGAAATTTCCACTTCATACGAGCGGAAAAGAATAGCCCAAGAAATCTAAACTTATTTATAAATGGAACTTTATCTGTGTGTGTATGTGGGTGTGTGTGTTTGTTAGTGTGTGTGTGTGTCCGTTACCTATAAACTCCGAAATGGCTGAACCGATTTTCTTGAAAATTTACACAGTTGTACTATAAGCGTCTGCGAGTGTTCTTAGCTAGGTTTTGTGTCAAAGTACCCCGATAAATATCGAAAATCGATAATCGAAAAAATCGGGTTATAGATGGAGTGGTTTGATTTTAATCAAATTTCATACACTCATAGACAAAAACATAAGAAACGATATACAGAAGTTTCAAGGTTGCAGTTCTTACAATAGTGCAGAAAATCGATAATATTTATATATAAAAGGCAAGATATTTGTGTGTTTCTCTGTTTATCTGCCTGTATGTCTGTATTTTTTCAGCCCTTTTATTTTAATTTTTGTCTCGCGTTTGGCTCTAAGTAGGTATAATTGTAGTTCTTAGTCTCAGCCATGATACCATTTACTCAGAGGACTTATTTAGCCTTCAAATTTCAGTTTACGACTAAAGAAACCTATTTGATATCGATACCAGGAAATCAAAATTTGACTTACATCCATTCATTTTTCTTTCAGTCTACGGTTTCGCTTTAACTGGAAACAACTATTGCTTTTTAGTCTTTCGTGTCAACGTCCAAAGAGTCTGAGCTCCAGGACGATGGATTAGTTTTAAAGCTTTCATTACACCAGAGCAACGCCGGGCTATAAAGCTAGTCGTAAATAGTTACTCTTACCTACTTGTACTTTTTCGGAATCCACCTAGGTCGGTTTGAGCAGGCTTCCTCCCGAGCGCGAACCCCATCTCGGACCATCGCAGCCCATGTTCGCCGATCCCGAGCCAGGTGACACGAAATGGCGAGCCAATCGCGGTTCCATCGTCGATGACCAACTACTTGTGGGCCCGATAGTGCTGCTAGGTCATCCTTGATAGTCGTCGTCCATGTCTTCAGCTGCCCAATAACACGTTTGCGCCAGCCAGATATAGAAGAGAGGAGAAGGACATCACGGATGTGATCTCCCCGCGGACGTCTAGCTGCGTGCCCGAACCATCGCAGGCGACGTTGAAGAAGGACGAGTGGCAGAAGTCGGAGATTCAGGCACCGTTGTAAAGTTGCCGTTGGCACTCTCTCGACGCGGCGACATCGTAGAACGCAGGGAAGGCAAATACATTTGGTAAAGGTATTAATCCGTCTCTTCCCTCCAGTTATGGGTTAAATAATAGAACGGGTTGTGTTCTATAGCCTTGGCTGGCAACCGGTCTACTGCTGAAAGCAATGCCAACCTACTGCGGAGTAATCTTCTGCCCAGTCAGACATGCCTCTTTTAAGACATGATCGCCTAAAGCGTGTATCACATGTGGTATTTAACTGTCTGACTGAATATAATAGTTGGAATCATGATTAAGGCTTCTACTGGACATAAAGTGGGGGATCGGTTTTCTATCGTTATGAAGTAATAAACTGACCCTCCATTTATTTTTTTTTTTTAATCATATCACTCCAAGCAAGGCGATAACGCCACTGATGCGCAGGGGGCTACGTAAGGGTAAAAAGAATGGAAAAGAGAAAGCCGGAAACCACATGCTAAACAGGAAACAAGGGATGTGCCTCTTCACCTGTTCAGTAGACGTGGGTGGAATGTGAACCGGGCGACAGTTTAGTCTATCTACTCCAATTAATATGATACATCTCTTCTCCCTCTAGCTATGAGTTAAATAACAGAACAGATTGAGTTCTATAGCCTAAATCGGTGAGCCGAGTTCGAATTCTAGTTGAATTCCTTGCATTCACTTGCACACAAACACCATTGGGAAAAGTATTAATCCGTCTCTTTCCTCTAGTTATGGGTTAAATAATAGGACAGGTTGTGTTCTATAGCCTTGGCTGACTACCAGTCTACTAAAGAAAGCAATGGCAACCTACTGCGGAATAATCTTCTGCTCAGTCAGTCATGTCTCATTGAAGACATTATCGCCTAAAGCTTATCTCACCTGTAGTACTTAACTGACTGTCTAGTTCCCTTGCGTTAACGGCGGTGTCTTGTTTACTCCAGAACATCCCCACTTTTTAAATTATTTTTATTTTCTTAAACATTTTATTCTATTTCTCAGTATTCTCCCTTCTTCTTTCTGTCGAGTTTGCCAGCTACTGAACTTTTTATTTCTTTAGTTTGCGATCAATCACTAATTTGTCTGTACCTTTTCTTTTCCTGGTACTCATATTGTACGTTCAACTGATGCTTGAGATGATGGTAAGTCAAATATATCCTACAGAAATTGCATAGGTTCTTCTATTCATGCAGGTTTTTCTTCAGCAAAACTTGTCTTTAATTTATCCCAACGCATTCTGTATTCTCATTTATTCCTTTCTCCATATAAATCAGTTTTTCCAATTCGCAACCTTATTATGCCGTCTTTCTACATTTAATTTTCATTTATATATATATATATATATATATATGTTCATACGTGTACCTCTTCCTTAAATATGTAAAAAAATGTTTGACGGTACAAAATTTGTACACTACTTTAAAAACAAGAAATTAATTAACAGTCTCAAGAGCCCTTTCGTCCAACATCTCATCAGGAGAAAATCGTTGGAATCACAAATCAAACAAAAAAAAAAAAAACAGCAACGAAAATGAAGCGCAAAAATAAGGAGAACGTTAAAATGAATATACATATAAGTATGTTTTTATAACGAAGGGAGGAGAAATGACGTGTAAATAATTAACGAGGGACAGTTAAAATAAAATATCCCCCCAAACTTAAAGAGACAACGAAATCCTTCTGCCGGCAAAGAGAAGGCTTCCTTCAAGATATGCAGACTTATTGCTAAATCTTTAATTTGTTATTGGAACTCGCCACATGTAAAACTTTGAACCACTCTTTCTTATACGACTATGATGATATGTTGGACGAAAGAGCTCTTGAGGCTTTTAATAAATTTGTTTATTAATATATATATATATATATTTTAATCATATCACCACGAGCAAGGCAGTAACGCCACTGATGTGCAGGGGCCTACGTGAGAGTGAAAAGATTTTGAAAAGAAGCCGGAAACCCCATCCTAGACAGGGAACAAGGGATGAGCCTCTACACCTGTACAATAGACGTGGGTGGAGTGTGAACCGGGCGATAGATTAGTCTATCTACTCCAATTGAAAAAAAAAGAAAGAAAAAGAAAAAAAAAGTGAAAAGATTGGAAAAGAGAAAGCCGGAAACGACATCCTAGACAGGGAACAAAGGATGAGCCTCTACACCTGTACAATAGACGTGGGTGGAGTGTGAACCGGGCGATAGTTTAGTCTATCTACTCCAATTGAAAAAAAAAAAGAAAAAGAAAAAAGTGAAAAGATTGGAAAAGAGAAAGCCGGAAACGACATCCTAGACAGGGAACAAGGGATGAGCCTCTACACCTGTACAATAGACGTGGGTGGAGTGAACAAGAACAAGATACACGGGGTGATGTAGAAAGAATTAGAGTCAAGTGGTTAAGAGATGGGTATTGCATTCAAGTTTCTTGAGGTTGTAGCCGCCAGGAAAGAAAGAATATGGAAGGGAGTTCCACAGACGGACAGTGCGAGAAAAGAAGCTGGTGGAGTAGAATTTGGTTGATCTAACTGTAAATGGATGGGACCTTGTTGCCAGTCTGGTTGCATGAGTAAATTCTGGTGGAGAGGGCACCAGTGACTTAAGTTCGCCGGAGCAGAAGCCATGAAAATATTTGTAGAATAAACAGAGGGAAGCCACATCCCGCCGGTGTGAAAGTGGTTAATTTCCATTTTTATATATTCTCTATAGTTTTGTAACTTTTTTGGGTACTTACGTATTATCGGGAGGACCTTTAAAAAAACGACTCAAAAATTAAAGTAAATTATTTATTGAAACGGTTAAAACAATAAAATAACATTACATTTGTAATTCCGGAGGCCAGAACGTCGCAATTGCTTCCAAAAGTGACTCAAAGACATCAGTACAGGCAACATGCTTCCGCCACATGAATTCGGCCAAATACGACTCCAAATGGTGACGTGCAGTGCCACAGTGCTTCTTGTTTCGCCACTTTGTCGATCCCCATAGGCGTTCCACTGTCTGCGTATGAGCCCCGGTGTTCGAATCCACAAAGTTGTACTTGTGGTTGACGTTGAGGTGATGAAAGCCTGATTTTTCCAGTTCCTTGGTGTTATAAGCGGGCTTATAACACCTTGTTATCAAAGGTCCTCCCGATAATACGTAAGGACCCTTTTTTGTTATTAGTTCTTTTTTTTTTTTTTGACCAGGTAACAATTTTTCGAACACCGATTTAATTTTTTTGTGAACATCAATTCTGCTGCTGACATGTCTGTCAATGTCTTTTGATCTGGCGTTATCCGGTATACGCACAAGAATTTTTGTACTGCTTTCTCACTGACGTTTTCATTGCTTGATTTATTCAAAACTCTTTTAAAAGTACCCACAGGTGTAATTCTATGCCTCTTCAAATTGTAACTGAAAGCATTAATCTATAACTGCTAAAAATCCCTCGCATGTAAATCAAACCACAACCTCCAGATTGACTGAAGGTGTATTTCGATGGAGGAGCTTCGATATTTTGCATCCAAATATTTTCCTCCAAAATTCATTTATCTTCTCTAAATGTTCTTCAGAAAAGTTCAGACGTGCGTTCATATATGTCGGCGTACAAGGCGTCATTTAAATTTAGCCCCCAACTCCAGATAGGAGGGACGTCTTATACTCCAGTTATAAAATGTGAACTCAAAATCCTGTCATTTATGGTAAGTTCTTAGCATGGGTGATTTTTACGGTAGACCAACCCCTGCCTTGCTTCTTTTTATCGTTGTTGTTGAACAAAAACACAACTGCATGTGCGTCCCAACAAACCGTTTAAAGATCGCATCTAAGAACAATTCAACGAATGGAGTGTTCGCGGGTAAAAGTCATTCAGAATACCGTAATAGTTACCGAAAACTGAGCACCCACTTATGACACATTGCAGATTGTGGTAGTTAATTGACAATACTTCCTAGCATTTTTGTCACTAGAATTTAAGTGAAAAAAAGTATATTCTTACTGAATTTATTTAATAAATTCAGTACAATATATTTTAAAATTCGATCTGAGGGTTCATCTTGTACGGCAAATATATAGACCACAACCTACATATTAACCTGAAATATTGAGACCGTCTTATACGCCCAATCGACTTATACACCAACATACACAGTATATACAATAGGGGGTTTATGACTGAATTTCCGTGATTATTTACAGCCTGACTGATGTCTTCATCTTTGTTGTCATTATCCCGACTTGAGGCACATGACTATTTCTGGCCTTTAAGAGGTATTAAAAATTAATTTACCTTTATTTTTTGAAGAATAAAGCTAAGGGACAGAATTGGCAATTATTTATGACTCTACCTAATAAATGTATGGATGTGTTAATAAAAAAATTTTTGAAATATTTAATTTGTCAAGAAATCAGTTCTTTCAAAACCAAGCATACGGGTAACAATATTGACAGAAAAAGAAAAGAATATCAAACGTGTTAGACCTTTTGTCGGCACCTCCATTACTACAGTTTAAATAGATATACCTTTAATATATTTTCATCACTGTGAAAATCGTAACAATAAATAAATGAATATATTTTTAAAAATACAAAGAAAAAGAAGCCAAAAAACAAAACAATAAGACTCAATAATAAAAAAAAAACGCTGTTACACGCACACACAAACACACACGAGTGCATCACTTGATCCAATCAAAATAAATCAACTGAAGCCTAGCCTCGTTTTCATCCCCTGTGCGTCGATGAATCTATCAAATGTCGTAATTTTGGGGAAGAAAAAATATCATCCACACTTCAAAGCGTTTCCCGCCAGAAAATATACTTGGCGGGAAGCTTCAAAGGAATTTTGCGTTACCAAAAATGAAGAAACGTTTTGTGGGAAAATATTTTCTGCTTGCCTTTTGTCTTCCGTTTTATTCATGAGATTATAAAAGAAAAAAAAAATAGAAACATGGGCAGATAAAGAGATTATCCTCCCCTTTCAACGGCTTCAGGAAATGACACACACACACACACGCGCGCACACACACACACGCGCGCGCACACACACACACACACACACACACACACACACACACATATATATATATATATATGCATGTCTGTATGTGTATTTTGTATGAGTCTGTATATGAAAAAATATTTACATTTATATATGCGAAAACACATATACGTCTATCCATTTCTACAAGCTTGAAAAAGCAGATATTAATACGCACCTATTTCTTAGGAAGTTCGGGGAAAAAAAGGCTTCTCAGGAGCATAAACTGCGGAGAGTGTCAGACATTATTCATGTACAGATCAATTCTAAAAGCATCCCCAACATAGTTTATATATCTTTGCGCACTTTCTGCAATATCGAGAAACTATTGATACTATTAACGATATCCAGAGAATGACAATCAGAGGTAGGGTCAAAAAACATGGAATCTTGACTACATTAATGCACTTAAAATCAAAACTATAAAACCCACAAAAACAACCACTCATAAGAGAGCTCCTGACCTATGTCTGGGGACCAAAACTTTCAGAACAGTACGTGATAACCTGGAACTTAAATCATATTTAAACTTATTTGTAAATGAAACTTTGTCTGTGTGTGTATGTGTGTGTGTGTATCCGTTACCTATAGACTCCGAAACGGCTGAACCGGTTTTCTTGAAAATTTACACAGTTGTACTATAAGCGTCTGCGATTGTCTTTAGTTAGGTCAATCTAGTTAGTGGTCCGATTTTAATCAAATTTGATACACTCATAGACAAAGACATAAGAAACGGTATTCAGAAGTTTCAAGGTAGCAGTTCTTACAATAGTACAGAAAATCGATAACATATATATAAAAGGCCAAGATGTTAGTGCGTGTGTCTGTTTATCTGCCTGTATGTCTGTATTTTTCTCAGCTATTTTATTTTAGTTTTTGTTTCGGGTTTATCTCTAAGTAGGTATAATTGTAGTTCTTAGTCTCAGCCATGATACCATTTACTCAGAGGACTTATTTAGCCTTTAAAATTCAGTTTACAACGAAAAAAACTTATTTGATATCGATACCAGGAAATCAAAATTTGACTTACATCCATTCATTTTCTTTCAGTCTACGGTTTCGCTTTAACTGGAAACAACTATTGCTTTTTAGTCTTTCGTGTCAACGTCCAAAGCGTCTGAGCTCCAGGACCATAGATTAGTTATAAAGCTTTCATTACACCCGAGCGACGCCGGGCTATACTGATAGTGTACTTATAATTCGTCACTAACAGAATCTCATGGTATCTTCAGCACTGTGAGCAACAACATGGTTTTGGAGAGGATGGAAACGAAAAGGAAACGTATACTTAACACCAGGAAGAGATAATTAAAGTTTCTTAGACATATAATGAGGAAACAGGGTTCGGAGAATCTGATACTCACAGAACGAATAGAGAGAAAGAGAGACAGGGGAAAGAAAAGCATGACATATTGATGATCTTAAGCTAGGATGGCATAGTTTAGGAGAAATAACACGATAAAAATTGTCAATAGGTATAAAGAATAGAGGGTTTGGAGGGACTTGATCGCCTACGTCCTGAAAAGACACGGCCCATAGAAAATTGAAGAAAACTAAAATAAACTACCAGGTGTCTATTTTAATATTACAAATATGTTGTTAGTTTTGTATTGCACTGTATATATATATATATATATATATATATATATATATATATATATATATATATATACCAAAATGAATAAGAATTAAGAAAATAATTGCAACTTTCAAACCATTCATTTTAAACAGTGCTCAATATAAAAATAGAGCAATAAATTTATTATCGAATATTATGTTAGAACATGTGCAAACTACACACTTTTACAAAATTGTACATTTTGTTTCGACATTGAAAGATCAATGTATACTCAGATAATTAACAATGATGATAACATATATTCGTTTTATTTTTTTTAATCGTTTCACCCCGGGCAAGGCGTAAAAGCCACTGATGTGCGGGGAGGGGTGGCTACATAACTGAAAGAAAATTAATTAGAGGAGGGAGAAGAGGATTACAAACCAATTAGAAAGAAGCAATAGAAAGATGAAAATGCAGGTGTAATGACAGTTGCAAGGGGGGAGAGAAAGGGAAGGATATACGGGGTCGGGGAAGGGATAGAGTCAAGTGGTTAGTAGATGAGTATTGACATTGCATTTAAATTTCTGGAGGTTGTAGCCGTCAGGAAAGCAAGAATATGGGAGCGAGTTCCACAGGCGGGAAGTGCGAGTGAAGAAGCTGCGGGAGTAGAATTGTCGTCTGCATTTGGCTAACCTGACTGTGAATGGGTGGGACCCAGTTGCTATTCTGGTTGCACGAGTAAACACCTGTTGAGGAGGCACCAGTAACTTAAGTTCATCTGAGCAGAAGCCATGAAACTACTTATAGAACAGACAAAGTACTTATAGAATTTGAAGAGGCGTGGAATATTAACATCTTTATTAAAATATTCATTTCTCTTTCTCTTCGTCTTAAACTTGCAACCCATTTTGGTTGTTGCTGCTGTTGGTCGTCCTCAAGTGATATGGATTCTGTTATTTGGTTCAGTTATATCTTCGTGTTTCTGTGGCGCCAGTCCACAATATTTAAAGAATAATGACCTTTGCCAAGACTCTCTGGATTTATTCGCCTAAAGCTGTTTCTTTTCTACCATTAATTTTAAGAAGTGGTTCAACTGACAGTTTAGATATTTCTGAACGAGTTTGGCTCCATGCACAGTACCAACATAACCACCACCCTACTCGTCATTTGTACATTAGCCCCGGGCTGAAATTTTGAATTGAATTTTCTTCTAATAGACTCATTTTGAATGCAGTGTGGGACGCTTAAATAATCAGTGCTCATCACATCTATAGATGCGTAGGTATGCTGCAATTAAATAAACACTTTCAAGACTTACTCTGACATGAAATTAATGCATACCACTTAATCCAACTTTAACACCCTCCAGTAGTATTATATAATAATTCTGCTTGTTCCTTCCTTAGTTAGTTAGTTACTTAGTTCGTCCGTCCGTTACGCTACTGAAGAAAGATAACACACGTTATCTACACGAGCTTGTCCTTCCCCTCTACACGAGCTTGTCCTTCCCCTCTATCTTTTTACTCTCCTCGGTCGGTCTTTCTCTCACCTTTGCCAAGCAGAAGGTTAGTAAAGAGTGAGAGAGTAAGAGGAGAGAGCCTATAGCGTTACCGTATCAGTAGCAGCTTAAGCTGGTGGTTGTAGCAGTAATTGTGTGTATGTATATGTGTGTGTATACTGTACAATATAGTAAAAATAGATAGGTTTGTTGTCGTATCCTGCGACATAACGAAATTTCTTGCCTCTACACCCTTGGCCATTATTCAGTTGTTTTTTTCTGTTTACAATGGACACAGGGGCCATGATTTTTCAGTAATAAAAAATCATTTTCTCTTTCAAAATCTCTCACAAAATAGCGTACAGTAATTTGGTTAAGGTCATTGCATACGCCGCATAATATATTATGAGATTACAGTGATGTAGCTTCCATGGACATTACTTTATTTTAACAAAATTACACTCTGTGTTATCGTTATTTTATTATCCAATACCTTTATGTTTGAAGACGTTGCTATCATTTGTAGTATGACAAAGTAAATTTTTTCCAGGAGATCATAATTATCCTTCCACGGAAATTCTACGGGTTCCGCTAATATAAATTATTAGGAGCGCATTCCAGTAATTGTTGTATGTAATAAAATGTAAATATTGTATTTTTCAGTTGAGAAGACACTACTGCTTGGAAGACGAACCCTAACATTGGAAAATGTTGTGGGTTTTCGTCGCCAATTTGTTGTGAAGTTGTGGCGAAAATTCGCCTCAAAGTTGTTGTGACCGGTTTTTGCCGAAAGCAAGACATTGAACACAGGAGGTAGGTTCAGAACAGTGTATTAATATAACAAGAAACAAGATATTTAAAGGAGTGTTAATAATAAATAATATAGAAATAAATAAGTCCGAAATGTATTATTACGCTGCTAGTAGCTCTCGTCAGCTGTTGTTAACTGCCTTCGTTAACTACTCATAACTGCTCCTGTTAACTCCTCTCCGTATATCACACAGGTAATCATATATAAGAAAGAAGAAGAGTCCGTTCCTCGTAGGAGGGCACCATAACAGAAAAAAGTTTCTAAAGAAAAAAAGTAATTCGCATGCAACACATTCACCATGCGTCCTTTCCAAAATCTCGTCACTACTGGATTCATGTAAAATTCCAAACTATCATCTACAGAGTCATCACTAATGTCTGTCATCTAAACTTATTTATAAATGGAACTTTATCTGTGTGTGTATGTGTGTGTGTGTGTTTGTTAGTGTGTGTGTGTGTCCGTTACCTATAAACTCCGAAACGGCTGAACCGATTTTCTTGAAAATTTACACAGTTGTACTATAAGTGTCTGCGAGTGTTCTTAGGTAGGTTTTATGTCAAGGTACCCCCGATAAATATCGAAAATCGATAATCAAAAAAATCGGGTTATAGAAGAAGTGGTCCGGTTTTAATCAAATTTGATACACGCATTGACAAAGACATAAGAAACGATATTCAGAAGTTCAAGGTTGCAGTTCTTACAATAGTGCAGAAAATCGATAATATATATATAAAAGGCCAAGATGTTAGTGTGTGTGTCTGCCTGTATGCCTGTATTTTTCTCAGCTCTTTTATTTTAGTTTTTGCTTCGGGTTTGGCTCTAAGTAGGTATAATTGTAGTTCTTAGTCTCAGCCATTATACCATTTACTCAGAGGACTTATTTAGCCTTCAAAATTCAGTTTACAACGAAAAAAACTTATTTGATATCGATACCAGGAAATCAAAATTTGACTTACATCCATTCATTTTTCTTTCAGTCTACGGTTTCGCTTTAACTGGAAACAACTATTGCTTTTTAGTCTTTCGTGTCCACGTCCAAAGTCTGAGCTCCATGACTTTGGATTAGTTTTAAAGCTTTCATTACACCCGAGCAACGCCGGGATATGCTGCTAGTGTATAATAAATGATCATCACTACCATCCATGTTCATTAAATGCTAATATAAAGAACAGTTAATTAAATTTAGGATAATTCTGAAGACGTAAGGGAGATGGTTATTTTTCTTTGATTTGATCTTGTGTCAGACATAAACGAACTCCTACAGCTTACAAGGTTTATCCAGAATTATCAGAAGATTTGTTCTGTTAATCATTTCAGCCCAAGCAAGGCATTCTACTGCCACTGTAGGGGAAAATGAACAGAAAGAGTTGTTAGTTATAGGAAAAGTCAGGAGGAGGGTAATAGACGGATGGGGATACTGAGAATGGGGGTGGCGTAGATGGGAAGAGAATTTGAAATAATGGATGCGAGCTAGTGTGATAGGAGATGTCTATTGACTTTACATTTAAATTCCTGGAGATTATAGCTATCGGGGATGCAAGTATAAGGAAGGGAATTCCACAGGCAGGAAGTGCGAGAAAAGAAGCAGTTAGAATAGAAATCGCGGTTACGTTTTATTGGTTTCACTGTAAAATGGTGGGACCTAGTTGCTAATCTAGTAGCTCGTGTAAATTAATAACTAAGGGGCACCAGTGATCTAATTTCATCGGAGCAGAAGCCGTGAAGGTACTTATAAAAGAAGCATTGGGAAGCCACGTCACGCCGGTGAGAGAGTAACTGCAGCCGGGCTGCAAAATTGGTATCGATCACATTACAGATTCTCCATTGTATCTTGTCAAGAACCCTGAGGAGAAAAACAGAAGCATTCGACCAAATATGGCGATAGTATTTAATATACGGGCGGATGGTAGATGTATATATGTGCATGATGGACTCAGAAGAGAAAAACTTCCGGGCCCTGCACAGACAACCGACTTTCATAGCAGCAGACTTAGCAATGGATTCGATATAGCCGTTCTACTTGAGGTCCGCTGCGAGTGTGAGGCCAAGGAGGTGTAGTGTTTTACTCTGATGGAGGCTAGTCTGTTCCATGCTAATGGGAGGTAGGAGCGATTGTCTATGATAGTTAATAAATAGCAGCTGGTTGTCGGTTGGTTGTAGATTGCAATGTGTGGATTAGTGTAGAATAATGGAATAGTGTTAGAATAAAATACACATTTGTCATATTAAAATAGTAATTTATTAAAAGAAATGAACAACATAAGTTGTAGGAGTTAATGTGCAATTACAAACATTATTAAGAGTAGAGTTCGTGTTCAATGATAAAGTTTTGGGTTTCAAAACTAGTACAAAATTTTAGTACTAGTAGTTGTTGAAAGAGTCTGTGCGTACGTATGTATGTATTCAGTAGGAATGTCTTTGGATGCAGAAGAAGAAGTAAAAAGAAATCAGTAGAAGGAAAGAGGAAGAGGACAAATGTCCGGGTCAGCTTGAAACTTCTCTCGTTACTGTTTAGCTTGTCGTCTTTGCTGCTTCCATCCGAACTGATTGACGCTGATGAAGTCCTTTTATTGTAATCTAGATGTTTTCGCACTTACTCGCGAAATCCTTTTTGTTCTTGCAAGTCGCTCCCATTGGTCAAAAATCAATTAAGCACCGACTTGCGAAATCTGGTTTCGACTTTTTCTTTAAGCACATGGTCAATTTATTTTCTGTTTAGGAAAAACCAGGATTTCACACATCATTGTGAATTTTTGTAAAAGTGAAGAAGAAGGTTGATTTTAATTCTTAATTTCTTATCCACTATAATTCTAATAAATCGCTGAAAAACAGCAAAGTATGAAGGAAAAAGGCTCCAAACTAAATAAAAACAAATTTTTATCGGCAAAATTTTTATGTTCTTATTATAAGAATTGATCAAAGTAGTTTTTAATTATTTTTTCAAATACTTTAATTCTTTCTAACACATCCGAAATTACGCAAGGCACTTTTTTGACTGTGAAAGACCCATTAATTTAGAATTTCTTGCAAAATTCAAATAATGGTCGGATTTAGAAAAAAATTTCAGGAATTATTTATAAATGACAGAAATCATTTTTGAAATAATTATTTTTAGAAAAACTTACTAACAATATTTTTTATTACATATGTTACGGACTACCTCTGTCAATTAATTTCCGGAAATCTCTAGAAATTTGTGATCGTTTCTCCATAAACTTAATAGTAATTAAATTCAGGAGTCATTGGGGAATGCTAATCAACAATCTTTTTTTTTCTAAATTAGTTTGATTTTAGAAAATCTCTGAATTGCGAAAAGAAAAATGCAATAAAATTATATCATTTTTTTTAAGCTAAACTTTTAATTGATTTTATAAGCAATATATATACTAAGTCTGAAAAGAATTTTTTTAAATAAATGATGAATTTTTACAAAAATTGTTTTTATTTTCATTGTTTTTATATTTTAGGAATGTATCAAGTTACAAAAATCTTTTAAAACTTTCTCCTTAAATTAATGCGTGACGACGATATTTACTAATCGAAAATTGAAAAGCTTAATACAAATAAATTAGCCAATCAATTTAAAAAAGAATTAAAACATTTTCTGTGCATGTTGATTACCCGTATTTTATTTGTACGGGTGGCCGTACCTGATATTTATCATTAAAAGATCATGTGACTCAAGGGTTGTTCCCCCTGTGGAGAAAAATTACCCATGATGCACATTTGTATTCAGTGCCCAATTCTTTTCATTTCCACGTGTTTCTGAATCACCCAACAACAGGCTTTCCAATTACCGCTTTCAAAATTTAAAATAATTTACTTACTAGTTTCATCATTTTTTAGGTACCTTACTAGTTTCATCATTTTTTAGGTACCTTACAAAAATTGAAAAAGCTTTTTTTTTCTTTTTTATAACCTGTGTTTGGTCTATTGTTGTTGTACATTTTAATAGCCTTTTTGCTAATCGTACATTGAAATTATAATTTTTTTATTCTGTTAAATTCTTATATAGAATAACATTTCACAAATTGAATTAGATCAGGTATTTCAATTTTATTCTTTCTTATTAAATTGTAATGTTATTTTAAAGTTAAGTTTGACATTATTTGGATTTTCATTTATTCAGAAAGCATATTCAAACGTATAGCTACGAAGCTAAACCAAATAGAATTCTATGAAACATTATATAATTGCAAAAATATTATGTTAAATTTTTAATTTTACTATGCAGTTAAAAACTAATTGTTTTGTTCGGTCTCCATATTTAGCGTTTTTGAAGGCGTCTGTTTGTTATTAAATAATTCGTCACCTCAGATGACCCCAATAAGAGGACTACCTTTTATCGTACATTGCACACAGTAACCAATAAATACTTGTTTCAAATAAGGTAAGTTTAAATTTGCTAATTTTAATAAAAGACTGTTTCAGCAAGGCATATTTTATTTTTGCAAAATGTTTTAAAACCAACAATTGGCTACTGTTTACAAAATGTGTCAATCAATGAAAAATGGCGAAAAATTATTTTTTTTTAAATCAAAAAAATTTTAGATTCCTATCAATATAATTTCGGATTGAAATACACCGGAGTATTTTGGCTACTGGAATTATTAAATTTAATCTCTTGGCTTTTAATTAAAGCTAAAATTAAAACTCCAAGAAAACTTTTTTAATTTGTAAAAATTAAATTTTAATTTAGGCATCGAAAATGAGTAGAGGTACTTAATTAAATTTAATGCACTAAATAAAAAGTACTTTCGGCTTCTTTTACTTTGTTTTTGTTCGTGGTTATGGAACACGAGACGTCGGTATTCTTTTCACAATAGGTTAGCTGCAGAATTTCCTTTTCTCTGTACGTGTTTACGAAGTCGATAAACGAATGCCAAATCTTGGCTTTATCAAAACAAATCAATTTTCAAGAAATATTTTTTTCAGCCCCGACCCTCTGCCAGCGATTAGAAAAGCCAGAACTAGCTTCTCTTTGTTCGTTCTGCATCTGTCTCATAACAAAACAGGCGATGCTAGAGTAATTGGGGAGGGTTTTTTTTTCTTACGACGATATCGATTAGAACGGAGTCGGAAACGTGAAAGCTTTGTTGCTAACTTGAGCGCTTGATTGAGAGGCGGGCGTCTTGAGCCATGAATTAAAGACATCCGAAAGAACACTGACAGAGAAAGAAAAAAGAAAAATACCCCCCCCACACACACACAAAAAGCTAAAAACAATGTGAGATATGCAAATCTAATCCTCGCAGATATTTCTCGTTTCAACACGCGATTTACAGTGCCTGTCTTTTGTTAAACCTTATTTTGAATCAATAACCTCCTATTTCAGAAAAAGCTCCAGAAATTTGTTGTTGGCCTTTTCATGATAAACAGAACATGTTCATCAAATGTCCGAATAAATGTTAATTTATCCTCCATTTTTCTACCGTCTGTAATTTTGAGAAAATCTATGTTTATTCCGAAAGTGGGCTTTCTTGTTTATCATAATATTTTGGTCGATGCATTCTCTAGTTTGCCTCAGGTGTAAATTCCATAATGTGTAACTTGTCTCTATGTTTTTAGAGGAAAATTAGTGATTCCATATTTATACACAGAAATGTTTACCGATCATTTCACTGTTAAGCAGAGAAAGCCAGACGATGCCAATAGTTACAATGGACTGACATACGCCTCTTTCTGATACCATAATGAGTGTTGCTAAATTCAGAATATCAAAATACTTGCCATCTCAAAGGAACAGGCAATATTAAAAAAATGTAAATATACAACGGGCCCCTCAAACATGTTTTCGCCGACTGGACAAATGCTACTGTGTTTTCCGTATCAACCACGTCGTGTGCAACAAAAACTGGGAATGGACTGCTGCACGTTCACAATGAAAGAATAGGACGAAAAACAAACGCTACGTCGAAAAATTAGTACTCATTTTAGAAATATATTTCGGTGTCTTTTTTTTTCAGAGCATCGCTTGCATGGTCTAGGTGGCAAGGTAAGGAACACTTGCGATTACATCTACCACGTCAGCCTAAAAGAACAGCTACTTTGCCCTACCAACCCATTGTACATCCCGGCGTGTGGCTAGCAATACAAACGGGCGACATTGCAACTACCTACCAACGGCGGACCAAAACTTACTTTCTTGATACTGTTAATATAGACCAGCAAACGGAAATCATTAATATCCGGCTTGACCTCAAAAGTCCTCGTGGACTACGATTTTGACTGTGGTCGAATAAATATGAGCCCATTTTTTTTTTTTTTGGTTTACCAATATCAAATCGATCCAAATGTGTTCAAAACTTTAAAAAATATTCCCATCAATTTATATTATCAATAATTTTCTATTTCTCTACAGAGCTATGCTAATTTTAGGGGTATGTGCGTTGGTGTGCTGTGGATATCGGTTCGGAACGAGAAACTGGTGTGCCGAGTTCTAATTCTAGTTGAATTCGTGGAATTCATTTACACGCAAAAACCCTTGGGAAGGTATTAATCCGTTTCTTTCCTCCAGTTATAGGTTAAATAACAAGACAGATTGGGTTCTTTAGCCTTGGTTGGCAACCAGTTTACGTCGCAACCTATGACGGAAAATCTCTTGTTCGTGCAGTCATGTCTCTTCCGAGACATGATTGCCCAAGTGTGTATCATGTATGGCATTTAACTGACTGAATGAGTCATCAGCAAAAAAAGAAAACCCGAAAATGTCAACTACACATAGGGGAAACTAAAATAAAACAGGTAAATAATTTTAAATATCTGGAGAACGTTGTAACAGAGGATGGAAAAGACGACACTGAGATCCGAAGAATTACCTGTTCACCACTGCTGGAGACTGATATTATACTGACAACACTTTGGTTCAAGTCACAGGAACTAACCAACGTCCATATCCACTGGGCCATGTGCCCTTAAGGACAAGACAAGGCTACAACAGTGGTGAACAAGTAGATTAGAGAGAGAGAGAGAGAGAGAGAGAGAGAGAGAGAGATAACTCATGACTACCAGAAGAGGCTCTACGCAGAAGAGATGGAGATGATATACCCCAGTGATTGTAATAAAGGGTTCTATTCGAAATTTCTCACACTTGAAGAAGACCGGAGCGTACAACGACCGAAACGTCGTACAAATGGCAACAAAGATGAACACAATGGTCCGAATAATGTAAATACTGTAAATACAACCTCATCTCAGAAATATAGACAAATAGAATGATCTATTATTAAACGTCGTACAAATGGCAAGAAAGATGAGGACAATAGTCCGAATTATGTAAATATTGTAAATACTACCTCATCTCAGAAATATAGACAAATAGAATGATCTATTATTAAACGTCGTACAAATGGCAACAAAGATGAGGACAATAGTCCGAATAATGTAAATACTGTAAATACTACCTCATCTCAGAAATATAAACGAATCATCATTATTAGCAGGTGGATTTACGGAAGAATAAAAGTATATCTTTTGTATGTTTAAATAGAACTTTATTAATAGAACAGAATAACAGGAATTGGTAAAAGTTAAACGTTCAATAAAAACAGTATTAAGAAGTTAATGGTATCAAGAGTTCGTAAAAGTAACTTGCAATAATGAGTTTAACGTACGTAGGCGGGAACGGACGTATGTATGTACTAGCAGTATAGCCCGGCGTTGCTCGGGTGTAATGAAAGCTTTAAAACTAATCCATGGTCATGGAGCTCAGACTCTTTGGGCCTTGGCACGAAAGACTAAAAAGCAATAGTTGCTTCCAGTTAAAGCGAAACCGTAGACTGAAAGAAAAATGAATGAATAGAAGTCAAATTTTGATTTCCTGGTATCGATATCAAATAAGTTTTTTTGTCGTAAACTGAATTTTGAAGGCTAAATAAGTCCTCTGAGTAAATGATATCATGGCTGAGACTAAGAACTACAATTATACCTACTTAGAGCCAAACCCGAATCAAAAACTAAAATAAAAGGGCTGAAAAAAGGGCTGAAAAAATACAGACATACAGGCAGATAAACAGACACACACACAAACATCTTGCCTTTTCTATATATATTATCGATTTTCTGCACTATTGTAAGAACTGCAACCTTGAAATTTCTGTATATCGTTTGTTATGTCTTTGTCTATGAGTGTATCAAATTTGATTAAAATCGGACCACTCCATCTATAACCCGATTTTTTGGTTATCGATTTTCAATATTTATCGGGGGTACCTCGACGCAAAACCTAGTTAAGAACACTCGCAGATGCTTATAGTACAACTGTGTACATTTTCAAGAAAATCGGTTCAGGCGTTTCGGAGTATAGGGAACGGACACAGACACACAGACACAGACACACACTCACAAAGTTCCATTTATAAATAAGTTTAGATGTATGAACGTTATAGATGTGCAAGAATGTCTTTGAAGTATTGTCTCATTCTTAAAGGGTTCCGTTTGGTTATCAAGTATAAAAGGCGACAGACGGGTGAACCGTAACAATAAAGAGAAAGGAGGTGAGAAATGTGAGGTGAGAGAGAAAGAGAGAGGTAATAGCGATCGTTTGACGTTTGCCAAGGGTACATGTTAATTACGCTCGTCATCTTCTCTCTGGCGACAGTCGAGCTTGCTCTTTTTGTGAACCTCAAAAAAGTCATTTGAGAATTCACTCCCGAATGTGATTCTTACCATTCCATTGGAAGACAAATATACTTGGCGTCGGCTCGCGAAAAGGGCCTGTAAAAGAATTTGTTTCTGATAATTGAAGATCATTTGAATTTTGTTTTTGAGATGTTTTCTAGTTTTTTATTGACCGAAAATCATTTCACATCGAGGTGTGAAATTTCACGCGTTTTGGTTTGGATTCGATTTTGCGTGTGTACCAAACAAGGTTTTGTAAATTCGAATAAATTCGTTTATTTGTAACAAAATAATTTTGTCAGTGCTTAGTATTTTAATCTTGATCTTGTTTTGTTCACTACAAACTCTGAAAGCGATATGGTGGTGGCACAAGGCAGAAATTATGAAGCCCCATTGAGAGTCGAACTCATTATTCAGTCTTTAATTGATCTAGCAAGACAAACTAGAATTGCCAAAAAATGATTTTCTAAGCGTACCTTAGATATGGCAAAAAACTAAAAATGTAAAGGCCACAGCAAAGATCGATCTCACTGTCCAATACTAATCGATCTAGCAAGACAAGCTTGTTAACCATTACATCACGTCAGAGTGCTTCTCTAAATGGCAATTTGAATGAAACACAGTTCGAGCAAATACGTGACGAACTAATTCTAAGTCGTTTTAATATCAATGTATCCGTGGATATTGGACGTCTATAACCGAGTCTCCAAGCATTCAATCGGTAGGTGTCCCCTTTATTAAGAGTCCTTACCCGTCGGCAAAGGATGGAGTTGACGTATTCTAGACCCCACCGACAGGCCTTTTGGGGTAAATAGACCGCCCTCATATTTCCTGTCTCGCTTTCCTGATTATTTGATTTCATACTAAATATCTGTTATGCAAAATGTGTTCTTTATTGTTTACATATTTTCGTAAAGACTAGAGTAATAACCGTTTTAATATAAATGATGTTGTGACTGGTACTGATGTTAATACAGGTACTACAGTCTAAGCAACAGTAGTAAATATTTACCCGTTTTAGTCAGTTAAGTGCCATATGTGATTCACGCTTGGGAGATTATTTCTCGAAAGCGTTATCACAGACTGGATAGAAGATTTTCCCGCGGTAGGTTGTCATTATTTTCTAAAGTAGACAGGTTGCCGATTGAGGTTATAGAATCCAATCGGTCCTGTTATTTAACCCATCGATGGAGGGGAGAGGCGCATTAATATCTCTTCTAAGAGTATTTGTGCGTAAGTAAATTAAAATGGAATTCCAACTCGGCTCTCCAATTTCTCGTTCTCCTCTCGTATCCATTACACCACAAACTTGCTACTTGATTTAAAAAATATATGAGATTCATTTTTTTTCTTAACTCTTTTTTATGTTGCTTTCCCTTTCCTATCTGTTCATTCCTAATCGTCCGTCTGTTTGTTTTCCATTTCTCATTCATTTTTTTTCATTTTCTAGATACGTTTACTTTATTTTTCCCTTTCGATTTTCTTTCTTTGCTCGTCTTTTCCGCTTCTTTCATCTCTTCTCCGGCTTTTCCCCACTTCCTCCCGATAATTCTCCTTACCCATCGAATACTTTCTGCCTGTATTTAGTTTATTCCTATTGGCCACCATTCTTTTTCTTCTTCTTCAAGGTCTGCATTCATTTCTCCAACACATCACCACTGCAAAGTCCCCTACCGTTATTTTGAAATGTACAGATAAATGACATACATCATATTTAAATGTGGAATTTTATAGCCTGTCGCAGAGCCACTTAGTAAAAAAAAAAATTCGACCTTTGCTTTGCTGATGAAACGGCAGTCACTCCGACAAGGACAATTGATTCGGTTGGTTAGTACAAATTGCAGACATCTTGTATTTGTCATCTGACTCGCAGCCATCTTGAAAAAACAAAACAAAACATACAAATATCTATAAAAGTATCAAAATTCTATCTACGAAAAAAGAAAAACAATTCTCTGTTATCAATATTCAGTGTATACGTGGTTATATCTATTTGAATATCAATAAATCTGTTGTATGTGAATGTGGGAAACACGGGAAATACGAGAACGTAGACGTAATCATATAGAAAGGAAAACAAATGGAGAAATATACTATTATATGACTCATACACACACGAGTGCGCGCGCGCGCACACACACACACATATATATATATATATATATATATATATATATTTATATATATATATATATATTTTAAGCAAATTGTATTAAACGTTAGAGACAACATAGTCTTATCTATTTTCTTTTGAATTTTTTCAGATTTTTTGATAAGGCTTTTTTTTATTTCCGAATTATATTTGTATAAAAATTGTCCAAAAGTTGTCCTAGTACTTACGAGCGTCATCGTTCATCATCAGGGACTATATTACAGTTTAAAAATCAAATATTGCCTTGTAGCAGAAAAAGTGTTACAACCTTTTAAACATTTACTAGGACAACCTTTGGACAATTTTTATACAAATATAATTCTGAAATAAAATGTCTAATCAGAAAATATGAAAAAATTAAAAAGAAAAAATATATGACAATGTTGTCTCTAACGTTTAACACAACTTGCTTAAAAGAAAAGATGCTACTACAAAAAACGTACTGTAAATATATATATATATATATATATATATATATATATATATTAAGCAAGTTGTGTTAAACGTTAAAGACAACATAATCTTACATATTTTCTTTTGAATTTTTTTCATATTTTCTGATTAGGCTTTTTATTTCCGAATTATATTTGTATAAAAATTGTCCAAAGGTTGTCCTAGTACTTACGAACGTCATCGTTCATCATCAGGGACTATATTACAGTTTAAAAATGAAATATTGTCTTGTAGCAGGAAAAGTGTTACAACATTTAAAAAATAAATAAATAAACTTCATGAAAAAATTTTAAATTCAAAGGCAGTAATGTAAAAATTTTACAGGCACTACATATTAGAAGTAAAAAAAAACCTCTTATCAATCGCACAGCTTATCAAGTTTCTGGATATATACTTAATTGTGTTTAGAAGGGTTATATATTTAAACTTATTTATAAATGGAACTTTGTGTGTGTGTGTGTGTGTGTGTGTGTGTGTGTGTGTGTGTGTGTGTGTGTGTGTGTATCCGTTACCTATAAACTCCGAAACGCCTGAACCGATTTTCTTGAAAATTTACACAGTTGTAATATAAGCGTCGGCGAGTGTTCTTATCTAGGTTTTGTGTCGAGGTATCCCTGATAAATATCGAAAATCGATAATTGAAAAAATCGGATTATAGAAGGAGTGATCCGATTTTAGTCAAATTTGATACACTCATAGACAAAGACATAACAAACGATATACAGAAATTTCAAGGTTGCAGTTCTTACAATAGTGCAGAAAATCGATAATATATATTTAAAAGGCAAGTGTGTGTGCCTGTTTATCTGCCTGTATGCCTGTATTTTTTTTCAGACCTTTTATTTTAGTTTTTGCTTCGGGTTTGACTCTAAGTAGGTATAATTGTAGTTCTTAGTCTCAGCCATGATACCATTTACTCAGCGGACTTATTTAGCCTTCAAAATTCAGTTTACGACGAAAAAACTTATTTGATATCAATACCAGAAAATCAAAATTTGAGTTACATCCATTCATTTTTCTTTCAGTCTACGGTTTCGATTTAACTGGAAACAACTATTGCTTTTTAGTCTTTCGTGCCAACGTCCAAAGAGTCTGAGCTTCAGGACGATGGATTAGTTTTAAAGCTTTCATTACACCCGAGCAGCGCCGGGCTATACTGCTAGTTTGAAATATAATTAACGTAAATAATTATTTGCCTCTGAGTAATTTGATTATTTACATAATTAGTTCCTTTGAAGTTCAAATTCTCTAACGTATTTTTACGGCATTAAAAATCGTTAACAACCAAGTATTCCATATAATTCACGCATATATGTGAGCACATATATTCACACGTTCATTTGCTTACATTAATGTGAATTTAAAAATTACAATCAATATATTAACTGATCCCTCTCTTTATGGCCACAGTCATCCTTCTCTTACCCACTTCTTGACACCCCCTATAACCTGTCACTCTTTGTCATAATCTTCCTCCTATGTAACTCCCTGCGCACCAGTGGCAGTAAACTGCCTTGCTTGGGGCGATATGATTATAAAAAAGAAAAGAAATTCCCAACGTTAGTTCCTGTCAATACCTCATAAATAAAGGACTAAGCGATAAAAACCCCAGACGTCGAGTATCGAACGACAGAAACCCTGTAAGCACTCAACAAAAATCCAGTCGCAATAAATTAAATAATATAGACTTTTAAGAAAATGGTCGCAGGCGGGGATTTGTCAAGAAAGAAGGAAAGAAGGGACGATAAAAGTCTTTAACCTTTCAGTCAACGCGTCTTAAATAAAGAACTATTCCGTTTTGACCACAACGAAAGAGGGGGAAAGACACTACTTGGTTTCAGTGAAAAAATGAAAGAAACAAAGGAAGAAGGAAATGAAGAAAGAAACATTCATATTTATGATTGTTCTTGCAATATTTGCTTAAATTCGTTAAGCTTAAATATTTAATGATCCGATAGGAGAATTTTTACTGATACTTTATTGTTGGAGAATTCATTATGAGCTTATACGGCCATTAAATTAAGAGATACGAATTAAGGTTCATCAAAAAATTTACATAGGAAAACTGTCAAATTTTTACAGTGTTTTCAAGTGAATATTAATACAGTCTTCTTTTCTTAGTGTCGATCTTTTTTGGTAAGGTTTGTTATTTGATTAAATGTTAACATTAAATTTTCCCAATATTAGATCCACTTTTCTAGACAACGTTTGTAGTGATTCCTGCTTGATGAAAATCTTCTGTTTGGAACACGAATCCGTACAAATTGTTAATTTACTGAAGGGCAGAAATGTTTTTTTTTAATTTTCATATTATATTTTTTATTTCTTTCTGTTTTTCTAAAAAAATATATTTTTTATAAAAAGTACTGATCATTACACACACACACACGCACACACACACACACACGTATATATATACAATGTAATTTCTGTTTACGCGCAGAGACAAACACGCACACATATAAATACGCACAGACACACACACATAAACAAACACAGGCATATAGACACACACATATATACATATATAGTTACGTGAATTATTAAATATATGAGGTTACACACATGTATAATAATATTATTCAGGTGTTAATCAAACAGTGCTCAATGTAGTATGAACAGAGGTATTTATATATATATATATATATATATATATATATATATATATGTGTGTGTAGGGGGGGGTATTTTTATTTGTTTAACATCATCATTTATTTAATGGATACTCATATTTGAGTGGCAAGTCTTTTTTATTTATGACTAAATGAAGGTTAAATTGAACATTGTTTATGAAATCTTTCGTGGTTCGATTGTGAAAGAAACATCTGAACTTAAGATAGCATTTGCCGGGCCTTTGAAGTATGCAAGTTCGATTCCAGCCGGAATATAGATATTTTCCAAACGATTTCTCAAACAATTAAGGCCAATGGGAATTATAATGTATGTAATATATATAAATATATATAGTCATCCGCAGACAGATATGTTTTGCTGTATCCAAGCTCATCAGTACGGTTAGACTCCGATTTCTTTATACCCAGGTTTGAAGCCCTACCGAATTGGCGTCAGTGGGTGATATATATATATATATATATAATATTCTCATTATGATTGAGCTCTCTGGAGAAAAAATTTTTAAAAACAAACAGTTTCCACTTCTGCTATATGCGTGAGTCTTCAGAAATGAATTGAGTTCTTTCGGTGACTGGCGTGTATATACACTGCTTATATACAACATGTTAAAATTTCCCTTCTCTGATTCCATGCGTCGATGGCTTAGGGAGTACCGACTCCGACTGACACACTGATGAGAGTGACACAGCGAAACAGGCTTGTATGTGGATGACTAATATATATATATATATGACAGACTTTCCACTCAAATATGATTATCCATTAAAAAATAATAATATTAAACAAATAAAAGTTCAAATTGCCGGCTAATGTCAGTTTCATGAATTTTCGTACAATTTCACAATATATATATGTATATATATATATATGTCTGCGGATGACTATTTACGCTCTCACAGCCTGATTGAGCACTCTGGAAGAATGGTAGACTTTGAAAAAACAGTAACTACACTAGCATCTACGCATCGTTCATTCAGTAATGAATTAGAACACACTAACTACTGGTGTATGTATACATGGTATATCTCACGCTAAAAGTCTGCCTCCTTCTACCTAGAGACGAAGGATCAGAGGTAGAATCGCCGACTGACGCCATTTCGGTCGGGTTTCAATCTTGGTTAATAGCAATCGGTTGTGTAACCGCGCTGAAGAGCTGCGAAACAGATCTGTCTGTGGATGGCTATATATATATATATATATATATATATATATATATATATATATATATATAGGGTGTATCAGAAATAATTTTACAAGCTTTAGGAGTAGTTTCCTCACACCAAAAATTCTTATAACCTTATGTCCGAAAATTCTTGAGTTATTAAGTTTAAAGAAAGTTTACTGTAGGTGGCGCTGACTTGCCATGTAGACGAGGTTACATTTGTTTTGGTGCACATTTGCGGCTAGACTCTCTTCAGCGTTTAACTTGTCTGATAGCGACTTAACTGAGAAATGTTCCGTTTAACAACGGTAGGATATTCATATCATTAGCGGGCAGATATAAATTTTATATACGGCCGCGCGAATGAGAATGAGCGGTGTTATGAGGTTGCGGTTCCAGGGCGAAGGCGGCTCAATCATCCAACCTTTGCCGCTATTCATCGTCGCATTGCCAAGACAGGATCAGTGGCACCATCAACTATGGTTCAAGGAAAACCGAGATCTGCTCGTACGCCCGGCCATGAAGAACACATTCTACAAGCTGTCGTAGATGATCCAGCTATCAGTACACATCAAACCTCACGTCAAATATTACCGAATAAAGGATATGTGCGTTATGGTGCAGTGGATATCTGTTCAGAACGAGAAATCGGAGAACATAGTTCGAATTCCAGTTGAATTCCTTTCCTTCACTTACGCGCAAATACCCTTGGGAAAAGTATTAACCCGTCTCATCCCTCCAGTTATGGGTTAAATAACAGAACAGATTGGGTTCTATTGCCTTGGCTGGCAATCAGTCTACCACAGAAAGCAATGGCAACCTAATGAGAGATAATCATCTGTTTCTTTCGAGACATGATCGCCCAAGGCGTGTATCACGTACGGCACTTAACTGACTGACTGACTGAACCCGAGAATATTAACCATGGGTATATAGTACCCGGTGCAAATGAAGCCATTTTAATTGCAATTTAATTAAATTTTCAATACCTGATTTTTTTCAGTTCCTATTAATGTTAACTCAAAGTACAAGTTTTTAAGTGCCTGCATGTAAAATATTTCAAATAAAGTTTTATATTTAATATTTTTGATATTTTCAAAATCGGGTATGATATACCCATGGTTAGTAGTGGTGTAACTTTAATTGATGGTTAGTGTTCCAAGGTTAAAGAGCATATTCTGTATCCGTGTCATTTGCAACGTGCGCAGGGTCTTTCCCCTTCTGATCACTCACCATTGGAGACTTTTTGTCGATCGTTATTTGCACAAACTGCCAATACATTGGTTCTTTCTTCTGTCTTGTTTACTGATGGAACAACATTTTAAAGAGACGGAATAACAACTTTTCCCAACCAACATTTGTGGATGGATCGGAATCCTCACGATACAATAGAGGTTAGAACCAGCATCAGTTTATCAGTAGATTGGAATGGTAGGTGACTGTCTGGTAGCTTCATATGTTTTCCCAGCACGTCTCACGAGAGCTGTCTCCATGGGCTTCATTTCGAACACACTTCCAGATCTAGGAGTGAAAGTATCCCTGATAATACGAATACATATCAAAGTCATTATATATATATATATATATATAAATGTGTCTTTGCTCTACTTTTGCTTTTCATTTGTACTTTTGCATTTGTTTGTATTTGTATCGAGCACTTTTTCTTCTTTTTTTGTGGTTGGTTCCGTTTGGGGTTTTTTTCTTTACTGCGGAGTATCGTATGTCTTGTCTTTATTCCGCGGATTTCTTTTTTTCCCCCCTCTTATCCAACGCCTTAGTGCGACGGATGTTAACGGAATTAGATTCTGTCGGTTATTCGTTTTTCTTAAAGTTTATCTTTGTATAAAGTTAGGATTTAGATACTTACAGAATCTGTTTAGTTATTATTTTGAATATATATATATATATTGTAATGGTTGTTACAATGGTTTATAAAGTCATAGTCTCACTACACTACGTTGTCTCGAGCACTCTTTATAAAGGTAAATGCATCAACAGCAGGTAAAAATCCCTACGAGTTCTATACCATTCTTACACTATACATATATATAGAGAGATATAGTTATCCGAAGACAGATTTGTTTCGCTGTATCACAGCTCATCAGTATGCTAGACATCCGATTGCTTTTTAACCCAGGATTGAAACCCGACCGAATTAGCGTCAGTCGGTGATTCTACCTCTGATGTATGGGTGCTCGGCAGAAGAAGGCAGACTTTTTTTTAGCGTATGATGTATCATACGCCAGTAGCCAGAGTGCTTTAATTCATTACTGAACGAGCGATACGTAGATGCTAGAGTAACTTCTGTTTTTTCAACGTCTACCATTGTTTGGAATGAAATGATTATATATATATATATATATATATAATCATTTCATTCAAAACAAGGCTTGCAGTTTTACTAGCACTGGTGCGCAGGGTTTTACACAAGTGGAGGGTAATGAGAAAGAGGAACAAGTTATACAGGGTGTCAGAGAAAGGGTCAGGGAAAACTGAGAACACGGGTGTGAAGAGAACTGCATGAAAGTAGAGCATAAGAATATGAAGGAAAGAATGAGAGTCAGAGGGATAAGAGATGGCGATTGACATTGCATTTAAATTCTAAGAGATTGTAGCTATCAGGGAAGCAAGTATACGAAGGGAATTTCACAGGATAAAAGTGTAAGAAAATATAAATGGTAGTAAAGTTTAATAAAAGATACTAAAGTGAATGACACTGCCTGGCTATTGTCTCTCTCTCTCTTTATAAGCGTGGCAAGAGCGAAATATATATATATATATATATATAAGCAAATAATGAAATACATTTATTATAACAGAGCTGATATATATATATATATATATATATATATATATATATATATATATAGTTTTTAATTAAAATATACATTGCAACCCTGAAATTTCTATATTTCGAGATTTCTATCTCATCATCAGGCAGAGTTAGATCATAAGTGTGAAAATGATTTTCAATTTAATATATATGTATGTATATGCAATGACTCTTTATATATATATATATATATATATATATATATTACGGTCATATCACGTTGAATATACCGGTTCTCGCGCGATCACCGAAGTTGAACCTGGTCAGTACTTAGGTGGGTGACTGCTTGGGAATACCAGGTGCTGTAGGCGTTTATTGATGGATGTGCGTTGTGGTACGGTGGATGTCGGCTTGGAAAAGGAAATCGGTGAGCCGAGTTCCAGTTCCAGGTGGCGCAGAAGGGGCTAAGGCTCCCTGTCGAAATTCTGGCTGGCCTCTCAGTTGTCCCCCTGCCACTTTTATAAGCTTCAAAATTTATGAAACTGATCAGTCTCTGATTTTGATAAGACTTGATTTTATGCACTTCCCTCGATTTTATTTTTCGTTTAACTTTTTAAAGACACGTAGCAGACAAAGCGCACTGTTCTGCTTGTACTGACGTTAGTATTAACTTTGATTTTGTTTTGAATTTAACCTTGTGTTCCAACAGCTTCAGAGTGGAAAAGAAGGAAAGAATAGATTAGAATTTCACGACTACAAATGAGTATTTATTCTGTATAATTTAGTGAAGTAACACACTCATGCCGAAGTTGTGTATGCGATATTGGTGTAGTATGATAATAAAGATGTTGCACGAGTTTGCTCTTCTCTTCGTCCTGAGAAAATATCTTGGCCTCTAAGTGGGGCTCCCCACTTTCAGAGTTCAACAATCGCCACTGTAATAGTATAGGTGTTTTATATATCTTAGGGAGATTATAAATTGTTGTGAATCCCGGGAATGGGGCTCGCATAAATAAATGAACAACGAACAGTAATTGAGATAGAAAACAAGCGTATCAACGTAAGGATAAATACGTGAATGAAGATTAGTAGTCCAAGAATGCGGGTTAGTAAAAAGTAAAAAGTTTCTGTGTATGTCCGTGTCAGAAGCTGACGGGTACTGCATAATAATCTTCTCGATGAGTGAAGCACAGATCTACTATGAACTACTATGTATTGACTGCTAGTCTCTCTCTGGACTCTCGTATTCTCCGATTAACTCTCTTTGACAACGCGGTATTCTCCCGTCTCCTTTCTATAGAGGTAGTATAAGTATACTCTTGACGAGTCCATCTTTATGAATAGAGAGAACCCCACAGCACCCTCTCCCTAGCTACTTTTTTGGGGCGAGTTAATACTTTTTTTAGCGGTTCTGTGAATTTTCTTTTCCTGCTTGTTTGTCTAATCTCCGTGGCTACTTGCGGTCTTTGAAATCTAAATGCTTCAAAAATCGCCTCCAAAGAGTCCTCATTTTCCGAAGGTGATGAGCTTGACTCTTCTACCCGTCTTTTTAGTATCTGATTGATATGTCTCCTGTGAGTGAATTTTTCTCCTTGGATCGTGTACAGAAAATTCCCCAGGTTGATTATTATCGTACCTGGTTCCCAGTATGCAATATTGTTCCTGAACATTCTGAAATAGGCCTGTTCAACTTGTTTGAAGGATCTTTTAGGCACTGTAGGTGTATGCCAGTTTTTATTTTTGATGGGTAATAATTTGTCAAAAACAGACCGTATTTTACGGGCAAACATCACTTCAGCTGGCGAAAAACCAGATGGTGTGTTTCTGTATGGAGTGATTCTGTAGACTTGTAAAAACTGTTGCATAGCTCTTTCTGTTGGTACGTTCTCTGCCTTTTTCAAGGCCCTCTTAAGAGTGTCCACAAACCTTTCGACTTGGCCGTTAGATCGTGGATGGTATGGTGCTATTTTAATATGCGAGGTGAATTGGGTACATTATTAATTACAAGACAATCTACTACACCAAATCTTGCGAATAACTGGTGTAGACAATTAATAGTGTTTTCCGTGGTAGGTTTTTTGTATCTGAAGACTTCTGGCTACTTGCTAAAGCTATCTACCGTTATAAAATAGGAATATCTATTTATGCATCTTGCATTGCATGGTCATCAACAAAAGATACAACCCAAAATGCCAAATACAGGTGGTGGATAACAGAATCAAGCAAGTACAAAAATTACCTAGGAAGTGTTCTAACAGGAGATGGAAAGTGCGTCACGGAGATCCGAAGGCGAATTGGCATGGCAAAGGACGCGTTCCAGAAGATGAGCAAAATACTAACACACAGGAAAATCTCAATAGAAACAAAGAAAAGAGTGCTGAACTGCTACGTGATGTCAGTTCTTCAATACGGCAGTGAATGCTGGACAATATCATCGAAAATGAGGACAAAACTGGAAGCAGCCTAAATGTGGTTCTACAGAAGGATGCTACGGATATCGTGGACTGAGCATGCAAGCAACGATGAGGTGTTGGAAAGAATGGCAACAAAAAGGAAATTGATGCCGAGCATCAGGAAGAGACAACTGAAGTTCCTGGGACACGCAATGAGGAAGGAGAGCCTGGAGAACCTGATACTGACTGGTCAGATAGAAGGAAGGAGAGACAGAGGAAGGCAGCGGATAACATATTTGCAGGGTCTGATCAGGTGGATGACGAAACGGGGGTTGCCAGGAGTAACAGGAGCAAACATACTAAGAGCCACAAGGGATAGGGAGACGTGGAGATCCATGATCGCCTACGTCCTGAAGGGACAGGGCACATAGAAGAAGAAGAAGATAGTCCGCGTGGGATCTAGACCAAGGTCTGTCCACCTTAGGCCATGCTTTCTGTATAATTGGTGTTGCCTTTACTGCCGCAGCGGAGCTTCTACATTTTTCTACCATTTGAGTAATGTTGTTATCCATATTAGGCCATTAAATGAAACTTCTCATTAACGCTTTCATACGGTTTTTCCCTGGGTGTTCTAGATGAAAGTCCTTCAAAATTCGTCTTTGTAAAGATTTGGGTATGACCACGCTTTCATTATAAAGTCGGACGTGATTACAAATTGAAAAGCTGTCTCCTAGATTTCTTTCTTTCTCTTCTACTTTTCTCTTTGTACTTCGTATGAATTCATCCATTTCAGCTTCTTTTTTGATTTCTAACAAGGTCACTGGTTATTCCCTAACTATATTGCTTAGAACTTTCCTAATTTCGTCTTCGGCTCGCAAAGCCGCTATTACAGAATCTTCCAGGGGCTCGCATTTCGCAGGTACCAATCTTGATAAGCCATCCGCATGACCAATGTTCTTCGACGGTAGGAACTCTAGTTTGAAATTATAATTCAATAATATAGTTCCCAAACTCAAACCTCTGCTGGCTATGTAAATTGGCAGTTCTTTTTTCGATCCGAATATAGTGAGAAGAGGTTTATGGTCAGTTTCAAGAGTAAACTCTCTTCCATATATGTATCTGAGGAAGCGAGTTATGGCGAATGTGCCTAACGCTTCTTTCTTAATTTGCGAACAATTCCTTTCTGCTGGTAACAACGATTTAGATGCGGGAGCTCTAGGTTTCCTTGTGCCATCCTGTATCTTGTGTAATATACAAATTCCCACTCCGTGTGAGCTTTCGTCACTAACAATGATGATTTCCAGTTTGGGATCAAAATGCGTCAGTGCTAGATCAGATGTTAATTCTTTTATGATCTCCTTAAAAGCTTTCTGACAATCTTCCGTCCAATACCATTGATTAGCTTTTTTCAATTGAGAGGAGCCCTTAATTTGTGCATGTTTTCAATGAATTCCAAGTTATAGTTCGCTTGACCAAGAAAGCTTTGCAACTCTGCGACATTTTTCGGCCCAGGCATATCTTTTATTGCAGATACTCTTTCTGGGCCTGGTTTTCTGTCACTTTTATTGATTCAGTCAGTCAGTTGAGTGCCATACGTGATACACGCTTGGGCGATCATGTCTCGACAGAGACATGACTGACTGGGCAGAAGATTATACCGCAGTAGGTTGCCATTGCTTTCTGCGGTAGACTGGTTGACCAAGGCTATAGAACCCAATCTGTCCTGCTATTTAACCCATAACTGGAAGGAAGAGACGGATTAATACCTTTCCCAAGGGTATTTGCGCGTAAGTGAAGGCAATGAATTCAGCTGGAATTCGAACTCGGCTCCCCGGTTTCTCGTTCCGAGCCGATATATTGATTATATGGCCTAAATACTTGATTTCTTTTTTTTTTTAAATGCATTTTTCTCCTTCATTTTAAAACCAAAATAAAAGTTAATTTCAAGTTTTAGATTTATATTTTCTATTAAGGAAACTGATAATTACATTCAGAGGAACGTGGGATTTCAGGCGTTTGTATATGAAATTTTCTTTATGAAATTTAAGAGATGAACGATTGTTGGATTCTGGATATTTTTTAGAATGTACACCATAAAATGTTCGTCGAAATTACATTCATTAGTGATCAACATTCTAAGGTAAATATTCGGAAAAATAGGTAGAATCCACCAGGCTTTATACAGTTAAATGCACACAACTAATCCCTACAAACTCTGGGTGAATAAAGAAAATGACAGGAGAGTTACATTTGATTTATACTTAACCATTTAACTACGCTTTTGTGTAAATTATTATCCGGCTTACAAGACGTACTTTTTTTTTCCAAAAAAATACCTTAAAAAATACGTCTTTCAAGACGAATGTATTAGTTACCATCATATCTACCACCATGGCATAAATGGTAGTGACGATCATTAATTGTACATGACTCACAGTAGTAATGATTCTGAAGATGATAGTTTACAGCTTTTATATGAATCTAGGAGTGACGAGATTTGAGGATTTGAGGATGAATAAAATTTCTTTAATAGTTTTATATATTTACATGTATATTTTTAAAACTTTTCAATTTATTTTATGAAAATAAAACCACCTTTGAACAATGAAAGATCTATAGCATATTTACTAATTAGTATGCCATTGCCATACAAACAAAATTAGATGAGTAAACAATACGTGGCGCCAGGATGTGTGGGATGCATAGTAAATGTGTTGTTGTATGAAAATGAATATATATATATATATATATATATATATATATATATATATATATATATATATATATATATATATATATATATATTCATATATATATAATATATATATATATATATATATTCATATATATTCATATATATATATATCATATATATATATATATATTCATATATATATATATATATATATATATATATATATATATATATATATATATATATATATATATATATATATATATATATATATATATATATATATATATATATATATATATATATATATATATATATATATATATATATATATATATATATATATATATATATATATATATATATATATATATATATATATATATATATATATATATATATATATATATATATATATATATATATATATATATATATATATATATATACATATATATATATATATATATATATATATATATATATATATATATATATATATATATATATATATATATATATATATATATATATATATATATATATATATATATATATATATATATATCATATATATATATATATATATATGCTGTTAAATATAAGAGACAATGGTTTCGACCTAAGCAAGGCAGTACTGCCACTGGTGCGCAAGGGGGTTACAGTCACAGGAAAAGGAAGAGAGAAAAGAAAATATGGTACAGAGGATGTCGAAGGAAGAGTAAGCGAGAGATGCGGGTCAAGGAGGAGATAGAAAATGGCGAATGACGTTGCCTTTTAAACTTTGAAGATTTTAACTACCAGGGAAGCAGGCATGAGGAATGGAGTTCCGCAGGCAGGAAGTGAGATAAAAGTAACTGTGGAAGAAGAAGTGACGATTACATTTGCTTGTTTTGACGGTAAAAGGGTGGGTCTTAGTTGCCAATTTAGTAACCATCAAACCAGTGAAAGGATCAGTGAATAACGCTAGTCAATATTTGTAGAAAAGACAGAGGAAAGCTTCATCTTATCAGTGAGAAAGCGACTGAACTAGAGCTGCCAAATCAAAACCAATTACATTTCAGATCCTTCCTCGGATTTGTTGAGAACCTCGAGATAAATAAGAGGATCACCCGACCAGATATAACAACAGTATTCAATGCACGGACGATTGTTAGATTGTTACATGTGCCAGATGGAAAACTTCCTGGTTCGGCACAGCAACTCAACCTTATAAGAAGTGAATGTAGCTACGGATTCGATATATATTCCACATGAGAAATATCCGACGCATATTTGGAATATCATAGCAAGAAAAGGCGGTTAGAATCTGAGGTCCTGTCTCGCGCGGGTCTACCTACTATGTTCACACTCCTTAAACCGCGCAGACTCCACTGACTAGGCCCTGTCCACCGCATGCAAGACGGTCGCATTCCAAAAGACCTCCTGTATGGACAGCTAGCCTCTGGAAGAATACCCACTGGGCGACCACAGCTGCGGTATCGTGACATCATAAAACGCGATATGAGATCTGTGGGCATCAACACGGAGTCATGGGAGAGCGTAGCAGTCAACCAGTTCAAATGAAGAGAAACTCTGTCCCAAACTCAAATTAAGGGAAGACCAACTGACACAAGTCGCCATGGAGAGGCGGGTTCGCAGGAAGCAAAATGACAGCTCCGACAGACCAGAAACAAAGCATAAATGCAGCCCCTGCAACAAAGACTGTCTCTCCCGCAACGGTTTCTACAGTCCCAGACGCCGGTGTTCCGAACCAAGCAGACAACTAGGATGCTACCCATGGTTAACAAATTATTTTTATCAAAATTTCTAAACAAAAATTTCAAAAAATAATATCATTCATTTAGGAATAAGTTCTGAAACTTTCATTGAAATCCAATAATTATTTGATTTTTGCAAGAATTTTCAAATCAATGTATTTTCACTTGAAAAAAGGCGTTAAATCACAAATCGTAAACATTTAGTCGAACTCTAATGAAAAAAAATATATAAAAAGACAATATTTTAACCAAAATTTTGAACGTTCTAGATAGTATTAAAAATTTAATAAAATAATTAAAAAATAATTTCGTCTTTCTTTAAGATAAAAAATTTCGACGATCAATCTTTGATTTTATTAAGTTTCGAACCATTTTTCATCATGCTATGATTTTCGTTTTTGTGCAGAAAAGTGGAAGTATCTATCTATCTATCTATCTATCTATCTATATATATATATATATATATATGCAAGGCTTAAGAGATATTCTTTAAAAGTCCGTGACATTTGAAATTATGGCAGGAATTAAGAATAGAATGTGGAATGCGTGTTTGGTCTCATGAAGGAAAAGGGATTTTTTCTGTTTTAAATGATTTTTTCTCTCTCTCTTTTTTCCCTCCAAAGCATGGAACATGTGTAAAATCGGGACGGAGAGCTTTTATAGGCGAAGATAACAAAGCCCCGACGAGCCATGAATACACACGTCCTGAATGACATATTATATAGGAAGACATTCCTGCGGTTAGAATTTGGGTTTGGGATATTACGGGTTTTGAGAAGAGAAAGCTGCGCTAATTACAGGGAGAGCAAACAGTCACGAAATTAAGGCAGACTCTGTCCACGCTATTTCCGATTCTTTCATCGCTCCTCGTTTGCTTTTTCTCTTTCTCTCTCGCTCTTTCTCAAACTCTTGTAACTTATATCCTCTTCCTCTACTCTAATGCAAAACCACGAAAAAAAAAAAAAAGGAAAAAAAAAAATCTGTAAACATCCGGCTGACTCTGGAAATCTTCCATTCCTCTTCTGGTCCATTAAATACATCCATCACCGACTAGTGTACATGCGTTGATTCTTGTAGACAAATTTTCCCGCTCAAAAGAAGTAAATAATAAAAAATGCGAGACAGTCCGTACGTAAATAGGTCAGCATCCTCGCTAGAACTTGGGTGTGTTTGGGTTTTGGAGCAAATAAGACACACCCGCTAATACAAATGAACCAGAGAAGACGCTTTAAATAAAAAAAAAGTTCAGGGCCAGTGTTCTACCCGAACACAATCTTGTCGGTTTCTCTGCCTTTGGACAAAGAGAAACACAGCTTAGGCTATGCCGAACAACAGAGTTTCGTCTGGGAAAAAGTAGATAAGAATCCGACCCTGCCTATGCAGAATCTACGGGAAATTTTTGCCCGAACTTAAGCGCTCGGATCCCTACTTTAAAAATGACCTTGTGTCACATTTGGCCTCAGAGGGAATTTTTCTGGTAAATATTAAAACTGTCAGTTGAACGCTCTATCTTCGAGCAAAGAACGACTCTGGATTCGGTCCGCATAATGTGACCCGGTTGAGAAAAGTAGACCAGCTCTCTTTTTTTGGCGAGGAGGGGCAGAGTTCGACTTTTTCGAGTCTCAGTGTACAGACAGTAACTAGGCGGAGAATAAAAGACAGGTCTTGTGAGCCGTCCCTTGTCGAAGTGTCCGCATTCGCGTTCCCCACGTAAGTCAATGTGATGTTGATAAAAATGAATACTTTTTTGGGGGCGGACCTGAAAGAGACTACCACCACCTTTAAATGTGTGGTTTTTCACGTGTTTTTTTTTTTTTTTACTTTTTTCAGCGCAGTCTTATCGATTATTACATAAAGTTTCCAATTATCAAAAAAAAAAAAAAAAAATTGGAAAAATTTCAATATCTAAACAATTTTAGGGGGTCTCAGTTTCTCACACAACTTTATAGTAAATCGATCCTCCATTATGGAACCACTCGCCGGTACGACATTACCACCACCTGTAAATTTGTTGATTATCAATTTTTTAAAACTTTTTTTCGGTGCAATCTTATTGATTAAATCCTAAACTTTCCGATTAACATAAAAAAAATTGGGAAAAAAATTTCAATATTTAAACAATTTTAGTGGTGCTCAGTTTCTCATAAAACGTTATAGTAAATCGATCCTCCATTTTGGAACCAATCGCGTTGGGGTCATTTTGTTTATTTTTTTTATTTTTTTTATTTTTTTTTTGACGAGTTCTTGCCCTTTTTTTTAGCTTCGGAGTCGCTTTGATTTTTTTTGTTTTTTGGGGGGACGAGTTGTTGCTCTTGTTTTTTGTCTTTTTCAAGTTTTCTTCAGTTCTTACGATGGCATCTTTCCTTCAGTTGTTGAATATGAGCAAGCAAAATAGTTTATTGCACAGTTGTGTCCCTGTGGGCATGCTATGTCTAATTTGTATGACATGTAAAACATTAAAAGAAGGTTGTATGAAAAAACGAGCCCCCACCAAAAAATTGTTTAAATATTGAAATTTTTCCAGTTTTTTTCTTTGTTTTTTCAATCGGAAAGTTTAGGGTGTAATCGATAAGATTGCACTGAAAAGATTAAAAACAAAAAAACAAAAACGAAAAACAACAAATTTAAAGGTGGTGGTAGTCTCCTTCAGGTCTACCCTTTTTTTTTTTAATCATATCACCCCGAGCAAGGCGGTAACGCCACTGATGTGCAGGGGGCTACGTAAGAGTGAAAAGATTAGAAGAGAGAAAGCCAGAAACCACATCCTAAACAGGGAACAAGGGATGAGCCTCTTCACCTGTTCAATAGACGTGGGTGGAGTGTGAACCGGGCGATAGTCCAGTCTATCTACTCAAATTGAGAAAAAACAAAAACAGAAAAGTGAAAAGATTGAAAAAGAGAAAGCCGGAAACCACATCCTAAACAGGGAACAAGGGATGAGCCTCTACACCTGTACAATAGACGTGGGTGGAGTGTGAACCGGGCGATAGTTTTTTTTTACTACCGATATGGATATCTGCAGGGCATTTTGACATTTTGAATAACATCTTTACTGAGCACGAAACATCCGGTAACTAATTCTTTGAGCGATTACTAACAAAAAAACTGGCGCCTACATTGGCTATGTAGCTTGGTTGAGGACCCCCATATCGAGGGTAGATGAGATCACTTACAACAGCTGTGCATCACCAAGTAACCTTCCCAGTGCTTTCTGAAATTTTCCATTCGTGGTTACTTTCGGATTTTAGAGATGTTTTCATTTTGGAATTTCAAATAAAGGATATTTAACCTATATTGTTATTATTACTTTTTTTTTTTTAATCATATCACCCCGAGCAAGGCGGTAGCGCCACTGATGTGCAGGGGTCTACATAAGAGGGAATAGATTGAAAAGAGAAAAGCGGAAACCATATCCTAAACAAGGAACAAGGGCTGAGCCCCTTCACCTGTTCAATAGACGTGGGTGGAGTCTGAACCGGGCGATAGTTTAGTCTATCTACTCCAACTGAGAGAAAAAAAAAAGAAGAAAAGAGTGAAAAGATTGGAAAAGAGAAAGCCGGAAACCACAACCTAAACAGGGAACAAGGGATGAGCCTCTACACCTGTTCAATAGACGTGGGTTGAGTGTGAAATCATTTAAACGTCACTTTTGACACCCATATAGTATTCACTAAAAATGTCGGTAAAATTTTGATGTTTATATTTATGGATGTTATGTCTATTACTGCTGGGTTGGTTTTTTCACTTGAACATCCAAGACTTGTTGAATAGCTTTCGTCGCTGAAATAAATAGGCAAAGAGAAAAGGAAAGATACAGAGACACTAGAGGGACAATTTGGACACTGATTTTATTTTTTTGATTCCAACGACCTCTTGTTGGGGAAATTCCTTCCTGAACAGTCGGCACATCTTTACCAGTTAAAGTCCAACAGAAAAAAAAGATAGTTTACTTTTGGCGCCAGAAAGCCTCTCTTTTTGCACATGCGTAAATTGTCTTTCCTGTCAGAGGACTCCTGGGAGATTTTTAAGTTTATTTTATTTTGTACTTTTATTTTATTTTGTATTTTTCATTTTATTTCGTAGTTTTTATTTTATTTTGTATTTTTAATTTATTTAGTGTTTTTTTTTAAATTTTATTTCGTCTTTTTATTCAATCCCTACATATTAAGAGGAAAACCCAAAGTATTTTCTATTTTTTAAAGATTACTCGGTATTTAAAAATCACATAAACGATTACTCCCGTTATATTTCTCAAGTAATTTTTAGAGATATGTCCCCTATAGATAAATAATTTGATAAACCTCAGGCTGTCAAGTGGTCAGTTGAGCTGTTGACACTTAATCCAAACAGCTACCATTGTGTTAAAAAATGCATTTCTGCGATATTTTGAAGTAAATATATTTTTTTGACATTGGAGTAATTAAACTTTAATTCAGCTAATATTCCTTAAATAAACTTCCAGAAAGAATTTTCCGTTTTTGAAGAGTTACACTGTGCTGAGAGATGACTAAAAATGACGCTAAATTCTGTGATTTTTAGCGCTTCAAAAACCATTTTTCCGTCGGTATTAGTTTCGATATACCGTGAACTGATTTGCGTATCAAAAATAACTTTTAAAAACCTTAATTAACAATTTTTTTTTTCGGAGGCATCTAATATATGTATGACGACCAGTCTAAACGAAGTCAAATTAAGCCTTAAGCACAATTTTCGAATTCATCGTAATAAACATATCTGCTCTGAAATGTAGCGTAATGCCAACAAATGTAAACATGTTACGGAAATTAAGGAAGATTAACGACACTGGTTATAAACAACCGACAATTTGAAATGATTTGTTTGAACATTATTTTTGATCGATACTCGTATTTAATAATTTATCGTAAATAATCAGGCCGGTAGAAATAAGTATATAATACTGTCTGATTATAAACAGAATATCTACTTAAATACGAGTCTTGATCAAAAATAATGTTCAAACAAATCATTTTAAATTGTCGGTTGTTTATAACCAAGTTTCGTTAACCTTCATTAATTTCTGTAACTTGTTGACATTACGATTCATTTCAGAGCAGATATGGTTATTACGATGAATTCGAAAATTGTGTTATAGGCTTAATTTGACTTCATTTAGACTGATCGTCATTCGTGGTCGAGAGGTCAGAGACGCGCCAGATCAGATGGTGGCTTCTCCTATGTGGGTAGGGATCTGAGGTTGGAATCATTCCGAATAACACACATTTTTGTAACAATCATTTAATGTAAATAACCAGGCCTGTAGATAAATATATATATATATATATATATTGCTCGTCAGGTACGTTATTTCTTGTTTTTTTTATTATATATTTAAGTGTCAAATTTCTGCATTCTGTCCTAGAAATGTCAGTATAAACATACTGTTTACAGTGATGTTCACTCTGTACAAGCCCCAAAAGCCACTCAAAGTAGAGAGCTACGGAGTAAATATGTTAGCTGATTTTTTTTTTGTATAGCGTCATATAAACCTTTAAGCATTCAATGCCGAAATTTAATTATTTTGTATGCAATTACACGACCGGCCATAATTATGAGGTCACCCCCAATTTAAAAAAAAAAAAGACATGATGTATTTCATACTATTTTTAGTATTTCCTGTTAAAAGAAAATTGAATGGTTCTTCCGTTATTATTACTTTGGAAAATTTTACTAGGAAAATAACGATAATTTACCCATCACACCCCGTAGATTTGCTGTATATATACCTATATATATATATATATATATACACTACTGGCCATAATTATTATTTTACAAGGCAAGGAAGCAAAGAAACTGCAATATAGATTATTATTAAATATTTATACATTCATTTGATGTACATGTTATAAAAAAAACAAAAAAACGAAAATAAAAAAAACAAAAAAACAAAAATAAAAAAAACAAAACAAAACAAAAAACAAACAGAAGAACATTCAATTTGAATTTACAATTATTCACTTGGCAATAAATACTAAAAATAGTATGGAATACATCATTTTAAAAACACTGGGGTGGCCTAACAATTATGACCGGTAGTGTATGCGTTTGAGAAAATTGTTTTAGTGGTGATAGAAACTGTACTAATTGACCCATAGGTAGAAGGGATAAGTTGGATTCACACATTTCCCAAGGTTACTTACTCGTAAGTGAATAAAACGAACTCAGCTGAAATTGGAACTCTGCTCTCTGGTTAAGAATTCCGAGTCGTTATTCATTACACCTTCCGCACATCCAAGCTTACAGCAATATTGTATTCCCAAGCGGTCACCTATTTAAGTACAGATCAGGCCGGACTTTGCTTTTTGGTGATCGTACTGGGACCGGTATTTGAACGTGAAGTGGCAGTAAGCCCACAGTGTAAGAGGTACAGTTGATAGGTATATATGGGGAGGGTAACGGTTAGTCCTAGACAGGTCTTTTTTTTAATCATATCACCCCGAGCAAGGCGGTAACGCCACTGAAGCGCAGGGGGCTACATAAGAGTGAAAAGATTGGAAAAGAGAAAACCGGAGACCACATCCTAAACAGGAAACAAGGGATGAGCCACTTCACCTGTTCAATAGACGTAGGTGGAGTGTGAACCGGGCGATAGTGTAGTCTATCTACTCCAATTGAAAAAAAAGAAAAGAGTGAAAAGATTGGAAAAGAGAAAGCCGGAAACCACATCCTAAACAAGGAACAAGGGCTGAGCTTCTTCACCTGTTCAATAGATGTGGGTGGAGTGTGAACCGGGCGATAGTTTAGTCTATCTACTCCAAGGTTCTGAATGTAGTGATCCTCTTGGGTGTCGGTTTCACAAAGCAGCGGTTCGTTGAAACAAGATGCTCGACTGGAACTCACATAGCACCAATGGAATGCGAGGGGCATGATGGCTATAGAGAAGTGAAGGAAAAATCAGGTGGACCTGACGAATTTATTTCGCCTGAACACTTTCTATCGATATAGTAATAGAGTGGCGAAAAGCTTGCAACTTTTTTTCTGTTGGGAAAGCGGGTGTAGGGTGGGAAAAATTAATCGTCGACAAAGACGGTTAGACACTTTTTGAAAGTGAAGATGAAGAAGCACCTTGCCAACTATTCTCTTGAAGGCAGCCTTGTTTCTCATATGCTCAGGCCGTGGTATCCTCAGTATCCTTCTGTAGAACCACATACTTTTATTTTTTTTAATCGTGTCACCCCAAGCAAGGCATTCCACTGCCACTACAGCGCAAGGGGTTACATAGAGGGATTGGGTATAGAAAATGTCAGAAGGAGGGTGATAGACGATTTAGGATGTACATAAGGAGAGAGTTGGAGAGAGTGGGTGTAAATTACTGTGTTAGGATGTGTCTATTGACCTTACATTTAAACTCCTGGAGGTTGTAGCCGACGGGGAAGCATGCATGAGGTAGGGAATTCCACAGGCGGGAAGTGCGAGGAAAGAAGCTGTTGGAGTAGAAATTGCGGTTACATTTCATCGGTTCGGTTTCACTGTAAAAGGGTGGGACCTAGTTGCCAATCTAGTATCTCGTGCAAATTCACATCTAGTGGGCACCAGTGATTTAAGTTCGTCAGAGCAGAAGCCATGAAAGTATTTATAGAAAAGCCACAGGGATGCCACGTCACGCCGGTGAGAGAGATACTGCAGGCGGTCAGCCAAGTCGGTATCAATCACATTACAGATTCTTCGCTGTATTTTGTCAAGAACCCCGAGGAGAATAGAAGTACTCAATACACGGGCGGATGGTGGATTTATATAATTGCAGGATAGATTCAGGCGGAAAGAATTTCCGGGCCCTGCACAGAGAGCCGACTTTCATAGCTGCGGAATTAGCAATGGATTCGACGTAGTCATTCCACTTGAGGTCCGCTGAGACTGTCAGGCCAAGCCGGCGTAGTGATTTACTCTCTGGGAGGCAAGCCTGTTCCATGCTCATGGGAGGGAGGTGCGGTTGTCTGTGGTGGTTAATTGACTGCAGCTTGTTGCCTTAATTCTTATCTTCATCTTTGAGTTAATTTTCCAGCATTCAGTGACATGGAGTTTTTAAAAAAATACAATGATCTTTAAGAATTAGATTATTACAGCCCTCCACAGCTACCATGTTCTTAATCAATAGCTAAATCTACTGCTAGGAATGTTGGATCACTGTGTCTGGCCAGGAAGTTTTTTTTCCGCTTGAAGCCTTGTTGCACATGTACAAATCAACTATCCGACCGTGCATAGAATATTGTTGTCCTATCTAGTCGGGCGCCCCTGCTGTTCATCTCAGTATTCTCGACAGGGTCCAAAGGAGAATCTGTAATGTGATCGGTTCCGACATGGTAGCTCTACTCCTGCAACTTTCTCGCTGCTTCCCTCTGTCTAATCTATAAATATTTTAATGGCTTCTGTTCCGACGAACTTAAGTCACTGGTGCCCCATCCACAAGAAATTACTCGTGCAATTAGACAGGCACAAGATCACACCCTTTTACAGATAGATCAACCAAATTCAGGTGACAATTCTACTCCTCCAGCTTCTTTTTCTCGCGATTCCCGCCTGTGGAACTCCCTTCCGTATACTTGCTTTCCTGACGCCTTCAACCAACAGGAATTTAAATGCAAAGTCAATTCGCATCTCTTATCTACTTGACTGCAGCGCTTCCCTCGTTCTTTCTACCTCACCCCGTGCATCTTGTTCCTTTCCTTTCTCTCTACCTTCGTACCTGTCATCACACCTGTGTTTCCACCCCTCTTTTTCCCTTTCTCTGACACCCACTGTAACTGGTTCATTTTTTCTCTTCGCTCTCCTTCTCTTGCCTAAACTTTTACTCTCTTATGCAGCCCCCTGTGCATCAGTGGCGGTACCTCCTTGCTTGGAGTGAAATGATTAAAAATAAAGTTATCAGAAAAAAATATTTGTTTACACCATAGTGGGTAAAAGAGATGTATTAACGCCTTTTCCAAGGTTATTCATGATAAAGTGAACACAACTGACTGAGGCGAGATTCGAACACGATTAGTCGGTTTCATTTTCTGCACCGATAATAGTTATGCAACCTTCACATGAACGAGGAAGTAGCTTGTAGATTTTACAAGCGTTTGTTTCCTTTTTGTGCCAGATGTTCAAGTTCATGTAAATGTAAGGATTTCACATACTCATTTCCAAAGCAAGCAGTCACCGATCTTCATTTGAAAGACTGACGCAACCCAATCTACCTTAATTCAATTTACTTAGCATCAAATCCAGAACACATCAAAACAGTTGGCAAGAAATCAATGTTTTGCTTGTCTTTTCCCGCGATTATCTACCTCAAGATTTTTTTTTTAAATTTCATTTGTCTCTGGCCACACCTGTGTATTTCAGTTTCTTCCCCTTACTCGTCATTGTTTGCACCCTTTTCTTTCTCTTTTCCACTTTTTTGTTTTCCTTTTTTTTATTTCCTCTTTCCCTTCTCTCTCAATCCTTTTATCTTTCTCCTGTTTTTCATTCCATCCATTCTTCTCTGGGAGTCGTTCTTTTAATCCACGGTTTTTCTTTTGATTTTTCAATCTTCATTATTACATTGATATTTCTGGTTTATACGCATTATTATTATTATTATTATTATTATTATTATTATTATTATATTTTGTCATTTTTCATCATAATTTTATTTCTGCTATGGTCGCACTACCTACCAAGTCTGCGGAAAGACCTAAGGCTGGTCATGGCGTGTTGTTATGGCTCCATTTCATGTTTTCTCTATCTTCCCCATCATCCCTAGCTCATTATCATTCTCAGCATACAACTTTAAGTCATGCATGTAAAATAGATGGCTTATTTTCTTTTGGCCTATTTTATAACCACATTCTGTTTTATGAAGTTGACTGGTTAGTGCTATTAATGATATGCAGAATAGTAAGGGAGACAAAGAATCACCTTGAAATATATCTTTTTTGATGTTTATTTGACCAGGTTTCATTTATATGATTGAGGTAAAGGGTTGTTTTCCATATAGACATGCACTGTTTGATGAAATTGATGATGATGGGTGATATCTTGTATATATTTAAAGTCTTTAAAATCCAGGAATATGGATTATTATTATTATGTCATTTTTCATAATATTTCGATTTTTGCTATGGTCGCACTACCAACCAAGACTGCGGGAAGACTTAAGGCAGGTCGTGGCGTGTTGTTATGGCTCCATTTCATGTTTTTTCTATCTTCCCCCTCATCCCTAGCGTTACATAAACAAAGTTCTCCTTAGTGTGTGGGCTGTACTTAATAAGACAATTTTTTGTATATCTCCCAAGCTGGAGTTTCCAGGGATTCTTTCAATGTGTTGTTTTGTTCCATTTTTATCATTCCAAGTGCACCTACTATCACTGACAGAATTCTTGTTTTCAATTTCCACATTTTTTCTATTTCAATTTCCAGGTCTTTATATTTTGACAGTTTTTCAAATTCCTTGGTTGCTATGTTACAATCCGCTGGACAAGCCATATCAATCAATAAACAAGTTTTTTCTTTCTTGTTTTTAACAATAATGTCCGGCCTATTTGCTTCAATTTTTTCTGTCTGTATAGATGGTGTAATCCCATAGAATGGTGACATCTTCTATTTCTGTAACCGGTGCCGGGTGATGTTCATACCAGTGTTTGTTTACAGATTTTCCATAGTGTTTGCACATTGTTCAATGTAAATATTACCCCACTCTATCGTGGCGATTTTTATATTCATTTGGGGCAAGTACAGAACAGCCTGAGATTAGATGGTCTATTGTTTCTTGGGGTTTATCACAAAACCTGCATTTTTGATCCATATTATTATGTATAATATTTGCCTGAAAGTTTCTAGTGAAAGGACTTTGGTCTTGTGCTGCAAGAATAAAGTCTTCAGTCTCAGACTTTAATCCAGATGCACGTAACCATCGATGAGTATTAACTTTATCAACATTGGAATTATTACCACATTCTGGATATTGGCCATGCAGAGGTTTGTCTTGCCAGCGTTGTTTCATCTGTTCAAGAGCTTTAACCTTCGCTTTCTTCTTCATATTTTTTACTGCAATAGTTGGTTCTTGGCTTCTGTTTTGCTTTTCTACAGAATCTGCTAAATGTAAATCTTGTTTGTATTTACTGCCTTCTTTCATTATTGAGTATTTTTCTTTCTTTCTTCATGTTGCCTTACTAATTGTAACATCCAGCCCTTTGTTGTTTCTATGTATGTTATTAAGCCAAAAGTTATTGTCTTGTTAAATTTTTTTTAATAATCGTATCGCCCGAAGCAAATCATTTTACTGCCACTGTTGTGCAAGGGGTTACATAGGAGGAATGTTGAGGAGTGAGAGGCTGCAGGGGGTGTCAGGAAGAGAGTAGGAGAGGGAAGAGATTACTGATGAGAATGGGGTGGACGAGGAGGAACTTTATGAGGAGTGAGAGGTTGCAGCGTGTGTCAGGAAGAGAATGGGAAAGGGAAGCGAGTACTGATGAGAGTGGGGTGGATGTAGAAAAGCATGAGAGAGAGGATGTAAGTTAGTGAGACAGGAGATGACTATTGACGTTACATTTAAATTCTTGGAGATTGTAACTGTCAGGAAAGTAAGTATGCGAAAGAGAATTCCACGGGCGAGGAATGTGAGAAAAGAAGCTGCTGGAGTAGGATTTGCGTTTACAATTCATTGTTTTCACAGTAAAAGGGTGGGACCTAATTGCTAATCTTGTGGCTCAATGAAATTCGTATATAGGGGTACCAGTGAGCTACGTTCTTCGGAGCAGAAGCCGTGAAAGTATTTATAGAAGAGACACAGGGAAGCCACACTGAGTCGGTGAGAAAGCGACTATATCGGAGCTGCCTAGTCGATCAATCACATTACAGATTCTCCGTTGGATTCGTTCGAGGACACCTAAGTGGATAGCAGGAGCACCAGACCAGATATGGCAGCAATACTCAATGACCGGGTGGATAGTAGACTTGTATATGTGCAGGATTGTTTGGGGCGAGAAAAACTTCCTGGTCCTACACAAAGAACCAACTTTCTTAGCAGCGGATTCAGCTATGGATTAAATATAGTTATTCCACTTGAGGTCTGGTGTGAGAGTTAATCCGAAGAGGCGTAGTGTTTCGCTTTCATAGAGAGAAGCCTGATCCATGTTAATGGGCGGGAGGAACGATTGTCTGTGTTGGTTATTAGATAGCAGCTTCGTTTTGAAAGCATTAAAATTTACGAGCCATTTCTTGCCCCAGTCCACCACGGATTGGAAGTTTTTTTTCAAGCTCGGCAGCGAGGTTTGCTTTTCAGCCTCGGTAGATTTTTGATTTTCTTCTTCTGTCCGTGCCGTCATCGTAGTAGTGGACAATACTGATTTTGCTGTCAAAAGGAAACATGACATGCGTTCTTTTATTAGAACAAAGAAGAAAGAGAGGAAGAAAGAAGAACTCTCTCATTCAGCTTTGGCTGAAAGCGAGAAGTCACTCTCCCCATCTCTGTTTCTCTATTTCTCTCTCATTCCTTTGACTTCTGTTCAAAATGATCAATCCAGAAGTATATGAGCAACATCTGGTCTAAAAAGAGCAATTTATGATCAAATACCACCATATGTTTACAGCCATGTACAAACAAACAAACACGCACATCTATCACGCTCATGCACGTAAGTATTTACGTTGGTATATATACTTATACATAGATACATATCCTTCTTTTTTTCTCTCTCTCTCTCTCTCCCTCCCTATATATATATATATATATGTCTGTGTGTGTGTGTGTGTGTGTGTGTGTGTGTGTGTGTGTATTCTTAATTTGTAAACGAGTTATTACGCGACCTATCTTTTTACCATGAGTGGTGTCTTCAGGCAATTTGCAATTACTTTTAAGTTATTGCAAATAAAGAATATTCAAAAGATCTACTATATAATTGGATTGAATACTTTTCAATACAAATATGTACTGGTCTAATTTTATTAGGACCAAAAACAATCCACACACACACACACACACACACACACACACACACACACACACACATTTTTTTTAATCATTTCACCCCAAGCAAGGCATTCCACTTCCACTATTGCGCAGGGGGTTACATAGGGGAAGGTGATGAGAAAGAGTGGTTAGATATAGGAAATGTCAGAAGGAGGGTGATAGACGGGTAAGGATACCGAGGATGAGGGTTTGGTAGATGGGAAGAGTGTTTGAGAGAATGGATGCGAGTTAATGTGTTAGGAGGTGTCTATTGACTCTACATTTAAACTCCTGGAGATTGTAGCTGTCGGGGAAGCAATATGTGGAAGGGAATTCCACAGTCGGGAAGTGCGAGAAAAGAAGCTGTTGGAGTGGAAACTGCGGTTACATTTTATCGGTTTCACTGTTAAAGGGTGGGACGCAGTTGCTAATATATATATATATATTACAGGTTTCATTAAAAATGACTGACAAAATATAATCAGTCATTTTTTAATATAATTTTTCATGAGTTCGTATATTTTTTTTTCTTTTCGGAAGTCAAATAATATAAGAATTGTCCAAAGCTTTTGCACTTTCGAGCGCTTTTGGCTTACACTTAATTTCAGGAAGAGTCAGACGTGGTTCCTGAGACGCATAATGAGGAAGGACGGTTTAGAGAATCTGATACTCACAGGAGGAATAGAGAGAAAGACTGACAGATGAAAGCAAGGCCAGATATATTTGATAGGCTCGAGAAAATGGTTGGCACAGCGGGTTTTGGGAGAGATACAAAGAGAAAAATATAAAGAGCGACAAGGGACAGGGGTATATGGAAGTTCATGATCGTTTAAGTCCTGAAGGGACACGGCACATGATGAAGAAGACTAGATTGGCATCTAGGCCACACCGATTTACCTTACAAATAGTTTTTTTTCATACAAGTACTTTTTCTACTTTAATAGGTTCTTTTTAAGCACTTTCCGCCTAGAGAACTTGCTTTTATTTACCTGCTTCCTTGATAGCTACAATCTCGAAAAATATAAATTCAACGTTAATTGCCATCTCCCTTCTCCTTGAATCTCATCCATCATTTACTCTTTCTTCAACCCAGTCTTTTTCTCACTGAAACCCCTGAGCACTAACAGTGGTCCTGAGCACAAAATGCCAAATACAGGTGGGGGATACTAAAATCAAGCAGGTACAAAAAATTAAATACCTGGTAAGTGTTCTAGCAGAAGACGGAAAGTGTGACACAGAGATCCGAAGGCGAATTGGCATGGCGAAAGATGCTTTCCAGAAGTTGAGTAAAGTATTAAGAAAGAGGAAAATTTCGCTAGGAACAAAGAAAATAGTAACGGATTGCTATGTGATGTCAGTTCTTCTATATGACAGTGAATGCTGGACAATATAATCAACGATGAAGAAAAAACTTGACGCAATTAGAATGTGGTTCTACAGAAGGATGATGCGTATACCATAGATCGAACACGTGAGAAATGATGAGGTTTTGGAAAGTATCAAAACGAAAAGGGAATTAATACTGAGCGTCAGGAAGAGACAGCTAATGTTGCTGGGACATGCAATGAGGAAGGAGGGTTTGGAGAACCTGATACTAACAGGTCAGATAGAAGGGGAAAAAAGACAGGAGAAAGCAGCGGATAACATATTTGAAAAGCCTGAGCAGGTGGATAGTAGAACAGGGGTTGAGTGGTGTAACAGAAGAAAGCGTGCTAAGAGCCACCAGCGATAGGAAGACGTGGAAAGCCATGATCGCTTATGTCCTGAAAGAACAAGGAACATAGAAGAAGACGAAGAAGAAGAGATAAAAAAATTGAGAATGGAAAGTGTGACATCAGGATTCGAATTATCAGTCGAATAGCGAAAAAACAGGAAAAAAACTTTGTCAGGAACAAGAAATAATTGCTGAGTTTTTGCATAAATCCACTTCCTTGATGCGTCACAGAACTGCTCCCTCACACATGAAAAGGGGACTAAATGAGGTCTGACTGAATTTTACTGGGAATACCATAAACTAAACCTTAGAGCCATGGGGATGTTTTAAGAAAAATAGAAACAAAAGTTCTAGGAAGATTGTGTCACTGTGTCGAGCCAGGATTTTTTTCCCGCCTGAAACCATCCTGCATATATACAAATCAACCATTCGTCCGTGCATGGAGTACTGCTGCCATATATGGTCAGGTGCCCCTGCTGTTCGCCTCGGTGTTCTTGACAGGATCCAAAAGGGAATCAGTAATGTGATAGGTACCGACTTGGCGGCTCGACTACAGCCACTTCCCCACCGTCGAAATGTGGCCTCCCTTTGTCTTTTCTATAAATACTTTCATGGCTTCTGCTCGAACGAACTAAAGTCACTGGTGCCTCCTCAACGGATGTTTATTCGTGCATTCAGATTGGCAACTGGGTCCCACCCATTCAGAGTTAGGTTAGTCAAATGCAGACGGCAATTCTACTCCCGCAGCTTCCTCTCTCGAACTTCCTGCCTGTGGAACTCGCTCCCATATTCTTGCTTTCCTGGCGGCTACAACCTCCAGGAATGTAAATGCAAGGTCAATACTCACCTATTAACCACTTGACTCTAGTACTTTCCCCACTCCGTATATCCTTTCCTTTCTCTCCACCTTTGAAACTGTCATCACACCTGCATTCTCATTTTTCTATTGCTTCCTTTCTAACTGGTTCGTCTTCCTCTTCACTCTCTTCTAATTAATCTTTTTAAACTTATGTAGCCCCCTGCACATCAGTGGCATTATCGGCTTGCTCGGGGTGACACGATTAAAAAAAAATACAAAGCTTGAGCATCTATGCACATCGGCTATCGATCGACGAGATTATTCCTCACTGATTAAAAGTTATTGGCTGAGATGCACCGAAATCTTTGAAAGTTGATTCCACCTCTGGTTTACACCTGAAAGTTGTGTTATTTGAAACCGGCTTAAGTATTTGAAAAATGATAATCAGTGGGTGAAATATGAAGAGAATATGGAGAGTCTAGGAAACTTCCGCATCCCAAGTCTGTGAGATTTTGCAACATCATTCTCGCAACATATAGCCACGCATGATCGTAGAGCAGAATCAGACAACGCCGATTCGCCCATGCAGGTTTAATTTCTTGCAGGTATGCATGCGTTTTAGCAAGTTGATTGCAGTAAAGTTCTGGTTGGTTTCCAGAATGCTGTAGTGGATAACACCAATTGCAGACCACCAGACAATCACTATCTTTTGCTGATGCAACTTTGGCTTTGGGGTATGTTTGGGGGACACACTACGATCAAACCATTGACCTGAACGCTTACAGTTATCATAAAGTATCCACTTTTCATCGCTATTCCCTCAAGAAAAGGATCATTAGTGTCAAGCACGCGTCAAAACGTTTGTTTTTGATTTTCATTGAGATCATAAGGAACCTATTTATCGAGCTTTGCCAATACTCTGCAAATGGCGGTGAGACTTGCTGTGTTGACACCAAGCATCTGAGACATTTCCTTCACAATTACACGTGGGTTTTGCACAACAACTGTTTGCAATTGTTTGTTGTCAAGACTGTTAGACTGTCGTCTAACTTCTTCTTCATCTTCAAGGCTCTCATCACCAGTACGGAATTTCTGATACCACCTTTGTACTATCCGTTCACTTGTGGATCCATCTCTCCACGCTTTATTGATATTGGCAAAAATTTGGGGGGGGGGGTTCCTATGCCCAAGTGTGAATTCATGGAAGAAAAATAAACGAACATCATATTTTGTCATGTTTATAATTAAGAGCTTCTATGCTTCAAGGATATTTTTGTATAAAAATAAGTTAAAAATTAATAAAGATCACACATTAGTTGTTGTGTAAACCATAATTCGTCTAATATATACCGTGAATCTAAACTTATTTATAAATGGAACTTTGTCTCTGTGTGTGTGTCTGTGTGTGTGTGTCTGTCCGTTACCTAGAGATTCCGAAACGGCTGAACCGATTTTCTTGAAAATTTACACAGTTGTACTATAAGCGTCTGCGAGTGTTCTTAGCTAGGTTTTGTGTCGCGGTACTCCCGATAAATATCGAAAATCGTTAATCGAAAAAATCTGGTTATAGAAGGAGTGGTCCGATTTTAATCAAATTTGATACACTCATAAACAAAGACATAAGAAACTATATTCAGAAGTTTCAAGGTTCCAGTTCTTACAATAGTGCAGAAAATCGATAATATATATATATATATATAAATGCAAGATATTTGTGGCTGTTTATCTGCCTGTAATTTTTTCAGCCCTTTTATTCTAGTTTTTGCTTCGGGTTTGGCTCTAAGTAAGTATAATTGTAGTTCTTAGTCTCAGCCATGATACCATTTACTCAGAGGACTGATTTAGCCTTCAAATTTCAGTTTACGACGAAAAAAACTTATTTGATATCGATACCAGGAAATCGAAATTTGACTTACATCCATTCATTTTTCTTTCAGTCTATGGTTTCGCTTTAACTGGAAACAACTATTGCTTTTTAGTCTTTCGTGCCAACGTCCAAAGAGTCTGAACTCCAGGACCATGGATTAGTTTTAAAGCTTTCATTACACCCGAGCAATGCCGGGCTATACTGCTAGTACTATATAAAAACGACTTTTGAAAATACAACATTCTGAGCGGCTATTATGTTTTTAACAACGTAATATTTTTAATCAATTCTATTTTTTTCTGAGGACAAAATAATTGTTTTACTGATACAATTCTTACAAATTAACCGATAACTCTTGTAAAGTGAAATCATTCGATTTGTTTTGAATAAGTTACTCCGAGGACGAAAGATGTTGGCAAAGATAGGTTATCTTTTTGACTATATATATATATATATATATATATATATATATAGTATATCGAGGCAGCAGATAACTTTCTAAACATATAATGTTAAATATCTAAGAGAATAAATGTCTATCATGTTTAATCATGAGCGGTACTAAACATCGTATTTTGGCTTTAATTTTAGGTGAAAATAAAGACAAAAATTCTCCAAAATTTGGATAATTTTTTTAAAAGTTGATTCTAAGCTTTCGGCTCACATGAGCCATTTTCAGCCATTTTCAATGACCTTAACATAAAAACATCCACCATCAGTGACGTTTTTATCTTGTGTTGACATAAAACTTTGCTAAGCAACAATAGCAGTTACCAAAAATAGCAAACGCAGTTCGTAAATTTGTAATGCGGTTCTATGACATCACACCGCGTGAGAGCTTGAAATGATATCAGAACCATATATTTAAATACAATGTAATGTGTTATGACCAGATTTAAACAGGATTTTTTTAAGTGTGGGTTGTTTGGATTTAATATAGATGGCCTCCAATATCTGAAGGTTCTTTTTACTATGTGTATGAGTGAGGATTATTGTATTGTTGACTAACATCTGTCTGATATTACCTACATGACTATGTTTAACTAAGCAATGTTTTTTAATTGTTTTCTGATTAGAAAGGTGACCGGTAAGTCTACAGGAGAGCGTAGTTGTAGTAAAACCAATATATGTAGTGGGTTTATTATTCGTACCAGAGATACAATCTCTGAACGGGCATGTAAATTGATACACTACATTGGTTTTCTGTAGAGGATTTAGTTGAGTGCTTGTAGGGTTATTAGAGACTATGAGGTCAATTGTTTTGATTTTTTTATAATATATGATGAGCTTAATTTGATTATTATTATTTATTGGTTTAACATTTGTACGTCAATGTCTCTTATATTTAACAGTATATGTTTAGAATATATATATATATATATCTATATATATATATATATATATATATATATAAGCCATCTTCTATATTTTTATCATTTTTTAATAAATTCATACTAAGCAAGGTAATAAAGCCACTAAGCCACTAAGTCACAAAGGGTCACTGAGTGTGAAATAATAAGAAAAGAAAAACTATTAAATTCATTATGTCTTGATACCATAGAGGAAATTCCATCCAAGCAATTAGCACAGGACAACAACGTTACTGCGATGGGAAAGTGAGTGGAGTGGAGATGCCATGTCAAGACCAATAACATCGCAGATTCTTAAAATTATACTATGGTTTCTAGTCTAACAGTCTTCCACCTGTAGAACCCCCTTGCGTTTACTAGCTTTCCTGATAACTTCTTTTATATGCCTTGTCCTTTCAAGACGTAGACGATCATGGCTTTCCACGACTTCCTATCCCTGGTGGCTCTTAGAACGCTTTGTTCTGTTACACCACGTAACTCCCGTTCAGCTATCCACCTGCTCAGATCTTACAAATATGATATCCGCTGCTTTTCCCTCTATCTGGCCTGTTAGTATCTGGTTCACCAAGCTCTCCTTCCTCATTGCATGTCCCATGAACTTCAGCTGTCTCTTCCTGATGCTCAGTATTAATTTCCTTTTTGTTTCCATCCTTTCCAAAACCTCATCATTGCTCACATGCTAGGTCCACGATATCCGCATCATCCTTCTGTAGAACCACATATAAATTGCTTCAAGTTTTTTCTTAATCTTTGATGATATTGTCTAGCATTCACTGCCATATTGAAGAACTGACATCACATAGAAATCCAGTACTCATTTCTTTGTTTCTAGCGAAATTTTCCTGTCTCTTAATACTCTACTCAGCTTCTGTAACTCGTCCTTTGCCATGCCGATGCACCATCGGATTTCAGTGTCGCACTTTCCGTTTTCTGATATCAACAATCTCAAAAATTTAAATAAAGCGTCAATTGCCATCTTCTCCCTTCTTAAATTTATAAATATATAAAACAATTAACTCCAAAACTAGGCATAAAGTTAATAAGGAACAATGATTTACTGAGAGTGAAGAGAATTCAAACGTGAAGGGAACATAAAACTTTGCTGGTTGATGACAAACAACAAGAACAAACACCATCTCTGAAAAGATTCCTCCTGAATTTGACTATTTCAAATTTGAAAAGGGCATGTATAATTTTGATATTTAGCAACGATACATTGAGAGTCGTTTCTATCCATTTCCTCATGCAAATTATCTCTTCTCCCTCAAGCTATGGATTAAATATAAAGACAGAATGCATTCTATAGCCTTGGTTGGCAACCAGACAACTGCAGAATATAATGGCATCATAGTGCAGAAAAATATTCTACCCAGTCAGTCATGTCTCTTTCGGGACATGATCGCTCAAGCGTATATCACGTATGGCAATTAAATGAGTTATTATCAGATCATGTCGCTTCACAGGTTTCTGTTTTTGTCCTATCAATGGGAGGCTTGTACCTCTATATTTTCCTTCCAGTTTTGTACCTCTGTTATAGTGATTTTTAAGAATAGATTAGATGTGGCACAAGGGCAAAATTTTGGAGCATGTAGTGAGAATGAAGCTCACTACTCATTCGTAATTGATTTGGTAAGACAAGCTTACTATTTAATTCACCACGTCGAGGAGGCCAAATAATGGTTTCTTAAGCATAGTTTAGATGTTTGCTTAATCTGAGAGAACAACGTATTTTAACATAATTTTATTTATCTATTCATATATCTATCAATATTTGTCTGTTTCTAAATCGATATGTTTCACTTTCTTATTTATCGATATTGGATCACACACACACACATACATATATATATTTATGTGTGTGTGTGTTTCTATATATTTATTTATCTGTTGTTTGAACATATTTGTCAATATTTGTCTGTTTATCTCTGTAATTCTATCTATCTCAGTCTGCCCATATCTATCTATCTATCTATCTATCTCTATGTCTCTCTCTATCTATGTCTCTGTGTCGCTGTGTCTCTCTCTCTATCTATGCCTCTGTGTCTCTGTCTCTCTATATATGTGTCTCTCTCTATCTGTCTCTCTTTCTATCTGTGTCTCTCTCTATCTGTGTGTCTGTGTCTCTGTGTCTCTCTTTATTTGTGTCTGTGTCTCTCTTTATCTGTGTCTCTATGTCTCTTTCTATTTGTGTATGTGTCTCTCTCTCTCTGTGTCTTTGTGTCTCTCTCTATCTGTGTCTCTCTCTATCTGTGTGTGTGTCTCTCTCTCTCTCTCTCTCTCTCTCTCTATCTGAGAGTCCGCTATTTTCTGCAAAATGAAACAGTATATTCATAGTATTGGCTTGTCAAATCTTCTCTTCGCCCCGGGGGTGAATGAAGAGAGAATTCCTTCTACACAAAATGGCGCAGAAATTTCAGCCGAAACCGGATCGAACTGTTAACATGTCACATTTAAAAGAAATCAGAAAAATAATTGACACACAAAAACAGACATCGAATGTTCTCTGATTCTGACCGAGACATCAATTCGTGTCGATAGAAAAAGAAGAGAGAAAACAAAATCATTTGATGAGAAAATTGGGTGGAATCGAACTGATCGATATATGCCCAGTCAATCTTTATGGCTGTCTACTGCTACGTTTAATCAGACCTAAGAATGAAAGATAGACGGAAAAAAGTAAAGAAAAAAGAATGAATTAAAGACTGAAAGAAAGTATAGAAAATCATGAAGAAAAAATAAGCGGAAAGAAAAAAACGAATGAAAAAAAAGGTAAACAAATAAACGACAGAAAGAAAAAAAAACATCAAGAATGAAATAAAGCAGGAAAATGAACGAAAGAAGGAAGAAGAGAAATATAAATAATGCAAAAAGCAAAAAAAAAAAGGAAAAAATTGATGAAAGAGATATTGAAAGACTAAAATAAAAAAATAATTAATAAAACGAAGAAGGGAATAAAAGAATGATTTCATTTTTAAAAAGTGTTTATGAAAAAATGAATTATAAATAAATAAATAAATAATGAATAAAATAAACGAATTATTGAAAGAAAAGAAAATTAGAAAAAGAAATGAAAAATAACTTAATGAAAATCGACGTGAAAGGAATAATGAGTCTCTCGAATAAAAGAAAGGAAAAAGAGAGAAAAAGAGAGAAAAAGAGAGAAAAAGATAGGAACCAAGAAAGAAAAATAAATGAATAAATAAACAAAGATAAAAAGAAAGGAAAAATGAGTTAATTAAAATCGATGTGAAAGGTGTAATAATTCTATCGAATAAATGAATGAAAGAAAGAGAGAAAAAGATAGGAACCAAGAAAGAAAAATAAATGAATAAATAAACAAAGATAAAAAGAAAATAAATAAATAAATGAATAAATAAAGATAGAAAAATAAATAAAATATAAATAAATAAAAATCTAAAAAGTAAATTAAACAAAAAAATGGCACTTAAAATAAGGTCAGGTTTAATTAAAGAAAAAATAACGAAAAATGCTTAAAATAAAAAAAGGAATAATAAAAATAACATATTGAAAGAAAAGCTAATTAGCATGTAAAACTTTGAAAGTTAACGGCTAATATAAGGTCATGACGAAAGAGAGGCAGCCAAACAAAAAACGAAAGAAGCAGACGAAGGAATGATGTCAAATGAAGAAAAATCAAAAGTAAAAATATAACCAAATCTGAAAGAAATAATAATAATAATAATAATAATAATAATAATAATAATAATAATAATAATAATAGCCGTTTCCTTACAAGGAAACATTTACAAATCATTTAATAATGAGTAATCAGCCAGTACTGTTTTCTGTTGAAATTTATAAAATCTTTCTCTTAAAAAAACTGTTTAGGAAAACAGGTTTTCTTAGTTCAGTGGCTGTTATTACCCTTAACAATTTTGATTAGTTTTTTCCTCATCTTTTATTTGAAGTTTTTTTTTTAATCGTGTCGCCCCAAGCAAGGCATTTTACTGCCACTGTTTTGCGAGGGATTACATAGGAGGAAAGTTATGAGAATGTGTGACTGGTCATAGGTGGTGTCGGGAAGTGGTTAAGAGAAGGATGCCTGTGGCCATAAAATGAGAGATCAGTTTATATATTGATTGTAATGTAGAATTGATCCCCCACTTTATAACCACATTATGATAGTTTAGAATTTTTTTTTTATCGCCCCTAGCAAGGCATTTTACTGCCACTGTTATGCAGGGGGTTACATAAGAGAAAAGTTATGAGAAAGAGTGACATGTTACAGGGTGTGTCATGAAGAGGGTAAGAGAAGGATGAGAATACTGATGAGAATGAAGTGGACGAACAAAGAAACATGAGAGAGAGAGAGAGAGAGAGAGAGAGAGATAGGATGCAAATTAGTGGGATAGGATATGACTACTGACTTTACATTTGAATTCTTAAAGATTGTAAATATCGGGAACGTAAGTAATCGGAAGGGAATTCCACGGGCGGGAAGTGCGAGAAAAGAAGCTGGTAGATTAGAATTTGCGTTTATATTTTATTGGTTTCACAGTTTAAGTTAGGACCTAGTTGCTGATCTTGTGTCTCGAGTAAGTTCATGTATAGGGGGTACCAGTGAGCTAAGTTCATCTGAGCAGAAGCCATGAAAGTATTTGTAGAAAAGACACAGTGAAGCCACATTGCGCCTGTGATAAAAGGAGTGTATCCGAGCTGCCAAGTCGGGATCGATCACTTTACAGATTCTCTGTTGGATTTTGTCAAGGACCCCTAGGTGGATAACAGGAGCACCCGACCAGATATGGCAGCAGTATTCAATGCACGGGCGGATGGTACATTTGTATATGTGTAGGATGGTTTCAGAAGGGGAAAAAAAATTCCCTGGCCCTACACAGAGAACCGACCTTATTAGCAGCGGATTTAGCTATGGATTCTATATAGTTATTCTACTTGAGGTTTGTTGTTAGAGTTAACCCGAGGAGGCGCAGTGTTTTACGGTCAGGGAGACTAGCCTGATCCATGCTAATCGTGGTGGGGGTAGGTGCGATTGTCTGTGGTGGTTAAGTAGAGTAGAATCATAACATCTTGATTATGTAGAGTTACATGGGCTATCCATTTGAGTTGTTGTGTTGTAATACCCTGCTGCTGAAAAACAACAATCATCACGACAGACAACGAGAAACACGTATATATAAGAATATAAACATATATTTTCATTCTTTGTCGGTGACCGTTGTGTGGAGAGGGACAGCAGCCAGAGAGAAAGCACGTACATACGCAGGAGCTGTTGGGGTGTCGTTAACTAGCGGGAGTTTTTTATTCTTTCTTACTCTCTCTCACTGTCTCAGTGTTCTGTCTTCTCTTCTGTTTTCGGTCAGAAACCCCAGACTTCTTCTTCTTCTATGTGCCTTGTTCTTTCAGGAGGTAGGCGATCATAGCCTTCCATGTCTCCTTATTCCTGGTGGCTCTTAGCACGCTTTCTCCTGTAACATCTCGCAACCCCCGTTCTGTCATTTACCTGCTCAGGCCTTTCAGAATGTTATCCGCTGCTTTTCTCTGTCACTTTTTCTATCTATCTGGCCTGTTAGTATCAAGTTCTCCAAGCCCTCCTTCCTCATTGCATGTCCCAGTAACTTCAGTTGCCTCTCCCTGATGCTCAATATTAATTTCTTTTTCGTTTCCATTCTTTCTGACACCTCATTGTTGTTCACATGGTCCGTCCATGATATCCGCATCATCCTTCTGTAGAACCACATTTCCGCTGCTTAAATTTTTTTCTTTATCTTTGATGATACTGTCCAACATTCACTGCCATATTGTAGAACTGACATCACATAGCAATCCAGTACTCTCTTTGCTTTTAGTGAAAGTTTTGTTTTAATACTTTACTCAGCTTCTGGAACGCGTCCTTTGCCAATTCGCCTTCGGATCTCTGTGTCGCTCTTTACATAACGCAAAATACTTACACTTTTTGCTTTTTCGTTTTCTTGCTTAATTGACTTCATCACATCTTTGTCGGATGATGCCTTTTGTCGCTTGCGTTTTCTGCTTTTTATGGCAAACATGTCTTTCTCGGCTATTAACTTTTAAGCCTTGTCGCTTGTGAGATTGTGTCTTTGATATCAATCATATCTTTGTCAGCTATTGCCCGTGCTTCAGTTTTTAAGGTTCTGCCGGAATATAGTTTTGTCGATCATATTTTTGTCGGTGAAGGTACTATATTACACTTACTGCTGTTGGTTGTCTTTAAGCGATGTGATTGTTGTTATTTGGCACAATTTTTTGTTTATGATTATGTAGCGCCAATCCATGTTTAAAGGAGGATCATTTTTGCCGTGACTGAAGTGTTACATGCTCAAAACCTTTTTCATCATTGAAAACTCAAAAATAGACAATGAAAACGAAAATTTAAAGAATGTTAGAATGAGTTGAAAAACAAAAAGATAATTAAAAAAAAGAAAGTTTTAAAATATCTGTGTATGTGTGTGTGTATATGTGTGTGTGCGCGTGTGTGTATGTGTGTGTGTGCGCGTGTATGTATGTGTGTGTATGTGTGTGTGTATATGTGTGTGTGTGTGCGCGTGTGTGTATGTGTGTGTATGTGTGTGTATATGTGTGTGTGCGCGTGTGTGTGTATGTGTGTGTATATGTGTGTATATGTGCGTGTGTGCGTGTGTGTATGTGTGTGTATATCTGTGTGTGTATATGTGTGTGTGCCCGTGTGTGTATGTGTGTGTATATCTGTGAGTGTGCGCGAGTGTGAGTGTGTATATGTGAGTGTGTGTATATGTGTGTGTGGCCCGCCCGTGTGTGTATGTGTGTGTATATCTGTGTGTGTGCGCGTGTGTGTATGTGTGTGTGTATATGTGTGTGCGCGCGTGTGTATGTGTATATGTGTGTGCGCGCGTGTGTATGTGTGTGTGTATGTGTGTGGATAAGCATAAAGGAAAGAAAGAGAGAGGAAAAATAAATGATAAAATAAATAACAGAAAAAAGAAAAAGAAAGACGAATGAAAAACAATTAAGAAAAAAGAATGAGATGGCAAAGGAGAATTGTAAATAAATTAGAAATTAAAGGAATCTGAAGAAGAATGAATGAATGAATGAATGAAAAAGAGTGAATTAGGAAAAACATCGAAAAAGAAAATCTGTATTAATTAAGAAAAGAAACAGAAAAAAAATGTTTTGCTCGATTGTAATCTATAATTCAACATATTTTTTTTTTGTTTTTTTTTTTAATCGTATCACCCCGAGCAAGGTGGTAACGCCACTGATGTGCAGGGGGCGACGTAATAGTGAAAAGATCCGAAAAGAGAAAGCCGGAAACCACATCCTAAACAGGGAACAAGGGATGAGCCTCTTAAACTGTTCAATAGACATGGGTGGAGTGTGAACCGGGCGATAGATAGATCTATCTACTCCAATTGAAAAAAAAAACCTCAAAAAAACAAGAAAACATGGCGGTGGATTACTAAGTTTTAACTTAGTAAAACTTGCAAGGTTACTTGGATAATTTTCTCTTTCTGGAAATCTGCCTGGCACAAGGCAATTTCCAAATGGATTTTCCAACCAAATCCCTAAAACCCACTATTTATATTTTATGAGTATCAAAATTCTGGGATTGAACATGAAAGAAGAAGAAAAATAAATAAATTCGACAACGCATTCAGCTTGGAACAAAACAATGTAATAACATATGAGTAACAAATACCTACATTAAGTGTGTTTGTTGAATAGTACGCGAAATGGTTGTGTGTGAATTGCCTCCCATTGACTGTATGAAAATAATTGTTACAAATTTTAGAATATGCTGGATTGTTCATTCTTGTTGGAGTGTACAAGCAGTGTTAAGAAAAATATATAGTTCTCTTAAGAGAAATTGTTCATGCATGAAAGTTCTGATAAAGTGTTCTTCGTACTAATTCTGCTGAAATTGGACTTTGAAGAGAAGAGTGAGTTGGGCGTTATGATTATTCGTGTTTTTGCCATGTTTTTGACCTTGCCGCAACTAAGCAATTTTTCTGCGGCAAAATGTTTATATAGTGGTTTAAACAACCTAACAAATTTGCGGTAAAACGATTGCTTACTTATCTGTGCTTTGATTGGCTATATCGGACCAATCAACGAACATCTTAGATTTATTAAACATAAATAATGAACTTGGTGCATGTACAATTATATGTATGCGTAAGTGTGTGTTTGTGTAGTTCCACAATGTAACATATATGAGAGAAGATGATGGTGAATAAGTTTCGAAAAAGTTAAACCGAAAGAAAAATAGTAAAACGAAATGAATGAATGACGAAGCTGAACTTAATTAGAAAAAATAAAACAAAAGTAAAAATGGAAGACCGAGAAAATGAGAGAGAGAGAGAGAGAGAGAGAGAGAGAGAGAGAGAGAGAGAGAGAGAGAGAGAGAGAGAAATAAACAAAAGAAAAGTAGAAAGAAAAAACCGGATATCTGTAACAAAGCGAGTTTTTCTACGACTTCCGGCCATGATTTACTTTGGAGAACACAAAACACTAATCGTAACTTTTTAAAGACGGAAAGAAAATCAGAGGAAATCACAGGGGAAATTTCAGCTAATCAAACCGCGACCAAGAGAATGAAGTCAGCTTCGTGGCTTAAAGAGTCGTTCCGTTTCTCGAGATGTTGCGAGGAAAGTAAGCCGGATGAAGTGTGGCTTTCGTTAAGCAGAAAAGTTTTATTTGGAAAAAGAAAACACAGAAAAGTTAAAGAAGACGGAATCAGGGAGGAAAGTTAGGAGGTTTTCGTGTCTACGAGAGAAGAAGACAAAAAAAAAAACACTTTTAGGAAGTTGAACTAGTCGATCAACATTGAGAGTATAAAAATAAATCTACTAGTTGCAAATAATTGCAAGCTACGTATCATTCTTGACTAGGTTTTAGCGTAGATAAACATAGAGATATGAAAGAAACGAGGAATGAGATAAATAGAAATATCTGAATGGAATGATATCCCTCTGCCCCCCTCTCTCTCTCTCTCTCATATATATATATATATATATGTATGTATATATATATATATATATATATATATATATATATATATATAAAGGATTTTCGATTATTACTATGGATAATACATATTTCACTGCTTTGATGTTATTATCGCGGCTCGTCAGACCCAAATGGTTCTTCAAACCCAAATGGTTCGTCTCTCTTGGAATTTACCTGGATTACATACCAAGTTTACTATGTTATATATATATATATATATATATATATATATATATATATATATATAACGTAGAACACCTGGCATATTATTCGGGTAAATTACGATAGAAACGAACTCAAGAGAACTCAATGTTAAATTCATTTATTTGATTTGAAGAACTCAATGTTAAATTCATTTATTTAATTGAACAGAGTAACATAATTTAGAAATTTTTTTAGATATACTACAATTTCATGGGTAATACGTATTTCACGGCACAATGATGACCTTGCGGCTCGTCAGACCCAAATGATACAACAGTTAATCTTCAAAATTTCCCCCTCCCCACAAAAGAATTTTATACACAGACGCTCACATTTCCATATTTAGAATAGACATTTGTAACAGTAATTTACAAAAAAATTCCTCGCCCATTAAAAAAAACAAAACAAAAAAAAAACAAAGATAGAAAAAAGAAAAAAGAAAAAAGTAGACAATTGATAAATGGAAAGAAGAGAAAAAATGGAAAGAAATATCTATGTTTTTATATATATATATATATATATATATATATATATATATATATATATATATATATATTGTCATCTGCAGACAGATCTGTTTCGCTGTATAACAGCTTATCAGTGAGACATCTGGTTGATTTTTACCCATGATTGAAAACCGACCAAATTGGCGTCAGTTCTAATTCTGAGCTATGGGCACACGGTAGACTTATAGCGTGTGATATACCATGTATTCATACGCCAGTAGTGAGAGTGTTCTAATTCATTACTGAATGAACAATATATTGTTTAATTACTTAGTTTTTGGTCCTCATAAAATTAGACCAGTACACATTTGTATATAAAAAGTGTTCAATACCATTATATTGTAGAACTTTTGAATATTTTCCATTTGTCAACGAGTTATTACGCGACCTAGGTTTCTACCATGAGTGGTGTCTTCAGGGGATTCTCAGTAACTGATTTTACCGTTTACCGTTTTTTTTAAGAACGCTCACATAAGGGTGCTTTTTTTTTTGTTTTTTGTTTTTTTTTACATTTACGTGGCAGGGAATTTTAAACGCGCAGTTTTTAAAATTACAAGAAATTATAACGTTTTTCATCGATGGTTGTATAAACCTAATAGCTATTTTTAGTATGGTTACACTTCGTCATAATTTTTGTTCTTTCATTCAATAATTCATTTTTGTTTGGGAATAGCATAATCTTTAACTTTTCTTCTTGGCGCAGTCTACATATATTGTCACCGTTGTAAGGCTTGGCTGTTTTCACTATACTCCACGTTATGCCTGGGTCTTTTCCATATTTTGATTTTAATTTTCCACACTTTGAGCATATTTGAGCAACAACCTCTCTTTTATGCGGGTTTCATTAAAAATTTCAGCCAAGATATTATAATTTTTTCAATATACTTTTTCATGTGCTCTTATGATTGTTTTTCTTTTCAGAAATCAAATTATACAAGAATTGTCCAGATGTAGTATTTACAGTATTTACATTATTCGGACTATTATCCTCACTTTTGTCGCCATTTGTACGACGTTTCGGACGTTGTACGCCCCGGCTGTCTTCAGGTGCTAGGAATTTCGAACCGAACCCTTTATTACAATCACTATAAATTATTCTTATTCCTTGCATAGAGTCTCTTTTGGCAGTCATGAGTTATCTCCCTCTAACCCTGTAAGTTACTTGTTTACCACTGCTGTAGACTAGTATTGAACTCACAACTCTTTGGGTGAATTCACAGGAATTAACCAATATCTGTATCTACTGGACCATATGTCCTTTATGTTTTTGGTAAGGAGAGTTCTTTGAAGATATCATGTAACGCCTGCGGCTGGACAACGCGTGAGCATCTGTCTGTTTTTTGGAAAGCTTTAAAAACTTCATTGCTCCTGTTAAATAATGCAAAGTTAAATAATGTGATGTAAAGTTGATGGTGGGAGAAAATTTGAATAAAGTGTCTGTCTTGTCTGCAATTTTTGTTATTTCAACCAAAATTTTTATTAGTTTTTTTGCAAATTTGGGGTTGATAAATCTTTTTTATTGCACTGTTGTTATATAGGTGGCATGTAAGACGTCTACTGAAAGAAGTGGTAGTATGACTAACATAGGTAATTGATTAATGACAAGAAACACAGTCTTGTACACGGCATTGAAATCCATACAATATATTTGTCATCGCTTGTTTAGATTTGATAGGGTTATTTTGATTAGAAATAACGAGGTTTGCAGTCTTCAATATTCTATAATATATCATAAATTTTACATGTTTTTAAGGAAGATGTGAACAAAAAAAAAAAGGACTCTTTTACATAACATCCGGAATGGACATGTCATGAGTTGTTTATAGAAGGTAGGCTCGACCATACATTCGCTTTTGTTTTCGCCAAATTCTGGCCTACCATCTGAATAGAGACCCAACAGACCAGTCAACAATTCTAAAATACCGAGATCTGCCCGACAGACACTAACTAACCTGCTGTATTTAAAATCACTTAGAAAGCTAACGGTACCATCACTTTGAAACACCGTTCCCGTAAAATCAACTAAGTTAAGCAACGTCGTGCTCGGTGAGTACCTAAAATATGCGATGAATAAATTGTTGTTATTTTATATTTTTAATTTCCGGTATGTACATTGTTTGTTTTGATTTTGTCGACTGCACATTATAGTAGAGTCAGTTGGGCAGCGTCTGTGAAAAATGAGCTCTAAGACGCAATTTACTCCGCCCAAAATTTAGAAACCACGTGCTGTACTGCTTGATATTCACACCGGAAGCTCCAATCCAAATATTTCAGAGTTCTTGGGTGTCAATATGAAGGAAGTACAGAGGATTTGGAAAGAGTTAAATGAGTCTAATTGTGATTACGAAGGTACGGAAGCTTGAAAAACTCACTTCAAGTGAACTCGCGAATTTGTTGTCGACTCAACATGAAGATCTACATCAAGTGCCTTGAGTAGATAGAGCTGCCTGGGTCAAGAGGGTGATTGCTTTAAAGCCCTATGTCTGGTAACAGGATTCTGTACTATGTCAAACAAGCAGAAGAACTCAGTCAAGGCTGGCAGACAATTTATGCGACTACATCCCCACGTAAATCTTGCCTACTTACTCCAGAGACTTCGACCCTCTTGATGGACCTGGGCATGACGGTAAACTGCATCTGGCAGCAGGGCCTCTGATTGAGAGGTTGTGGGGTGCATGGAACCACCTCTTAATTGCTGCTGTTCCCAGGTCCACCCTGACCCGAACTGGTAGCACCTGTTAGCGTCCCAGCTATGGGACAATAGTTAACCCTCAAACTGAAGTCAAAACACTATGAAAGCATAAAAATAGACTTTTGAAGGAAAAATATTACCAATAATACATTTTTTCCATATTTTCTGATTAGGCTTTTTGTTTACAAATTATATTTGTATAAAAATTGTCCAAAGGTTGTCCTAGTAAATGTTTAAAATGTTGTAACACTTTTACTGCTACAAGGTAATATTTGATTTTTAAACTGTAATATAGTCCCTGATGATGAACGATGGCGTTTGTAAGTACTAGGACAACGATTGGACAATTTTTATACAGAAATAAAAAGCCTAATCAGAAAATATGAAAAAATTCAAAAGAAAATATATAAGTCTATGTTGTCTCCATCATTTAACACAACTTGTTTAATATATATATATATATATATATTATAGATAACCAACCTGGTATTCGAGGATACCTCTCTACCAGGGCGAGATATATATATATATATATATATATATATATATATATATATATTATATAGCTAACCACTGGTATTCGAGGATACCTCTCTACCAGGGCGAGATATATATATATATATATATATATATATATATATATATATATATATATATATATATCATCTACGCATCGTTCATTCAACAATGAATTAGAACACTCTCAGCTATTCGCCGTGTATAAAATGTCTGCCACCTTCTACCGAGCGCCCGTAGCTCAGAGGTATAATCGCAGACTGACGCCATTTCGGTCGGGTTTCAATCCTGGGCAAAAGGCGATCGGCTGTCTAACCGTACTGATGATCTGTGATACACCGAAACAGATCTGTCTGCGGATGACTATATATATATATATATATATATATAGCTAACTACTCGTATTCGAAGATAACCGTCTCCCAGGGCGACTAGCTAATCCCCATTGCTGACGCCTGCCCAAGCACACTTGTGTTGGTTCAACACTCACAGAGGCCACAGAGAACACATGTGGTTTACACTACGGACGCAATTCGAATTCATGTAGTTTTGCGATCGACTTGTGACACGGTGTGTTCTTTTGGTGGAAGATCACTTTTCTTTTTCATTTGTGGCTGTGTTTTTTTTTTTTTTGTCGATTTCTTCATTAAGTGCCACCAATAATGCAATATTCGCTGTTGATGGTTGTTCCTTTCTGAAGGTTATCGATGAATAGAATACCTTGTGCATCCCAAAATACGGAGGCTAAAACTTTGGATGCTTATATTGCCATCCTTGGTCGCTTTGGACGGCATTCACCTGGAAAGTGGGACACAGGAATCCAAAGGCGAATTTGCATGGCGAAAGACGCGTTCCAGAATTAAGATACAGGAAACTTTCACTAGAAAAAAAGAAGAGTGTACTTGATTGCTATGTGATGTCAGTTCTTCAATATAGCAATGAATGTTGGACAATATCAACAAAGATGAAGGGAAAACTTGAAGCAGCTGAAATGTGGTTCTAAAGAAGGATGCTGAGAATATCGTGGACTGAGCATGTGAACAACAATGAGGTGTTAGAAAGAATGGAAACGAAAAGGAAAGTCATATTGAGCATCAGGGAGAGACAACTGAAGTTCCTGGGACATGCAATGAGGAAGGAGGGCTTGGAGAATCTGATACTAACAGGCCAGATAGATAGAAAAAGTGACAGAGAAAAGCAGCAGATAACATAATTGAAGGACCTGCTCAGGTGGATGACAGAATGGGGGTAGCGAGACGTTACAGGAGAAAGCGTGCTAAGAGCCACCAGGGATAGGGAGACGTGGAAGGCTATGATCGCCTACGTCCTGAAAGGAAAAGGTACATAGAAGAAGCAGTAAGCCACTCAGCTTCCTGCCGATCTGACTCCAGAGTCAAGTGGTGGATCCATGTTTTATCCCTTGTCACATATTTACCCAAAGACCATTCCTCGTTGCGTTCTGAACCGTCGACTCGTTTTTGTTTTTGATTGACTGTGAGCAAACGCGGCACCCACTTTGAACCCTGCTTTCTCATTGACAAATGTTCATGCAAAATGTTGAATACTCTGCCTTCTGATATGCTCAGCTCCTCGTCTATCTCACGCAACTTCAATTTACAATCAGCCAAAAAGAGTTTGTAGATTTGTTGGTGTTTTGCTGGACAACTGCCGATTTTGGGTGACCTGAGCGTTCAGCATCACTTGTGTCTGTATGACCGCGTTAAAATTCAGCATACCACCTCTTAACCGTGGTTTCTGACGGAGCAGAGTCCAAATAACGCTTATCAAGGCATTGCTTTGCTTGAACAGTATTTTCCCATCAGCAAACAATGCTTTATCAACACACCAAATTTAGATTTTTACATTGTTTCGAAAATTTGAAAGTAGCTTCACTTAAATAAATGTGAATTACAAAGTAATAATACAATTGGGACCAAATTTTGTCGCTTGCGATTTGAAGGTTAGTACTTCATAAAAATCATATTGACATTTTATTAATGGTGCTATCTATATCTAAGGTCCGGAACATATTGACTTATACATAAACACACACACACACAGACATATATATATATATATATATATATATATATATATATACATATACATATATCGTTCATTCAGTAATGAATTTGAACACTCAGCTACTGCTGTATGTTTACAGTGTATATAACACGCTAAAAGCCAGCCTTCCTCTACCGAACGCCCATAGCTTAGAGGTTAAAGTTGCCGACTGATATTAATTAGATCAGTTTTCAATCCTGGCTAGAAGCAATCAGATGGCTAGCTGTATCGACGAGCTGAGATACAGCAAAACAAATCTGTTTGCGGAGGACTATATATATATAACTCCCATCCATTTTTCCTTCTGTCTCCCATAACTTTATATCTATCTATCTATCTATCTATCTATCTATCTATCTATCTATCAATCTATCGTTAGAAGAGAGAGAAGGAAAAAAAGACTGCTTAAGGAATTATAGCCAGAAAGTTAAATTATCACAATATCATTCATGCTTTTTTATAGATTGATTTGATTTTTACGACTTTTCAACCTATTGCAGGTTACTGAAATCCGGAAAATGCTTATTTGATTGCAGGAAACTTTGGAAATAATATTGATTTATTGACACAACTTCTATTAATTAATCTGTAGTTGAGCGGTAGTGAATATAATCGAATCCCTGATTCGGATTTCCAATTCTGAGTAGTTATCCATTCTTCCTCGTCTATGTGCTCTATCCTTTCAGGACGTAGGCGATCATGGCTTTCCACGTCTTCCTATTCCTGGTGGCTCTTAAATATGTTTTCTCTTGTTACTCCACGCAACCCCCATTCCGTCATCCACCTGATCAGGCCCTTCAAATATTTTATCCGTTGCCTTCCTCTGTCTCTTTTTCCTTCTATCTGGCCTGTCAGTATCAGGTTCTCTAAGCCCTCCTTCCTCGTTGCATGTCCCAGAAACTTCAGTTGTCTCTTCCTGACGCTCACTATAAGTTTTCTTTTCAATGTCATTCTTTCTAAACCTCATCATTGCTCACATGTTCGGTCCATGATATCCGCAGCATCCTTCTGTAAAACCACATTTTCGCTGCTTCAAGTTTTTTCCATATCTTCGATGATATTGTCCAGCATTCACTGCCGTATTGAAGAACTGACATCACAGATCAATCCAGGACTCTCTTCTTTGTTTCTAGGGAAATTTTTCTGTGTCTTAGTACTTTACTCAACTTCTGGAACGCGTCCTTTGCCATGCCAATTCGCCTTCGGATCTCTGTGTCGCACTTTCCATCTCCTGTTAGAACACTTCCTAGGTATTTAAGTTTTTGTACTTGCTTGATTCTAGTATCCCCGATCTGTATTTGGCATTTTGGGTTGTATCTTTTGCTGATGACAATGCATTCAGTTTTCTTGCTTGTTTATTTGTAGTCCTTTTTTGTCACTCTCCTCAGTGACATTCTGTAGCAGGTCCTGTAGTTTTCTTTCCGTGTCTGCAATCAGCACTGTATCATCTGCATAGATCACCCAAACATCCTAGCGTACAGCACTTGGTAATCGCAATTGGTCGCCCTATCTACGTACTGACCAGGATTAACGTTGCTTAAGACTGGCGATCAGAACATTATTCATGCAGTGAAATTGACCCTCGCTGAGCGCTCTATATTTGTACCGTGATTGTATTTTACGCAAGCTTAGTAAATGCGTTACATGAAAATTCAAATACAGATTCCATTTTCCTATTGACAAATGGCGGAATTGTGTTGCCTTAAAAATCTGAATTTATTATTTGGCTTTTTACGCATTTACTTTTTCTGTTCTTTTTAAAAATTCAGTTCTCTTTCATAACATGCCATCTCAATCTTTCGACTTTCTGGGCATCCATCACTTCGCTAAGTTCGCATCTTTCCATCGGCGTTTCTACCAGATAAACTATTTGTATTGAATAAATCGTAAACGAGGATCGTTATTTTTTTTTTAACTGATTTATAGGATTTTGCAGATAATGCATTCTTATTTTTACGAGGAAAATGTTGGAATCATGACTTCGACTAAGATTTTTACATTTCTTCATCCGTTCTTTTGTTCTGCTTAAAAAAAATTAAGGAATGTTTTAAAATAACTAAAGAATGAATGATAACGGAAAGGAAGAGAAAATAAAGCTTTTTTTTTTTAATTCCTTTCTGTTTTATTTCTGGCGTATCTTTTTTTTTAGGTAGTTTGTTTCTATCTATCTATCTTTTTATATCTATCTATCTATCTATCTTTTTATATCTATCTATCTATCTATCTATCTTTTTATATCTATCTATCTATCTATCTTTTTATATCTATCTATCTATCTATCTATCTTTTTATATCTATCTATCTATCTTTTTATCTTTTTATATCTATCTATCTATCTTTTTATATCTATCTATCTATCTATCTTTTTATATCTATCTATCTATCTATCTATCTTTTTATCTTTTTATCTATCTATCTATCTTTTTATATCTATCTATCTATCTTTTTATATCTATCTATCTTTTTATATCTATCTATCTATCTATCTTTTTATATCTATCTATCTATCTTTTTATGTCTCTCTATCTATCTTTTTATGTCTCTCTATCTATCTTTTTATGTCTCTCTATCTATCTATCTATCTATCTATATCTATCTTTTCATATCTATCTATATCTATCTTTTCATATCTATATCTATCTTTTCATATCTATATCTATCTTTTCATATCTATATCTATCTATCTTTTCATATCTATCTATCTATCTTTTCATCTATCTATCTATCTATCTATCTATATCTATCTTTTCTATCTATCTTTTATCTATTCTATCTATCTATCTATCTTTTATATCTATCTATCTATCTTTTATCTTTTCATATCTATCTATCTATCTATCTTTTCATATCTATCTATCTATCTATCTTTTATCTTTTCTATCTATCTATCTTTTCATATCTATCTTTTATCTATCTATCTTTTCATCTTTTATCTATCTATCTATCTATCTTTTCATCTATCTATCTTTTATATCTATCTATCTATCTATCTATCTTTTCTATCTTTTATCTATCTATCTATCTTTTATCTATCTATCTTTTATCTATCTTTTCATCTATCTATCTATCTATCTATATCTATCTATCTATCTACGTCGATTTCAATCTCTCTCTCTTTATATATATGTATATATATACATATATATATCCGCAGACAAATCTGTTTCGCTGTATCACAGCTCATCAGTACGGTTAGACATCCGATTGCTTTTTAACCCAGGATTAAAACCCGACCAAATCATTATGCTCTTCATTCTTTTTAGCTTTCTTGTTTTTCTCTTTTAATTCTAATTTATATTCTGCATTTTTTCTTCTAAAATATTTTCCTCGTGATCTTTGTCCTTTTAATCTTGATGTTTTTTTCTTTTTTATTCTACGTTTTGTATTTCTCCCCCTGTTTATTTCCATATTTCTTTAAATCTCCCCCCATAACAAATCATGTTTATTTTTTCTCCTTTTCTTTCTAATATTTTTTTCCTGTTTCTTCTTTTTTTCTTTATCTTCCACCAGTTTTTCAGCCCAGGTTTTTTCTTCTTGCGGATCCAACTATTATAGATTTTCTTCCCCTCGCTTACAATTCTAACCGCCTTACAATAAGACAGAAAAAAAAGGTCCACTTCTTCCAGTTTCGGTTTCTTAATAATGGAATTACGCTTACCATTGTTCTCAAAAAACCGACGGAATTCCTACTCGCGCAGCAAGGCACTGACACTCTCCATGTCATGAATGATATGAATACAAAGCACCTTCTGTTTAACGTTTGTTTTCTCACCGGTGGCGGGAGAGTTTCCCCACTGTTACATCGCATTAACACCGCATTCACTGAGTTTAACACACACCTGTACACGTATAGGTGATACAACTTGCAGGGTTGTGTTCGTTGTTTGGGAATCAATCGTTGCTTCGGCTAATCACATTCATACAAACATGGCTTAATTCGCATATTTAGTCTGGTTTTACTTGAAATCTATTTCGTTTGTTGCTTTGGATTGCAGTGCTGTCTTGCCGAGGAAATAATTGTTGTAGGAACGAAATGTAAAACTTTTTTGAAGTGAAATTCTTTGCTTTGATCGGGAATTGAACCACCCATCGGGCAGTCCATCTCAGGAACTTCAAGAAATGCGGGGTATGTACACTACCGGCCATAATTATTAGCCCCCCACCCCAGTGTTTTTTAAAAAAATGATGTATTTCATACATTTTTTGAGTATTTATTGACAAGTGAATATTGTAAATGAAAATAGAATGGTTCTTTTGTTAATATTACACAATAAAATGTGTATCAAAGGAATTTATAAAAATAAATAAATAAATAAATAAATAAAACAAAATAAATAAAAAAATAAATATACAAAATAAACTAAGATAAAATACAAGAAGTATACGCACATAAACACGCACACATGACACAGTCACGGACACGCACACACGAGATGAAGCAGATAGATAAAACAACAGTCATAAAACAAAACCTCTTCCACTTTGGCCAAAAGTCAAACTAACGCTCAGGTCAATACATACTTAGATAAACCACATATTAAAGCAGACTGATATCATCAGACCATAAAAAGGTCCCAACAATCAATCACATATATACATACCATAAACACACGCACACATACATGCTCTAACACACACACACACACACACACACGCACGCACGCACGCACGCACAAGCACTCATTAAATTAATGACAGCAGCAGTAGCAGCAGCCAGGAATGGCCATTCGTTGAAAGGCATGAACTCACTAGAACACAAACTCCCCTGCCATTCTGAAGATGAGATTCTGATCTCCAAATATTAATGTATAATAAATAGGTAATACCCAACAACTTCTTTACCTTCCTTTATTTTACTTTATTTTACTAAATGCATTGTGACAGCCTTCAAGATCTAACCATACACCTAATTTATAAATATTTAATAATTACCTATATTGTAGTTTCATCAATGAAAGGATGAAGAAAA
>JBBBDQ010002051.1:952500-1077500 GCA_037127315.1 Ascarosepion bandense | reverse complement strand
GATAAAATATAACCGCAATTTCTACTTTAACTGCTTCTTTTCACGCACTTCTCGCCTGTGGAATTCCCTTCCGTATAGTTGCTTCCCCGACAACTACAATCTCCAGGAATTTAAATGTAAGGTCAATAGACATCTCCTATCTCACTAACTTGCATCCATTCTCTCGGGCTCTTTTCTCCATCTTCACCACCCCCATTCTCGGTATTCTTATCCGTCTATAATCCTCCTCCTGACATTTCCTATAACTAACCCCTCTTTTTCCGATGTAACCCCCTTGCGCAACAGTGGCAGTAGAATGCCATGTTGGGGTGAAATGGTTAAAAAAAACTTAATCTTTCAGAGTAGAGACGTTTATTTAAAAGAAATCGGAAAATTGTGTATATAAGGCTTGATTTGGCTTAGTTTAAACTGTGAAAGCATTCGTGTTGGAGCGGTTACTTAGCTTTTATGAAGGGACCTGTTTCCGCGATGCGTTTGAGTAAGAAACAAATTTGACAGACGATTTTTTCTATTTTTTTCAAGTTATCTTAAGAGAACTAAGTAAAAAAGCATAGAAATTCACCATCGACGCTCGTTTTTAGAAACTTGTGTTGTATTTATCACAATGGCGCTGCATCTGCTAGCGTTTGAGGGGCTCGGCTCGGCTCGGCAAGTCGAAAGAAGACCACTCTCCTTACATTACACCGAATAAAGAACAGGAAAAAGCAAAAGTCGTAAAGTATGTCTCAGGATACCAAGTGGATGGGATTTTTACCGTGGGAATGAAGAAGAATCCGAATGGCGTTAGATTACGAGAAAGGAAGAAAATTAGTCATCCGTCTTCGTTTACGATGACATTTTTTTTACGCCATAAATTCTGCCCGAGAGTCAGGGTAGAGAAGTAAGATGGGCGGGCCTGAAGAAGACTACCACCAGCTTTAAATTTCTTGTTTTTCATCTTTTTCTTTTTTTAACTTTTTTCAATGCAGTCTTATCAATTACACCCTAAATTCTCTGAAAAAACAAATTGGAAAATTTTCAATATTTAAACAATTTTAGGTGGGGGGCTCAGTTTTTCATACAACGCTATAGTAAATCGATCCTCCATTTTGGAACCACTCGCCGGTACGACATTACTACCACCTGTAAATTTGTTGATTATCATTGTTTTTTTACTTTTTTCAAGGCAATTTTATCGATTAAACCCTAAATTTTCCGATTGACAAAATAATTGTGAAAATTTCAATATTTAAAGAAAGGGGGGCTCAGTTTTTCATCATACAACCTTATAGTAAATCGATCCTGTGCAATTAACTTTTTGGCTTGCGCGTATTCAACAACTGAATCCTTTGCGAAATTTCAAAAAAAGTCGTTCTTGGAGTTTCCAAGAAAGATACCATGGTAAGAACTGAAGAAGACTTGAAAAGACAAAAACAAGAGCAACTACTCGTTCAAAAAAAAACAAAACAAAAAAACAAAAACAAAGCGACCCCCAACGCGAGTGATTCCAAAATGGAGGATCGATTTACTATAACGTTGTATGAGAAACTGAGCCCCACCTAAAATTATTTGAATATTGAAATTTTTCCAATTTGTTTTTGATAACCGGAAACTTTTTGTAATAATCGATAAGACTACACTGTAAAAAAGTAAAAAAAGAAAATGAAAAACAACAAATTTTAAGGTGGTGGTAGTCTCCTTCAGGTTCGCCATAAGGTGTTCTTGTATTTGCCATGTCATGTACAGCCCGTAAGATAACAGTTCTCCACAGCTTCTGTTCTTACCTATGTTTGTCAATTTACTTTTACCAACAACTTCCTGTTTTTCTCACTGAAGGTTATAATCGTGCTATGTCGGTTTCTAATCGACTTATTGCACCCTAAATGTTAGGAACTTGGTAATCTTCCACTGAAAGCTGACTCCTTAGTATTCGGCTAGCTGCCAACTAATATCAACTGCCTAGTAGTTCTGCTGAACTCAAATAGAACTCTAAAGAACTCTCTAGAACTTCTAAGAACTCTTATGAACTTCCCAAGAAATTTTCAAGAACTTCTCAAGTTAACTTCTGTTAACTTTCATTAATATAGGAGGGAGAGTTCATTATCTGAGGAATAAGTGTGTTTCACTATAACAGATATTTCACACGTCTCCCAGATAAATTATATGGAGTAGACACAATCTTAACAACATAAGATACACAGATAGTATTGTATAGCAGACACCAAAAAAAAAAAAACAACAAAAAAAAAACACCATGAACACATTGAGAAGGTGGTAAAAGAAAGAGAAAAGTAAGGACTATCTATAATTTACAAGTAAAAAGGTAATTTTTCGTTTTAGGTCCCGAAGGCTTTTCCCCCTTCAAATTTATCCAAAATTAGCATAATTTCTGTGCAAATGTAGATGCTGAACTCAAATCAACAATTAGTTATTTAGAATCCTACATTTGTTGACCTGAACGTCCAGAAAAAATCAAAGTACATTTTGTCTCCTGTAACTCATGTTATTAACTGCTGAATAACTTTCGGCGTAGGAAAACAAATTTCGGTCTATTTTCGGCCTTTTTACTCCTTTACTGAAATTTCCGCCTATTTACTTCCTGTAATGAATTTTTTTCTATGCGTATTACTTTCATTACAGGAAGTAAACAGGCGGAAATTTCAGTAAAGTAAGTAAATAGGTTGAAATTTGTGCCTACGCCAAAAGTCATTTTGCAGTTAATTCCATGACTTCGTGAGAGTTATGGGAGACGAATGTGCGAGATGAAGTTCGATTTTTTCTGGTCGTTAAGATCAATAAAGGTAAATTTCTTCAATAACTAATTGTTGATTTGGGTTCAGCAAATACATTTGCACAGAAATAATGCTATTTTGTATAAATTTGAAGGGAGAAAAGCCTTCAGGACCTAAAACGAAAATTTACCAGAAAAAATACTAGATGGTCAAGACGGACAGGCCAAGATGAAAGTTTAGACGTTAGTATCACTGAGTACAGAGATTTAATTATCTAGGAACTGTAAGAGACAAGTGAAATGTGACACCGAAATCCAAAGACACGGTGAAATGGCGTAAAATTTCTTTTCAAGCCTAAACCAAGTATTACGTGACAAGAAAATATCTTTTCAAATGAAGAGGTGATAAAATCTTACGTTATATCAATTCCCTCATTAGGTAGTGACCAAGTATTAAGTGACAAGAACATTTCTTTCGAAATGAAGAAAAAGTGATAAAATCCTACATTATATTAATTCTCGCATATGGCAGTGAATGCTGGACAAATACTTCACAGATGAAGAAGAGACTTGAGATAAGAGAAACGTGGTCCTACAGAAGGATGATGAGAATACAACAACTGAAGCATATGCATAATGATGTTTTTTTTTTTGAGAAAAATAGAATAAAAAACGACACTTAGAATCAGAAAGGGATGGAGGGGGAGCGGTGGTGTAATGATGTTTTTTCCACCTGAATCCATCCTGCATATATACAAGTCAACCATCCGTCCGTGCATGGAGTACTGCTGCCATTTATGGTCAGGTGCCCCTGCCGTTCTCCTCAGTGTTCTTGACAGGCTCCAAAGGAGAGTCTGTAATGTGATAGGTACTGATCTGGCGGCTCGACTGCAGCCACTTCCCCATCGTCGAAATGTGGCCTCCCTTTGTCTGTTCTATAAATACTTTCATGGCTTCTGCTCAGACGAACTTAAGTCACTAATGCCTCCTCAACGGGTGTTTACTCGTGCAACCAGACTGGCAACTGGGTCCCACCCATTCACAGTCAGGTTAGCCAAATGCAGACGACAGTTCTACTCCTGCAGCTTCTTCTCTCGCACTTCCCGCCTGTGGAACTCGCTCACATATTCTTACTTTCCTGACGGCTACAACCTCCAGAAATTTCAATGCAAAGTCAATACTCATCTACTAACCACTGGATTCTAGCTCTCTCCCCACCCCCGTATAACTTTCCCTTTCTCTCCACCTATGTATCTGTCATCGCACCTTCTTTCTCAGCTTTCTATTGTTCCTTTCTAACTAGTTTGTACTCCTCACTCTTTTCTAATTAATCTTTTTACATTTATGTAGCCCCCTGCACATCAGTGACGTTTCCGCCTTGCTCGGGGTGAAATGATTAAAAAAAAAAAATAGCGGTTTGGTGGATTCGGAGTACCGAGTTCGAGAGTCATTTGAATTCATTACAATCACTCAGATGCTTATACTCTTCAGAAATATATAAATAAATCTCTACTTCTATAGACTGGGTCATATGGCCTTGGTTGGCAACCAGTCTACCACAGTAAGAATTGGCAACCTGTTGCGGGAAAAATCTCCACACCACATACGGAGCCAAAATCGTCTCATAAAACTTCTAAGGAAGAAGCCGCCTAAACCCAGCGGTGAATTGCCGTCATAGACAGAAAGAGACAGATGCAATTTCTTGGGGATTTGATGTGGAAATAGGGTTTAGTAAAACTGCCAGAACCAGAACGTAGCGAAGTCCAAAGGGAGGAGATAAAGAAGCCGGCCACTTCCCTAAAGAGCTTATGAAAACGGACAAAAAAACTGGAAAGGGCAGCAATTGCAAAAAGACAAATTATATAAATAGCTACAAAGATTAGGAAATTGTGGAGAGCCATCATCTCCTACGCGTCAACAAGAAAATTAATAGCTTAAATTCAGAAAGATGAATATACTTATGGGAAATTGGAGCCGCTCCATTCTAGTTCGAAAAAGAGGCTGACACTAGACATCACTCCCACAACATGTCTAACAGATATTTATCTTCCTTTGTGGCCAGCAGACAAGTTTCTTCTTCTATGTGTCCTGTCCTTTCAGGACGTAGGCGATCATGGCTTTCCACGTCTCCCTATCACTGGTGGCTCTTAAAACGCTTCCTCCTGTTACATCACGCAATCCCCGTTCTGTCATTCACCTGCTCAGGACCTTTAAATATGTTATCCGCTGCTATCTTCTGTCTCTTTTCCCCTTTAACTGGCCTGTCAGTATCAGGTTCTCCAAGCTCGCCTTCCTCATTGCATGTCCCAGGAACTTCAGTTGTCTATTCCTGATGCTCACTATTAATTTTCTTTTCGTTACCATTCTTTCCAACACATCATCGTTGATAATATACTCGGTCCATGATATCCGCAGCATCCTTCTGTAGGACCACATTTCCGCTGCTTCAAGTTTTTTCTTCATCTTTGATGATGTTTATAGGTAAAAAAAGAATAAATCCATTTTCATATATAATTATAAAGCGGATCTTCTGTTTTAAGAAAATAAAATTTTAAATCTATTTTTTTCTTTCATTTGAAGCAACAAGCAATAATGAAAATAAAAGCTTGAATAATAGAAAAGAAGTAATTATTACATCAATGTCTGGTATTATATGCACAAGGATTGCTGAAAAGTTCGTGGCTCAAACAAGAAACCTTTTCAGAAAAATATAAAAGAGGTTAGTCAGATTTTAGGAAGTGAGCCAGGCTAAGAATCTTTCATCTCTTTCTCATATATGTATATTTAATTTCATATCTATCTATATAAAAGGCAATCTGTAAGTCTGAGTGTGACTGTTCCCTATGCACGCCTAAATTTTTTAAACTACGCCATTCAAACTTTCTAGCGACACATATCTACAGGGAAGAGAGGTCGACGCATACCATTTTGAGTTTAAGTTCAGCAATTTTCCCTTCGCACTTTTTGGCCCATGGAGCCGATTGTTTACATTTACTCCGTAAAACATTTAAGATCTAATATGGTTGCTAAATTACGTCACTGAAATCAAATCACACGTGTCAAACGCGACTAAAATATTTTATTATTAAAAAAAAAAAAAATGAGCCTTTATATTTAATTTTTATTCTACTCTCATTGGTATTTTCTCCTACTACTAAAATGTTCTGACTTGCACAGGCAACGCCGGGCTTTGATGCTAGTATACACAAAACCATGAAATGAAATAAAAATTAGTAAAAATTAGTAAGAAAAAATAAATATTGCTCCTATAATGTTAATTTTAATTTTATTATTAAATAAAATGTCGTTTATTATTACTAATTTTGGATCCCATTAATACTTATGTGACTAGGAGGTGCGTCGGTTACGCTTGGCACAAGGCCACTTCCAGACTTAGACGACAATTTATGCATTTTAAAGATATCTTCAGGTTGTTTAAAAAGTAAGTGTTAATAAAACTGGATTCTATAACATATTTGTGAGAAGAAAAATGTTCGATGAGAAACAAGTAATGAGTTAAGGGGATCAAAAATTATAGAAATGTTCATAGTAGTAATTCCATGCGTTTGTTTCGTTGGAATGTCTTTGGATGGAGAAGGAGAAGTAAAATGAATCAGCACACGAGAAAGAAGAAGAAAGAGAATAATGTGCGACGCGACCTATGTCCGGGTCGTGGTTGAAGTTTCCCCCGTTGCATTTTATCTGTTATTTCTCGCTGCTCCCATCTGACTGACTGACGCTGATCGAAGTCATTTATATTCATCTAGATTTTTCGCACTTGATCGCTTAGTGCTTTTTAGTCTTTCAAATCGCTTACATTGGTCAGAATATCAATTTAACATCTACTTGTGAAATCCGGTTTCGACTTTTTCTTTAAGCACATGGTCAATCCTTTTTCTATTTGGGAAAAATCAGGATTTAACACGTCATTGTGAATTTTTGTAAAAGTGAAGAAGGTTGATTTTAATTTTTAATTTCCTATCCACCACACTTTCATCTTAATTTCAGTTGCTTTTTTTATCGCCACCTCTCTGACTGTTGTTCTAGAACGGTCACTACAGAAGAATTCTTAACAACGTTGGAAGTAAGAAAGAAGAAAGGACTAAATATAATCTATAAAAGAGTATATGGTCAATAGGGACTTGCTTAGATATAAATTTAGACGTTAGAGTCACCAATTATCTAGGAAATGTAAGAAACAACAGAAATGCGACTCCGAAATTCGAAGACACGACAGCATAAGTACGTAAAAAATGATCAATAAGTCAATTTAGTGCCATATGTTACACATGTTTGGGCGATTATTTTGTCGGGGCCTCGGCTATGCTCGTCAAATTGGCATTGTGCAAAATGCAACCGAATTCCCCACAATTTAAAATATCTGTAGTTTGAAGGTTGGATACTGAAATTTGAAGGCAAAATATTCCTTTTTTACATTAAAGTAAATTTTTTATTAACAGAATAACAAATTTGTAAGAAGAAAAATAAAATGTTCATAGAGAAAATGTATGTAGTTAATTGTTAAAAAAGAAATTCAAAGTTCATACTTGATAGTAGCAGAGTGTGTATGTAAAAAGATTAAAAAGTTTGCGAATAAAAGTCTGTGTTCTTTTACATTTTATGGCCAGAGAAAAAGTGAAAGTCAGGCAATAAAGAAGATTGTACTTATCGAAGTCAGTTGAAGTATTTTGTTGTTGTTTTCTTTGACTGTGTGTGGGTGAACAAGAAGAAAGGAAAATTGAAAGAAGAAAAACGAATATGTGACTCGCCCTTATGTCCGGGTCGGCTAATTAAATTTTCTTTAGTCACATTCGCTCCTATTTCAGGCTGAGTTGACCGGTCAAGTAACGTGAATAAGTAATGGATTTTAGTTATGTGATCGAATCCGAACAGCATACCCATTTTCTAGGTGTGAAAAAAAATTGGCTGGGGTCATAGATCAATTTGCTATTTCTTATCCAATCAGAATCTAGAATATTAACGGTCACACTGACTTGTGAAATTTGCCTTGGTCTGTGTTTTTCCAAAATGTTTTTAGTCGTTTTGATCCATTTTTGAGGGTGTGCAATTTTACTTTTTTCGTTTCAGTTAATTGTTAGATGATATAGGATTTGTATCCTATAATGTCTTGAAAGGGACAAAAATAACTTGGCAGTGAATTTTCCCGCACTACGTTACTATTACTTTCTGTGGTAAACCGATTGACAACCAAAATGATAAAACCCAATCTGTTTTCCTATTTAACCCATACCTGGAGGGGGAAGAGACAGATTAAAACCTTTATTAAGGGTATTTGTGCGTAAGTAAATGCAAGAATTCAAATGGAATTCAAACTCGGCTCTCCCATATCTCGTTCCAACTTTTTCTAAAATAAGTTTTTAATGACCAACAAAATACTGATTTTAGGATGTGGTGAGACTGAGAACGTTTCAGCATTTTCTCAGATGTTTCTCCGTTTGATATATTGTTTTGTGTGAATGAACGCGTATCCTAATTGTCTGGCTCTTCTGTTATACGTTGTATCCCTTCAGGATGTGGATGATCATGGCTCTCCACTACTTCCTGTCTTTTGTAATCAAATGCCTATGTTTCATTTTGCGTGCGGATGAGCAATTGTCTTTCAGTCGATTGGGGAGGGAATGAACTGGCTGATTGTTCAACAGTGCTGGAAACTACTTCCGGTCTTACATTGAAGCCATCCGGGATGGTCTTAAACAGTGCAACGTCTCATCTCACCCGTTCCCGCCTTTCCCATTGTTACTTCCGGTTCTTCTAATGGAAGGAGGTGAACGGGTCGAAGACGAATGAGATTTCAGGAGAATCAACGGAATTCGCAGATAATTGGCCGGAAATAAGCGAAATCGAGGCTCGCAGACACATTGTTGAGGTAGTAGATGTGTTTAAAGTATTGATGTCAAAGAGTGAGTGGGTAAGAGAGAGAGAGTGAGAGACAGAGGGGGAAGGGGAGAGAGAGTGAGAGAGAGGGAGAAATGGAGGTTAAAAAGAACAAGAGGGTTATTTAGAGAGAAAAATGGAAAAAGAAAGAGCCTAAATAAAAGAGAGTAAGAATTAGTGGATAAGAAACTGTTAGCAGAATCGAAAGAAAGAAGCGTAAATAAAAAACTGAGAGAGAGAGAGAGAGAGAGAGAGAGAGAGTATACATAACAGAAAAGAGGGGAATTGGTGAAAAAGTGGCAATTAAGATGAGCATATCACAGAAATAGAGAGAGAGAGACAGAGACAGACAGACAGAGGGGTGTAAGGAAACACGGAGGAGGTAAAACTGAAAGATTATTAACAAATGAAAGAGAGACAGAGAAAAGAAAATGAGATTATAGTTATTTGAAGAAGTGAGGAAACAGATATATATATATATAGAGAGAGAGAGAGATGGAGAAAGTAGAGTTAAAAAGCACGAAAGATAGACAATGTGTGCTCGAGAAAAAAAGAGTAATAAATTATGAGAGAGGAAGAAAAAGAGAGAGAAAGAGAGCAAATTATTGAGATATCAAACAAGAAGAAAAAGAAGAAATAGATAATTGAACAACAAAATGGAAGGCAAAAAAAAAAATAAAAAGAAAGAAAGAAAGAAAAAACGAAAGAAAATATACATCAACAAAAGAGTGGAAAGCAAAGAAACAGTTTAGAAAGATGGAAAGAAAGAAAGAAAGAGAAAAAAAAAGAAGAAGAAATTGATAAATGAACAAATCGTAAAAGGCGAAAAAAACTTTTCAGAAAGGAAGAAGTAAAAAAGAAGAAATAGAAAAATGCACAAAATGGTGAAAAGAAACGAAAACAATTCAATCAGAAAATTAAAGAACGAAAGAAAAAGTGAGAAGAAGAAGAAGATAAAAAATGGAAGGCAAGAAAAAGTTCAATAAGAAAAAAAAGAAAGAAAGAGCTGTTTACATCAACAAAAGAGTGGGAGGCAAAGAAAACAGTTTAGAAAGAAGGAAAGAAAGAGAGAAGAAAAATACATAAACGCACAAAATACTGGAAGGCAAGGAAAACTGCTCAGAAAGATGAGGAAGAAAGAAGAAAAAGAAAAAGAAGAAGAAAAAGAAGAAAAAAGAAGAAGAAAAAATAGAAGAAATAGATAATTGAACAAAAGAATGGAAAGGCAGAAAAAGTTCAATAAGAAAGAAAGAAAGAAGAAGAAGGAGAAGAACAAGAAGCGAGAAAAAGAAGAAGAAGAAGAAGAAGAAGAAATAGATAAATGAACAAAATAGAAGAAGAAGAAGAAGAAGAAGAAGAAATAGATAAATGAACAAAATAGAAGAAGAAGAAGAAGAAGAAGAAGAAGAAGACGAAGAAGAATAAGGAAATGCAGTACGAAATCATTAATATTTTTCGGATAGAGACGTGAAGGAAAAATAAAAGGCAACCAGACAGGCAGACATATCGAGAGAATATAGCATAAAAAATTCATGAAAGCAAAGAGATTAAAAAACAAACAAACCAACAAATGAAAGAGTTACGGCACATCTCTATATGGCAATAAGATAGATTAAAGAAAGCTAAGCACTGAAGAAATTTCACATCTCCTCTGTGTGTGTGTGTGTGGCGTTTGATTTTCTGGATATATAAGAAAAGTAGGAGCAGAGAGTTAATAGCTGATAATCACATCTATTTTTCGCACTCCGAACTTTCATGGAAGATTAATTCAAATTTTGGATAAGATTCAAGTCTGTACTTTCAGATTGTGTGAAGATTTAAATGGTGTTCATAATTTGCAACACTAACACAGAACTTAGAAAGCACAATTGATATGTTGTTTTCATTTAGTTGGTATGAAACTGTCGTTTAAGTTAATAGATTTCTAGGTTGCAGTTCGAAAACAGAACGCTGTCTACAAAATCCCTCAACAACGAGGGAAAAAATAGAAAATGGCAGCTATTTGGCATTGGAAGATTAAATCTAAGTATAATTTCACACATCATAATTGTTGTCTGAATTTTTGAAAGAATTATCCTCCTTATTGTCAGAGCTCTTTTCCCATCGTCCACTAGGTCAGTCAGTAAGTGCCATACGTGATACACGCTTTGGGCGATCATGTCTCGAAAGAGACATGACTGACTGGGCAGAAGTTTATCCCGCAGTAGGTTGCCATTGCTTTCTGCGGTAGACTGCTTGCCAGCCAAGGCTATAAAACCCAATCTGTCCTGTTATTGGACTCATAGCTAAAGGAGGGGAGAGATTTATTATATTATTAAGTAGTAATTAGTGGGGGATCAGTTTATTACTTAATAACAATATAAAACTGATCCCCCACTTTATGCCCAGTAGAAGTTTTAATCATGTTTTTAACTATTATATTCAATCAGTCAGTTAAGTGCCATATGTGATACACGCTTTGGGCGATCATGTCTCGAAAGAGACATGACTTACTGGGCAGAAGATTATCCCGCAGTAGGTAGCCATTGCATTCTGCGGTAGACTGGTTACCGACCAAGGCAATAGAACCCAATCTGTCCTATTATTTAACCCATAACTAGAGGGAAGAGACGGATTACTACCTTTCCCAAGGGTATTTGTGCGTGAGCGAATGCAAGGAATTCAGCTGGAATTCGAAATTGGCTCCCGGATTTGTCGTTCCGAGTCGATATCCATTGCACCACAACGCACATCCGTCCGCTAGGTAGCGTTGTATAAAGCGGTATAAAAAAAAAATGAAAATACAAAAAACATTTTTCTTTTTTTCTATTTAACTATGAATTGCTCTAATGACAAGACGTGTCTCATTACCTTATAGGCAACTGAGACACCACAAATATGACATGGCGGACGGACCTGTTTTTAGTCTCAAGAGACCACTAGGTGCAATGCAACTACAAAATAGAGATAAACACAAATAAATTTTTCCTTACTTCAGCTATTTTAGGTGTTATGTTGCATGTTTATTGTGAAATAAATACAAACAACGGAATTGTAATCAATTGGTATATTACCAGGAAGAGTAGTATTTACAAAAGAGGTCATTAGTAGAATACAGGAACAAGGATTTAGTCGACGTATTGTCGTGAGACGTAAGAGTCTGACAAATAGCACACTTCCGGTTCACTACCAGAAATACTCGACTGACTTGTTAAACGGCTGACTTCCGAGGCCTTTCCCGAGGTATCATCACGACTACTTTATGTAGTGCTTGGACCAGTCCATTATTGTAGACAAATGTGGAGAGCGCCTGTTCACAAATTGACAATGGATTGACCGGGATTTTAGCTACGAATTACCTTCGCCCAAAGCCATTTTGAAAATAACTAAACTAAGAAAGCAGTAGTAAAGAACTGATATATGAGATATTTCCAAAAGGGTTTGAATTTATGCATGCAATCCAAATGAAATACACGATAAAAATAGGTTGTTTTTGAAAATAACATTGATTCTATTATCATTCAAAGCAAAAATAGGAAATAACATAACAAACCTGAAGGAAATGATAAAAACTGTTTTAGTAAAAATATTTAATATATTTTAATTGGCAGTAGCACTGAATTTATTATTAATCAACGCCGAATATTTCCTTATAGGGAAACGTTTGATAGTTCGATTTATGTTGCTACTGACGTTAGAATAAGAAGAAAAGAAATCCTTTCAAAAATTCCTGTTTTCTACAAGCAGTAGTTTATGTATAATATCTTTTTTTTTACCGCGAGGATATCCTTCTCCCAATGAAGGTGTATGGGCCTCTCTTAAGCCGTGGTAGGCAACCCATCTAGTGATGGTGTCACGATAAAAAACACCCTTGGTAGCTCTAGCGAAGCATCAACTATTCAGCTACTGACAAGATTTTGAATCACGGCAGAGGCCGCAGAATGATGATGATGAATTTGTAGCGCCTGTTCACAAATTGTTATGTTGCATGTACAGAATCATTGTGAAATAAATACAAACAACGGAATTGTAGTCAATTGGTATATTACCAGGAAGAGTAGTATTTACAAAAGAGGTCGTTAGTGTTGTCTTAAGACGTAAGAGTCTGAACAATAGCACACTTCCGGTTCACTACCAGAAATACTCGGCTGACTCGTCGAGGTCTTCTCCGAGGTATCATAACCACTAATTTATATAGTGCTTGGGACAGTCCATTATTGTAGACAAAGGTGGAGAGCGCCCCAACATTAGGTCTTTTGGTAAATGTTCGTTTTAGGTGCCGACGGCTTTTCCCCCTTCAAATTTATCCAAAATAGCATTATTTCTGTGCAAATGAATATGTTATTGAAGAAATTTACCTCTTTTGCTTTGAAAGTCCATAAAAAAAACGAACTATATCTCGCACTTTTTCTCTCCCGTAACGCTCACGAGGTCATGTAATTAACTACAGAATAACGTTCTACGTAGGCAGAATTTTATTTCGAATTTTGGTTGATTTTATTTCTTTCTGAAACTTCCGGCAATGAAAGTAATAAGCGTAGAAATACAATAGCGTATTACTTTCATTACTGGAAGTACTTTGCCGTAAGTATCAGTAAATGAAGAAAAATCGACCAAAAATCTGCCAAAATTCGGTCACATGCGCAGTATGTCATTCTGTAGTTAATTACATGACTTCGTGAGAGCTACGGGAGAGAAAAAGTGCAAGATATAGTTCGTTTTTTTATGGACATTTAGATAAAAAAAAGGTAAGTTTCTTCAATAACTAACAGTTGATTTGAGTTCAGCATATACATTTCCACAGAGATAATGCTATTTTGGATAAATTTGAAGGGGAAAAGCGTCGGGATTTAAAACGAAAATTTACCGCTCTTTTTACCTCCTGAAGATTTTGAGACAGTCGCATAACCTTCTATGTCTCCATCTGAAATTTTAGATCGCTGGAAAGCATTAATATCTGAGTATTGTTATATATATATATATATATATATATATAAAGTTATCTCTATACTCGTTTCGAAAAACCCTCCGAGTACATACACGGAAGGAAAAAATAGGAATAAAAAAAGAAAGATCTAAGCACTTGAACATCAGTCATTTTACCCCACCCCCCCAAAAAAAATGCCGAGACGAGTAACCTAAAACAAAAAGCGCTCAATACACAAGTAGGGCAAACAAAGTAAATAACTAACCTGCACATCCGGTTAGGTGAAGCCTTGGTAGGTTCGTTGGCACTTTAGGTTAGTTACTTATATATATATATATATATATATTAGCTGTACCCGGCCATGCGTTGCTGCGGGTCAGTTCGTCTAAATGGAAAAAAAGCAAAGAGAAAGCACACATTTAATTTCCCAATACTTGTGGTTACACACTATTTTTAGTTGTTCCATTGTCTGTGCAGATATAGAGATCGTCTGGTTTGCAGAGAATCGTGTTTGACGTTGATCTACTGTTTCTCGTTGACGGCTTTCAGCCACTCTCAGCCTGCCGTGTTTATTCTGTTGAGAATAAAGCAGATCTGAAGCTGCATAATGCAATTGCCGTGCTCAAGTCTGGATGCATGTCGCTCTGCTGCTTCCTCGGCACGTATCTGAACCATTCTTTGCCGCCTTCGCTCGTTCGCTGATGTCGTTCTTCCTCACTTTGATTTGCAATTACTAGTCGCACTTCTTCCGCTCTGAGAGTACGGCGATCTAAGTTTGACCTTCTGCGAGGCATTATCATTATGATTTGAAGAAAATCTTTTGCACCGAGATTAGGACTCTGAAAAAAAATTAGCCAAAACGCCATTTCAAAATTTTAAGTCACCTCTCTTCATTTTTGACTATAGGAAAGACAAAAGAAAATTTGTATTTTTCAGCTTATATTGAAAAAGAAGCATTATTTTTAAAAAAAAAGCCTAAACAACAAAAAAAAGAAACTTGAACTTTGATGTTTACTAAAAACAAAAGCAAAAAATGGGGGATTGATTTTACTATAAACGTGTATGACTAAGTGAACACCTCAGAAAAATGTTAAATTAATAAATTTTTCGGAATTTTTTTACATGAAAATTTAGTGTCTTATCGATAATTCGTTGAATAAAAATTAAAAGAAAACTTTTTAAAAAGAGTCTGTCGTTTAGGCCCGACAAAAAAGAAATAAAAAATGGCTTAGGTAAAAAAAAAAAAAAAAATGAAGAATTTTTTACTAAACTAACGAAATAAATGGGATATCGATAGTAATTCGTTGCAAAAAAATGAATAGAATTTTTTTTTTAAATGAAAGAAATTTCTGTTGTTTACGTTCGCCAAAAAACAAATAATAATAAAAAATGTCTTCGTTTATCTTAAATGTGGAGGTTTTCTATGTTTTCTATGAAATAACACAGTTGTCTTTAAACGCGTTCGTAATTGAAAAATGAAAGTTTTTTGGTTCGGATCTCATCGGCTCTAGTCGACATTGCAATATATATTTTTTTTTTAAAAATGTAATGTTTTTTAATATGAGGTATATAAAAAGACACTCGTATTCGATTAAAATGCTATAGTGAAATTTCAAAACTATTGGAGAGTCTGTCGTTTAGGCCCAACACAAAAAAAAATTAAAAATGACTTAGGTTAAAAAAAAAAAAAAAATTATGTACTAAACTAAAAAAATAAATGGGGTATCAATTAAATGGGATTCGTTGAAAGAAAATTAAGAGAAAACTTTATTTTTTTAAAAAAAAGGGAAGTGATTTCTGCTATTTACGCTCGTTAAAATAGAAATAATAATAAAAAATGGCTTAGGTTTAAAAAAAAGAAGACATTTATTTACTAAACCAGCAAAATAAATAAGATATCGATAATAATTCGTTTAAAAAAATGAATTGAAAACTTTTATTTAAAAAAAAAAGGGATTTTTTTTTTTGTCTACGCTCGCAAAAATAGAAATACTAATAAAAAAGCTTCGTTTACCTAAATTGTGGAGTTTTCCTATGTTTTCTATGAAACAACAAAAAATGTTCGTAAAGGCGGCCATATTGAAAAGATAGTTTTTTGGTTCGGCTCTTAACCGGCTCTAATCGACTTTGCAAAAAAAAAAAAATGTTTTTAATATTGTAATATTTTCTTTAATATAAGACATATAAAAACACGTTCGTATTCGATTAAAATGCTATAGTAAAATTTCAAAACAATTAGTCGACATTTTGCAGGATAATCTTCTGCCCAGTCAGTCATGTCTCTTTGGAGACATGATCGCCCAAAGCGTGTATCACTTATGGCATTTAACTGACTGACTGAATATAATACTTGAAAACTATTAAAACTTCTAGTGGACATAAAGTGGGGTATCGGTTTGCTATTGTGATGAAGTAATTTACTGATCCCCCACTAATTACTACTTAATAATATGATACATCTTTCCCCCGGCTAGCTGTGAGTCAAATAACAGGACAGTTTGGGTTCTATAGCCTTGGCTGGCAACCAGTCACCGCAGAATGTAATGGCAACCTTTTTCAGGATAATCTTCTGCCCAGTCAGTCATGTCTCTTTGGAGACATGATCGCCCAAAGCGTGTATCACGTATGGCACTTAACTGACTGACTGACTAAAATGTTGGAACAGCATAAAATTGGTCAACTATTCAGAACAGCGAAGCTTTATACTTGGTAATAACGTTTAGTATCATATTCTTCTATGTGCAGTGTCTCTTTAGGACGTATGCGATCACGCCCCCCACATTTTCCTGTTCTTTGTAGCTCTCAACATATTCTGTTTTGTTATTTCTTCCAAACCCTGCTGTGTCATTCATTTGATTAAGATCATTAATATGTCACGCACTGTCTTCTCCTTCTCTCGATTCGGCCTCTGAGTATCAGATTCTCCAAGCCCTCTTTTCTCACTATTTGTCCAGAAACTTCAATTATCTCTTCCTGATATTAAGTATCAAATTTAATTTTGTTTCAGTCTTCCAAAACTATGTTATTTCTCACATGTTCAGTCCATGCAATCCTCAGCATCCTTCTGTAGAGTCAATCATTGTTGCTTTGAACCTATGTCATGTATATAAACCATATTCACCTCTCTCATGCCGGGAAAGCTTCAAAAATATAAGCCCATCTCCGAGCGAGCGGTCTTTCCTCCAAATAGTACCTCTGCTTCGGGAGGAGGATGGGTTTATTGACCGTCGTCTGAGGTGTCCTGAAACGGAAAAGTGCCGAAGAAAATTAGACTATTTTTCCTCAGTATTGCCGTTAAACCCACTCTAAATCTCGACCTTGTGTTACATTCGGTGTCGACGAGGTGGTCTGGAAAATTAGCCATTTTTTATGAAAGTGTTCCTTTTCAAAAATATTACCAACAGTTACCAATAAAAAACTGAAAATAATTTATCGAGGGATATTTTCTGAGAGGGTCAGCATAGTATTTTTTTATAAAGCAGCATCTTTTGCGGGTGCTTTGGTTTAAGAAATAAAGAACGCTACACAGATGTACATTTATAACGATCGAATACGATTACTGTTGAGTAGGACCACAGCCCGCTAGACACCCTGCCTCGATGTCTGCGAGGCGATAATTTGTTTCGTTAGCAATCTTAACGATATCGCATAGCTGAAATATTTCAGCATTCCGCTTCGCATTGACGGCCCACTTGTCCGACCTCACGTTGCCGGTTATGATGATAGATGCACGTGTCGGTGAGCCAACAGCGCGAATCGTTAATGCTGGAGGGGCTAGCCCCGGAAATGGGATCACTTCCGGCTACGGCCAACCGGTACATATTGACAAGTTGAGATCTACCGGAAGACTGATGTTACACGCTTGTCAAGAATATACAGTCGATTATAGTTCAGTTGTAGGTGGGGTTTTTCTGATAGTGGTGTAGACGTGACACAAGACAAAAAGAATGGAGCACCCAGGGAAGTTCGAATTCACTACTCAGTCGTAATTGATCAAGCTAAACAAGCTTGTTAACCAGTACACCACGTTGAAGCACCCATAATTATTTTCCATGCGTAGCTTAGGTGTGGCCCTAGATTGAATGTATGGGGTACTAAGTGATGATCAAATACACTATTAATTTGTAATTGACCGAGCGAAACAAGCTTGTTAACCATTACACCAGATTTCATGGATTAAGGTTATAAAGATCAGGAAGTCATTCCAAAGGAAAACAATAATCTGATATTAAGTCTCTTACTCAGATTTCGAAATAGGAGAAGCCAAGTTTTTTTTTCTTTTTCCAAAACTTTTATACATATACTACCGGCCACAATTATTAGGCCACCCCAGATTTTTTTTATTTCATACTGTTTTTAGTATTTATTGCCAAGTGGATAATTATAAATGAAAATAGAATGGTTCTTTTGTTATTATTACTTTGTAAAATTTTACAAGGCAAGGAAGCAAAGATGAACTCGTCTGAATCACCCTAAATTTTCTTCATTCTTTCACTGATGAAACTGCAATATAGGTAATTATCAAATATTTATAAATTCATTTGATGCACATGTTATTGTGCAGTATTAACAAAAGAACCATTCTATTTTCTTTTACAATTATTCACTTGACAATAAATACTAAAAAATAGTATGAAATACGGCATTTTTTAAGACACTGGGGAGGCTAATAATTATGGCCAGTAGTGTACATACACGCATACAATGTGATTTGCTATGACTTATTGGTAAATATATAGAGGTGGCTTCCAGTTGCTTTCTGCACACTTTACAATTGAGAGCCCTTCTTCAATACTGGTTACCATTTAACGCAAGAGAGCCACATGTAATGTTCTGTTTAAGCCATAAACAGAAACGATGTATCGGTACCTTTCCAAATCGCCAGGCTGCGAAAATAAACTCAGTAGATTTATAGGGATATGAAATTTAGATTTAAAATCAACTGCCTTCTTCACTTTTACAAAAATTCACAATGACGTTTGAAATCCTGTTTTTTTTTCCAAATAGAAAATCAGTGCCGTGCTTAGCAACATCGCAGACCCCTGCAGAATGCCCATTGCGGCCCCTCTACCCACAGAATGCAACTTGTTCCCCCCCCCCACCAAACATACGGAACCCACAATAAATGGTACTTTAAACAAAATAACATACTCTCGGAACGCAGATGATCATGAAAAAACGAAAGAAATCGCGGAATTGGCGTTTTGGAGGTATACATTACGAACGTTTTACAACTTGTAGCAAATTTTTGGTGATTTCCTAGCTATTTTTATAGCCATTTCAATGCGTTTCGACTCTCAATCTTCTACAAGATTTTTCAAGGAATTAAAAAAAAACTTTAAACCCAAATTTCAGAAGCATTTTGCTACAGAAAGTTTGATATACTGTGAAAAATTAGACTTCAGGAGTTTATTTAAAAAATGGAGAGGAAGTGTCAAAAAGTGTTGGTGTAGAGTGGGGTGGGGGGAGAAAAAAAACGAATTAAATCAAGACAACATTAGTTACAACGGAATGTTGCTAAAAGTAACCAAGTCATTTTAAAATATCACGATGTAGGAGAAACACACACACACACACACACACACATATATATATATATATATATATATATATATATATATTGTAATAGTTGTTACAATAGTTTATAAAAGCATAGTATCACTACACAAAAATTTTCATGTTTCAAAGCCGAAATGCTCCTCTTCGGGTGACATGTGGAACTGAAAATAAATGGCGGTAACGATTTATTTATGAATAGTGGGTTTAAATCTGCGTGTTCTGTCATTTTCTTACTATATATATATATATAGAGAGAGAGAGAGACGAGTTGATGTCTATTTAAACATGCAAGTATGATAATTTTTCAGTTAACCCTAATAATTATTTTGTTAATTTTTAAAAATTACAACAGACCTGCGGAGCCAAGGAGCCTTGCGGCTTGTCAGGGCCTTGCGCTTTCCCAGGGCCTTGCGCTATCCCAGAGCTTTTGGCCCCCCTCCCCGCAATTGCGGGGTCTGCGAGGGCCCCAAGCACGGCCCTGAGAAAATGGATTGACCATATGCTTAAAGAAAAAGTCGAAACCGGATTTCGCAAGTAGGTGTTAAACTGATTTTCTGACCAATGGAAACAATTGAAAGACTAAAAAGACTTTCGCGATCCAGTGCGAAAAATCTAAATTACAATAAAAGGACATTGGTCAGCGTCAGTCAGTCAGTCAGCGATGGATGACGACAAGCTAAAATATAACTGGAGAAGCTTTAAGTGACCCGGACGTTCGTTCTCTTTCCCGTTCTTGCTCGTGTGCTGATTCATTTTAATTCTTCTTCTCTATTCAAAGACATTCCTACCAAACAAACACATACATACCTTGTTCCCTTTCTCCTTCTTTCTCGTGTGCTGATTCATTCGACTTCTTCTACTCTATTCAAAGACATTCCTACCAAACAAACACATACAGACCTTGTTCCCTTTCTCCTTCTTTCTCGTGTGCTGATTCATTCTATTTCTTCTTCTCCATCAAAAGACATTCCTACCAAACAAACGCTAATGCATACAAACCTACTTATGCTAAACATATACTGTTAAATATAAGAGACAATGAATGTCTATTATGAACATATGTTGAATCATAAACATCGTATTTTGGCTTTAATTTCAGTTCAAAATAAAGACAAAAATTCTCCAACATTTGGATAAATTTTAATCAAGTTGGTTATAAGCTTTCGGCTCACATGAGCCATCTTCAGAGAGGTTACAAGGATGTTAACACAAAAAACATCCACCTACTTACGCATATACTCTTTCAGCAATTACTACTAGGAACATTTTCTTTAACGCTTGATACCCTTAACTTTCTAATTGAACATTAATTTCTATCTATTCTTGTTATTCATTTCTTTTAATAAATTTCTATTTTAATAGGAAAATGTTTATTTTGTTCTTTCACTGTTCCACAAATACACACATGCCAACTGATGAAAACCTTCTGATGATAACGAAAATAACCTTCTGATAATTCTGATGATGATAATGCTGCATAAAACTTGTAAACTGTAGGGAGTTCGGTCAAGCATGACACAAGGCCGAATTATTAAAGATCTCCATATATTTACAGCCTAACCCGGAATTTCAATTTGGCTCATAACCATTGTGTTAACAGTAAAGCCTTCGACCGAACATATCAATAAATGTATGAAAGTAGATATATATACCGGCTGACCGCAAATGACTTCTTTTAAAATATAATTTGTCGATCATAAATAGTATATCGATTAATTAATCATCAAATTATTTCCTATGATTTTCTATGATCATTCACCAAAGAGTCGGAAATTTTCGAAGTTCGCCTTGATAAACCTTTATGATTTCGGCAGAAGATCTAATGTAAATGAAAATCTTTGATGGCTCGGAAAAGTTGGCAATATCAAGAAATGCCCCGAAATAAAATTTAGATATTTGGTAATTTGTCCCAGTTCAGAAATGATTTATACCGATAATTTTTTAGGAGAATTTGCATATATCCTACATATATGTGAATTGTGTTGACTTCTTGGGAAAGATATTAGGAGAGATTTCTGCTGCCTTCTTTTTTGTTTTGAATTCAGATTTGTTTATCTCCTAGACTGGCTACTATCCAAGGCTAGAGAACCAAATTTTATCTTCACAGTAGTTGGAGGTAGAAGAAATAGACTGATTAATTTCCCAGAGATATTGGTGTGAAATTTAATACAACATATTAAGACAGTTATTTAAACTCGGTAAGCAGATTTAATTTCTACCAACGCACTATACGCACATGGATGTTTCCATATTATTTCTCTATGAATAACTTTTCATTATAAGAAGGCATCAATATCAACCAAAGTGTTAGTAAAGTGTCATATGTGATACACGTTATAGGCGATCATGTCTCGAAAGAGACATGATTGACTGGGCAGAAGATTATCCTGCAGCAGTTTGTCATTGATTTCTGTGGTGGACTGGTTGCTAGCAAAGACTATAGAACCCAATTTGTCCTGTTATTTGGCACATAGCTAGAGGGGGAAGAGATGTATTATATTATTAAGTATTTATTAGTTGGGATCAGTGTACTACTTCATAACAGTATAAAACTTATCCCCCATTTCATGCCCCGTAGAAGACTTAATCATGTTTCAACTATTGTATTCAGTCAGTCAGTAAAGTGGCATACCTGATACACGTTGTAGGTGATCATGTCTAGAAAGAAACATGACTGAATGGGCAGAAGATTATCCCGCAGCAGGTTGTCATTGCTTTCTGTGGTAGACTGGTTGGCAGCCAAGGCCGCTGTCTCTAATAGCAAAAGAACTGTGTCGGCATAAAGCGGAAGGACTTCTTATTATCTGTTCGAGTTACAACTTCCGCCCTTTAATATTTATATCCCGTACGAATCTCATATCTCCAGGGACCACCCAATTAGTGTAATCGGATGTCTAACCGAACTGATGAGCTGTGATACAGCGAAACAGATCTGTCTGCTGATGACTACATGTATAGTACTGAGCAAAAGTATTAGGACACGAACTATCTTTTATGAGGCATCAAAATAAAGTTTAAAATCACCCCTTTCCTAACACTTTTGCACATTACCGATAGTGTGCAAAAATATTAGGACAGGGATGAGTTTCCTAAAAACCTCACTGAAATTAAAATACAGGGTGAAAAGCCAAACCTTTGAAAGAATTATTTAACTAAAAAGGAAGAGGAAGTAAGGCTTTGGAATTTAAATTGGCTCCCACAAAGCCCTGGTCTCAATCCTATGGAAGCTCTATGGGATATTTTGGACAAAAAAATTGATAAATCTAATGTTACTTTGCTAGACACACTTTGGGAACAAATACAATCTGCTTGGCAGGAGATACCATTAGATACATTGAAGAAGTCTGCGATGTCAATGCCTGACAGAATGAAGGCTGTCATCAAAGCAAAAGCAAAATATTAAATTTATTTTGTAACAAGTATTTTTTTCTTGTTAAAACATTTGTTGAGTAAATAAAAAAGATACTTAAATTAAATTGTTTATTTTCTGTCAATATGCCTCATAAAAGATAAAATAGTTCTTGTCCTAATACTTTTGCACAGTACTGTATATATATTAGGGAAATGATTTTCTTATATTTTCTTTTCCTTGGTGATCATGGTCCTCCATTACCTCCTATCCCTTGTAGCGCTAAGCGATTTTTTATCCTTTCCCTAATAATTATCTGCCATCTGTCATCAATTTACAAAGGCTTGACAGACTTGTTGATTCCCTCTTGGCTTAAATATACGTTTTGAGTGTTAGAATTTCCAATCCGTCTTTCCTCTTTACATGTCTAAGATGTTTCGACCGTCTATTTTTATCCTCTTTGTTACAATTTTATTTAAGTCTTATCAATTGCTCACCTGTTCCATCCATGCTATTGTCAGCAACCTTTTGCAAAATCACGTCTCTCTTGTCTCAATCTCCACCTCACAGCGGTGAAGAAATTGTCCAACATTTTCTCTTTTTTATATCATGCTTAATCTCTGGAAGGCATCTTTCGCTATCCCAACGCGTCTTCAAATTTCTCTGTCTCTTTCTCCAACGTTTGTTATCGTACTTCTCATAATTTAAAGTTAAAATTCATGTAGATGCTTTATTTTGTCTTCTCCAATCAGTCAGTCAGTTAAGTGCCATACGTGAAACACGCTTGGGCGATCATGTCTCGAAAGAGACATGACTGACTGGGCAGAAGATTATCCCGCAGTAGGTTGCCATTGCTTTCTGCGGTAGATTAGTTGCCAGTCAAGGCTATAGAACCCAGTCTGTCCTGTTGTATAACCCATAGCTGGAGGGAGAAGAGATAGATATTAAGTATAATTAGTGGGGGGTCAGTTTATTACTTTATAACAATAGAAAAAACATCCCTCACTTTATGCCCGGTAGAAGTTTTACTTATGTTTCCAACTATTATATTCAGTCAGTCAGTTATGTGCCATACGTGATACACGCTTTGGGCGATCATGTCTCTTTCGAGACATGGCTGACTGGGCAGAAGATTATCCCGCAGTAGGTTGCTGCGGTAGACTGGTTGCCAGCCAAGGCTATAGAACCCAATCTGTCCTGTTATTTGACCCATAACTAGAGGGAAGAGACGGATTAATACCTTTCCCAAGGGTATTTGCGCGTAAGTGAATGTAATGAATTCAACTGGAATTCGAACTCGGCTCCCCGATTTCTCGTTCCGAGCCGATATCCACTGCACCACAACGCACATCACTCATATTGATCCGGATATTCTTTAACCAAAATAAGGCCTCAAAAATCGTACCATGTTTGCCCGAAGAATATCTTCATCAGGGGATCCGTAAGTGGCACTGTAACTAAGGTCTGTGGAACAGTTGATCATTGGATTTCGATGGCTCTGATCACTGTCAAAATTTCACGATGTCTTTGTTCTTGTTGAGGAATGATTTTTTTTTTAACGATGGGCTTTTTCGAGGTTTTCAATAACTTAGTAGATAATGGCACGCCAACGAGATTTCCTGGCGCATGCCGGGGAAGTTTAAAAATGATTATGACCATACCCCAGGAGGGTCATTCTATGAAGCAATACTTCTTCGGGAGGGGCTGGTTTTATTGTTCAGTACCTAAAACGACCCCCAAAAACAGAAGTGCAGACGAGGCTAGGGTAAATTTTCCCGATATTGTCGTTAAACCCACTTTAAACCGACTTTGTGTGTCTTTGGATGGCGACGTCGGCCTACTGAAAAATACCCTTACTTCTTTACCTTTCTGGGTTTAATTTTGCTGCAGTGAAAAATATTTTTGAAATCTTTGTAACTAAGCATCAAGAAGATACAGCTAAAGATCCTGAGACATGCAATGAGGAAGGAGGGCTTGGAGAACCTGATACTAACAGGCCAGATAGAGGGAAAGAGAGACAGGAGAAAACAGCGAGTAACGTACTTGACTGACCTGAGCCGGTGGATGGCAGAACGGGGGTTGCGTGGTGTAACAGGAGAAAGCGTGCTAAGAGCCACCAGGGATAGGGAGACGTAGAAGTTCATGATCGTTTACGCCCCGAAAAGACAAGTCACGTAGAAAAAGAAGAAAAAGACTAACTTTTGTGCGTTGTGGTGCATTGGATATCGGCACGGAACGACAAATCGGGGAGCCAAGTTCGTATTTTTTTATCATATCACCACGAGCAAGGCGGTAACGCCACTGATGTGCAGGGGGCTACGTAAGAGTGAAAAGATTGGAAAAGAGAAGGTCGAAAACCACATCCTAAACAGGGAACAAGGGATGAGCCTCTTCACCTGTTCAATAGACGTGGGTGAAGTGTGAACTGGGCGATAGTTTAGTCTATCTACTCTAATTGAAAAAAGAAAAAGAAAAGATTGGAAAAGAGAAAGCCGGAAACCACATCCTAAACAGGGAACAAGTGATGAGCCTCTTAACCTGTTCAATAGACGTGGGTGGAGTGTGAACGGGGCGATAGTTTTGATTTCGTTGCATTGACTTGCGCACAAATACCCTTGGAAAGGTATTAATCCGTCTCTTCCCCCGGTTATGGGTAAAATAACAGTACAGGATAGTTGTGGTCCCGGATTAAGGATATAACTCACTGCCCAGGCCTAAATGATCTAGCGAGACAAGCTTGCTAACCATAACATCACGTGAAAGTGCCCTTAAAACTGTCTATAATTCCAATATGAGGTCGTATTTACACTGTTTACTTTATAAATATAACAATGATTGTAATAAAGGGTTCGATTCAGAATTCTTGGCACTTGAAGAAGGCAGGGGCTTATAAGGTCCGAAACGTTGTACAAATGGCAACTAAGATGAGGACAATAATGTAAATAGAATAATGATAATAGTCCGAATAATGTAAATAGTGCCCTTAAAACGTTATTAATAAGAGAATAAAATACAACTAATTTCGAGCGGCCTCCTTAAACTGGTGAATGTTTAAGACAGGAAATTATTCTAAAGTGAATATATTTAAATCGTTATCATAAGAAATACATCATTTAAAAGGATGTAAAATGTGTTTTAATTTTAAATAAACTGATATGATGGTCAGTACATTTCATAGAAGAAAATCATTTCCTTAATATATATATATATATATATATATATATATATATATATACTTATTGGGTGGTCCCTGGAGATACGAGATTCGTACGGGATATAAATGTTAGCGGGCGGAAGTTGTAACTCGAACGGACGAAATAAGAAGCCTTTCCGCTGTACGCCGACACAGTTTTTTGCTACTAGAGACAGGGGCTGTCGAAGAAAGCATTAGCCGAGAGATTTACTCTTCGAATGAAGCAGGCAGGGGAAATAGGCGGTTGGTGGTCGGGGTCGTTCGGCTTAAAGAAGAAATATTTCCCTTTATTGCGAATTAGAGGGAAGCTTTATAGACTGAACGCCTAATTCGTTGCTGTGATAACATTTCCCGTCAGCTTCCGCGTCTCTACTCTTGACAGACTCTGTGCGAATTTCATAGCAAATATCTGCGTTAAGAAAAAAAAAGTACAGGTTTGTGTAAAGTGGCTTCGGTTAGAGTGAATTAAACAGGATTCATTTAAGTGAGTAGCAACCTTAAGTCCTTGTTCACTGATGTGAGAAATATCTTCTTTCTACAATTTTCTACAAGTATGCAAATTTAAACACGTAGGAAATTTTGAACAGTATTTGTCTATATTTCTGAGAAAAGGCAGTATTTACACTATTTATATTATTCGGACTATTGTCCTCATATTTGCTGCCATTTTCCAATGTTTCGGCCGTTTTGCAACCACCTTTTCCCAGAGATCATATTGCAAGTTTTAATGTTAATGATTCTCTGATTTTTCTCTAGTATTCTTTTACCAGAATTCATATTGCAATTTTTACTGTTAATGATTTTTTAATTTTTCTCTAGTATTCTTATACCAGAGTTCATATTGCAAGATTTAATGTTAATGATTTTCTGATTTTTCTCTATGTATTCTTTTACCAGATTTCATATTGCAATTTTTAATGTTAATTTTTTCTGATTTTTCTCTAGTATTCTTTTACCAGAGTTCATATTGCAAGATTTAATGTTAATGATTTTCTGATTTTTCTCTAGTATTCTTTTACCAGAGTTCATATTGCAAGATTTAATGTTAATGATTTTCTGATTTTTCTCTAGTATTCTTTTACCAGAGTTCATATTGCAAGATTTAATGTTAATGATTTTCTGATTTTTCTCTAGTATTCTTTTACCAGAGTTCATATTGCAAGATTTAATGTTAATGATTTTGCTTTAGTATCTTTTACCAAAGCTCATATTGCGATTTTTGACGCTAATGATTTTCTCTGGCACTCCGTAATACCTATTCCCATATTGTATTCATCTTTATGCTTTGTCGGCTTAGGAGGTTTTTGTAGCTTAGCATATGTCCTGATTCCTTAAGTTTACATAGTTTTCAATTGTTATCTATCTATTATTTCATCTTCATTTCACAGAGGGCGTTGATCCTCTTCACCTTCCATATTGGTCAGTTACGGCTGACTTTTCTGTCTCCCCTCGTGTTACGGCCTTGGAATGTTCTTGGAGCTTTATCTTAAGAGGACGGCATGTTTGGCCGTCCTCTTAAGGTTATAATTCTTTCCACAGCTAAATGGAATAACGTACACACAGTCCTTAATCAATTCCTCCTCTGTTGGAAGTCTTAGGCGGAGGAGGTACCTGCGAAGTGTAGAACCATTTGTGAAAGTCGTCTTGGTGTTATATGATCCGTTGTATTTTCTCCGATAACCGCTTCACATAGGGTAGACAGACCGAAGCTGTTTTTTGAGACTTATTATCCTCATACACCCTCTCTTCCATGTTTGTTGGAGTTGTTGCCATGTACCCTGAATAATTCTTACGCTGTAGGGTACTGCTTATATTGACCATTTCCTGTTCGTATGTCTCTGGGTCGCAGTTTGTGTCTTTTGCTCAATGTTGCAAGCAGCGTACGATCCCTTTTATTATATTACTTGCAGTATAGCCCGGCGTTGCTCGGGTGTAATGAAAGCTTTAAAACTAATTTATGGTCCTGGAGCTCAGACTCTTTGGACGTTGGCACGAAAGACTAAAAAGCAATAGTTGTTTCCAGTTAAAGCGAAACCGTAGACTGAAAGAAAAATGATTGGATGTAAATCAAATTTTGATTTCCTGGTATCGATATCAAATAAGGTTTTTTCGTTGAAAACTGAATTTTGAAGGCTAAATAAGTCGTCTGAGTAAATGGTATCATGGCTAAGAACTACAATTATAGCCAAACCTGAAGCAAAAACTAAAATAAAAGGGCTAAAAAATATAGGCAAATAAATAGGCAAATAAACAGACACACACACAAACATCTTGCCTTATATATATATATTATCGATTTTCTGCACTATTGTAAGAACTGAAACCTTGAAACTTCTGAATATCGTTTCTTATGTCTTTGTCTATGAATGTATAAAATTTGATTCAAATCGGACCACTCGTTCTATAACTCGATTTTTTCGATTTTGGATTTTCGATATTTATCGGGGGTACCTCGACACATGTGCGAGGATGTGCGTTGTGGTACAGTGGATATCGGCTCGGAGCCGAGTTCGAATTCCAGTTGAATCCATTGTATTCACTTACGCGCAAATACCCTTGGGAAAGGTATTAATCCGTCTATTCCTTCCAGTTATGTGTTAAATAGCAGGACAGATTGGGTTATATAGCCTTGGTCGGCAACCAGTCTACCGCAGAAAGCAATGGCAACCTACTGCGGGATAATCTTCTGCCCAGTCAGTCATGTCTCTGTCGAGACATGATCGCCCAAGCGTGTATATCGTATGGCACTTAACTGACTGACTGACCTCGACACAAAACCTAGCTAAGAACACTCGCGGACGCTTATAGTACAACTGTGTAAATTTTCAAGAAAATCGGTTTAGCCGTTTCGAAGTCTATAGATAACGGGGACACACACACAGACAAAGTTCCATTTATTATATAAGTTTAGATATGGGTGCTGGAAGTTGAAGTTGAGGTATTGTTCAGTGAATGATGGCTTACGGTATTCGGATGTCTTGAACCCTCTCTCTTTTCAAGTTATTAGTACATCCAGGGATGCTAGTTTGTTGTCGCTCTCTTTTTCCATAGTGAACTTTATCGATGATCTTATTGAGTTCACATGGTCAAGGAGCGTCTGGCTCTCTTCCTGGCGTGGTCAGAGTATGAGGGAGTCATCAACGTATCTCAGCCGTAGTTGGCTTAAGAGTTGTGGATTCTAATGCCATCTCTTCAAAGTATTCAATGTATATGTTAGCCAGTCATGTTGATGATGGCGAGCCCATTGCTAAGCCTTCATCCTGTCGATATATGTCTGATTACAATCCGAAGTGTGTTGCTTGTGTGCAGAAAGCCAGCATTTCTATCAGGTTGCCTAGTGGAATGCGAGTACGTTCTCCTAGGGATGAATCCGAGGACAGTCTGTCCCTGACTACTGATAGAGCCTCCATCGTGGGTTTTGTTGTGGATTCCAGGAATATGGTCCGCACAAATAGATAAACAACGACCACTAATTGAGATAGAAAATAAGTGTATTAATGTAAGGATACAGACTTGAATGAAGATTAGTAGTCCAGGAATACGGGTTTGTAAAACGTTTATGTACCAGTCTCTGGAGGTGAAACCGTAGTATATTGAGAATGTCCGCGTCGGAAGCTGACGGGTACGGTGTAATAATCTTCTCGATGAATGGAGCACAGAGCTACCATGAGCTACTGTGTACTGACTGCCAATCTCTCTCTGGACTTTCGTATTCTCCGGTTAACTCTCTGTGAAAACGCGGTATTCTCTTGTCTCGCTTCTATAACAGTAGTATAAGTATACTCTGGACGAGTCCATCTTTATGAAAAGGGGAAACCCCACAACAGGTATCTTGGTGAACACACTCACCACATCCAGGCTCACCACCCGGCTGCGTTGGATGGGAGCATCTTTGATAAGTTCCAATAAGTGGGAAGAGTTTCGAACATATGATGGTGATTTTCATATCAGCGGGTCAATTATATGTAGAAGGAAGCGATTTAGAGGGTGGCACAGCGAGTCTCGGCTGCTAACAATCGGCCTGAGCAGAATACCGTCTTTGTGAATCTTAGGTAAACCATACATGTGAGGTAACTTTCTGTAACGTTAAGACAATTGATTAGGATTTGCAACAGCTGTCGTTCCGTTTTCAACAGGGAGCCTTTCTTTATCTTGCTATAGCTACCACTTCTAATGAGATCTTCCAGTTTCATGGTGTATTCAGTTTTTTGGTGTATTCCAGAAATTCACTTACTGTTGTTCTCAAGGACACATGGCCCAGTGGAAACAAATGTTGGTTAGTTCCAGTGTCTTGACCCAAAGAGTTGTGAGTTCAATACCAGGCTACAGCAGTGGTGAACAAATAACTTAGTTAGGTTAATGGAAGATAACTCATGACTACCAGAAGTGGTTTCGCACAAGAATAATATACCCCAGTGATCATAATAAATGGTTCGGTTCGAAATTCCTAGCACCTGAAGAAGGCCGGAGCGTACAACGACCGAAACAACAACAGAGATGAGGACAATAGTCCGAATACTGTAATAACTGTTTGAATGCCGTGCAGTTATGTAATATGAGTCTTCCATGTCAGTGAAAATTGGGCAATCTGTTCACAGATTAAGAAGAGACTCAAGCCATCGGAAATGTAATACTATAGAAAAATGAAGAAAATACTATGGACTGCCCATGCACATAACTGTTATGGGACCTACTCTTTTTGGTCTCAAATGAACTCTTCCTATTATTATGAATACCGGGAGAATATGCCACTCGGGGTTGAGATGAGTTGGATTGAATCACTCTGGTCTAATACTTGGCAGTCAGACTGACGTGTAATACATTTTGTATTTGTTTTCTGTTTAATGTTTCACTAATTCCCGAGTTCGAGTTTTCTTCCGGACCTATTCTCGATCCACAACAATAACAATGATGTTTTAAGGAAACTTGAAACAAAACGGATGCTTATAATTCGAATTAGAAAGAGAAACTTCAGATTCCAAGCATATACTATGAAGAAGGATGATTTGAATAACCTGATGCGCACTGGATATATTGAAGGGATATAACGGATTGAAAATAAAAAGGGGGTTATAATTAGAATTAGAAGCAATTAATATTCTGGGACACGTGACGAGAAAAGAGAGCTTAGAGAATTTGACACTCACGAGACTTACTGATGTGTTTGTATAAAATTATAGCACAACAGAGACTAGAAAAGAGGATAAAAAGTTTAAAAGGCACAAAGAAGTTGTTGAGGGCATCAACGTGGTATATTCACACACACACACACACACACACACATATATATATATATATATATATATATATATATATATATTCCATTTGTAAACGAGTTGTTACGCGACCTAGGTTTCTACTATGAGTGGTGTCTTCAGGCGATTTGCAATAAGTGAATTTACCGTTTACCGTTTTTTTAAAAATATCTGTGAAGAAAATCTGGCCATAAAAACATTTTACAATATAATTCTCAACCAAACTGACAAATAAAAAACGATAATAGAAAACGAAACATTATCTGGTTCAACCCACCATTTAATTTAAAGTAAAGACCAAAATAGGACAACTAATTTTTAAACTAATAGATAGACATTTTCCTAAAGGATCAGAACTAAACAAAATTTTTAACAGAAACACTAAGTTATAGTTGCACTAGTAATTTAAAAGTTTCATAAAAAAACAAAAAGCCAGAAACTTAAATAGCATCGTACAAAACAAAACCACCAACAAAGAATACAACTGCAGGGACAAAAATAAATGTCCACTTCAAGGACTCTAGAACACAAAAAAGTCATTTAAAAAGCAAAGGCACATGACCCAAATGGCCAAAATAAAATATATTTGGGTTCAACCGAAGACACTTTTAAGACCAGGTGGTTCAATCACAGGTTTACATTAAAAATAGGAAACTTAAAAATCTGTACAAAACTCGCTAGTCACGTGTGGAAATTAAATTCAAAATATGGAAAAGACCCAGACATAACGTGGAGTATAGTAAAAACAGCTAAGTCATACAACGGTGGAAAAATATGTAGACCGTGCCAAGAAGAAAAATTAGAGATTATCCTATTCCCAAAAAAAGCGAACTGTTGAATGAAAGAACGGAAATTATGACTAATGGTAACCGTACTAAAAATTACCTCTTAGGTTCATACAACCATGGATGAAAACGCCATAATTACTAGTAATTTTAAAAATTGCGCGTTCAAAAATTCCCTGCCACGTGAGCGTTCAAAAATAAAAAATAAAAAAACAAAACAAAACAAAAAAACATCGTTACATGAGCGTTCTTAAAAAAAAGTAAACGGTAAAATTAGTTATTGCAAATCGACAGAATCATGGTAGAAAGAGAGGTCGTGTAATAACTCGTTTACAAATGACAAATATTCAAAAGTTCTACAATATAATTGTATTGAACACTTTTTAATACAAATGTGCGCTGGTCTAACCTTATTATGACCAGAAACTAAGTAATTAAACAATCAATATATATATATATATATATATATATTATAAATTATGTTTCAGAACATGTACATAATTTTTACTATATATATATAGAAAAATTATGTACATGTTCTGAAACATAACTTATAATAAATATTCACATCTCTATACATCATATATCGAGCACTGTTTTAAATTAATGTTTTAGACGGTGAAATTTCTTTCTTCGTTCTGTACTCACTCGGATATATATATATATATATATATATATATATATAATAGCTAAATCCACTGCTCGGAAGGTTGGGTCACTGTATCGGGCCAGGATGTTTTTCCGCCTGAATCCATCTTGCACATATTCAAATCAACCATCCGGCCGAGCATGGAATACTGCTGTCATATATGGTCAGGCGCACACACTGTTCATCTCAGTGTTCTTGACAACGGAAATTCCCACTCATAAACTGACCATGTGTCACATGTTTCCCTTAGTGGGAGGGACAACTAAATAGAGTGTTCTTGACCAGTTCTTTATATATATATATATATATATATATATATATATATATATATTAATAATAATATTTATTAATAAATTATAGCATTGATATGTTATAATATCACTACAAAAGTAGCTATTTTGTTTCGACACTTTTTGTGTCTTTTCAAGTGATGTTGTTATTTCGAAATGAATGGCTTTTTCTGAAAATTATATTGATTATATTGATTGAAAAAGCCATTCATTTCGAAATAACAACATCACTTGAAAAGACACAAAAAGTGTCGAAACAAAATAGCTACTTTTGTAGTGATATTATAACATATCAATGTTATAATTTATTAATAAATATTATTATTATTATTATTAGCTCTACTTTGTTAAAAATAGTGTTTCTTTGGATGGGGAAGATTATTCCACCCATACTTGGTTATATATATATATATATATATATATATATATATATATATATATATATATAACTTCTTCAGAGCAAAGTGATATTTGACAAAGAGAAAAGCTGAATAAAGAAGTAAATAAATACAATTTTTAAAGACAAAAACGTAGCGTAATTTACGATAAAAACTATTGGAAACCAACAGTATATATATATGATTGAAATTAAAATATGAAAAATATAAAAAATGGAAAATACCCAGACATCACGTGGGGTATAGCTAAAACAGTGGCAAACGTGGCAAAATATGTAGACTGTGTCAGGAATAAAAGTTAGCTATTATGTTATTCCCAAACAAATAATTACTGAAAGAAAGAACAGAAATTATGTGTAACCATATCTATTAGATTCATACAACCATGGATAAAAACGTTAAAATTTTTGAACATTGCGCGTTCAAAAAATCCCTGTTACGTGAGTGTTCTTAAAAAAACCGGTAAAATCACTTATTTTAAATCACCTGAAGACAGCACATGGTAGAAACCTAGTTCGCGTAATTACTCGTTACAAATGAAGAATATATATATATATAGGGATGGACTTATATTTTCAATTCAATTATCTTTATTGTTAATAGCTTAAATGTTCTATGTTTACTGTGTGTTAATATTTACTCTTTGATAATGGCTTATGTGAGCCGAAAGCTTAGACCCGATAAAAAATTCAACAAATACTGTGATTTTTTGTTGTCTTTTGACGACATCACCATCAAGTATATCAGACGGTATGAACGGATCCTACACAAAATTAATAGACAAAACTTGTCTATATTATTCAATGAAACCTGCATTAATGAAAAAATGCTGCCAAAATACACACAATATATATATATATATATATATATATATATATATATATATATATATTAGTGTAAATTAGTTTACATATACAGTACTGTGCAAAAATATTAGAACAAGAACTATTTTATCTTTTATGAGACATCAAAATAAAGTTTAAAATCACCATTGTCCTAACACTTTTGCACACTACCGGTAGTGTGCAAAATATTAAGACATGTGTGATTTTCCTAAAAACCTCACTGAATTTCAAATACAGAGTGAAAAGCCAAGTAAATTGCTAATAAATATTGATTATTTAAAACTTGGTGTAAAAGAAATGTATTAAAAGGAAGTTATATTTAATTTTTCCTATTTTCTATTAAACAAGTTATTTTGAAACTATTCATTATTCTATTATCCTTGGATATGACTGACATTTTTTTTACTCCCCCCTCTAAAATTGATAAATCTTATGTTATTTCACAAGACACACTTTAGGAACAAATACAAGCTGCTTGGCAGGATATACCATGAGATACATTGAAGAAGCTTGTGATGTCATTGCCTGACAGAATGAAGGCTGTGATCAAAGCAAAAGGTTATTATAGTAAATATTAAATTTATTTTGTCACAAGTATTTTTTCTTGTTAAAGCATTTGTTGAGTAAATCAAATAAAATTACTTTAATTAAATTGTTTATTTTCTGTCAATATGCCTCATAAAAGATGAACTAGTTCTTGCCCTAATACTTTTGAACAGTACTGTAGTTTTTATAGAGTTTAAGCATGGAAGGCCGATGTAAGAAACTTGAATATTGACAATATTAATAATATATATATATATATATATATATATATATATATATATATATATATATGATAAAATACAATTTTCTACCGGCCTTATATTTTGCGATAAATGTTGTTACGAAAGTGTGAGTTTTTCGGCAGGATTCGAACATGCGACCCCTATCAACATAGGGGAAACCACCAATTGATCTGGTGCGTCTTAGACCACTCGATCATGAATGATACCACAGTCAAACTAAGTCAAATTAATCCTAAAATAACACAATTTTCGATTCTACGCAAATAATCATCTCTGCTCTGAAATGTGTCGTACTATCAACAAACGTAAACATACAATGTTACGGAAAATCCCGAAGATTAACGAAATGATTTAACAACCGACATATCAAAATTATTTGTTTGAACATTACTTTTAATCGTATTTGAGTAGATAATCAAACAGTACTGCTTAAATAAAAACAGAATCTAGATCCCACCCTTTTACAGTGAAACCGATAAAATGCAGCCGTAACTTCTACTCCAACAGTTTCTTTCCTCGCATTTCCCGACTGTGGAATTCTCTTCCAAACGATTGCTTCCCCGACAGCTACAATCTCCAGGAGTTTAAATGTAAGGTCAATAGACACTTCCTAACACACTGACCTGCTCCCATTCTATCAAGCACTCTTCCCATCTGCCCAACCCTCATCCTCGCTATCCTTACTCATCTGTCACCTTCCTCCTGACATTCCCTATGTCGTCTCTTTACCGTCCCCTATGTAGCCCCATGCGCAATAGTGGCAGTGGAATGCCTTGCTTGGGGTGAGATGATTAAAAAAAAAAAGAATATCTACTTAAACCATTTCGTTAATCTTCGGGATTTTCCGCAACAGATATGCATGCAAACGTATACTTAGGTATAAACTGAGAAAAAATAAGTTTATTAAAATAAACAAGACAAGAGAAAAACAATATTCGTCCTGTGATGGGCTTTTTATCAAGGCAAAAAATAAAATTGATTTTATTTAAAATAAAATATTTATAAACAAAAAGATATTGGTTAAGAGAAAAACGATCATAAATTATTCATAAGACTAACTGAAATTATTCTACATTTAAAAAACGTCATCGTTTATATTTGAGGAGAATGTTTTTCCATGTTCAGCATAATGTTATGTTATGTGATGTTAAGATAATGAAAATTAACCGTTTTGCTTTTGTTTTTTTTTATAATATGTCCGTTTTATAAATTTGATTGAGAAAATATTGTTTTTATTAAGGAAGGTAAGATTGGGACAAAACAGGGACCAAGATTAATATTTTGATAACGTTTGATGTTAACGCTCACGAAATTATTTTATTTTTTGAATATGGTATTTCTCAGGTCGAAATTATGGTCAGATTTAATTCTGTGTATGACCAGTGCATTTATTAAACTATGATTTATGGGGTCTCTTCTGTATTCAAAGATATGTTTTTTTATAATGTCTGCGTGTTTTTCCAGTGCACTGAGGAACAGTTTTGGTAACTTTTTTTTTTTATATACGCCTGCTTCTGAGTTATTATTTTTGTTTCTTTTTTTAAACATGTGTTTATGTCTGTAAAATAGTCGTTTTCGACCACCTTCTCTGGTTTTGAACATTACCGTTTATCTTTTATTTCGAATCTATACTTCCGCCATACAGACATATGCGGGGACATTTTATCATGGTGGCACTTGAATTCTTTGTGAACAAGCGTAAATAATGTGGACGGAAAGTGCGACACTGAGACCCGAAAGCGAATTAGCATGGCGAAAGAAGCATTCCAGAAGTTGAGTAAAGTATTAAGAAACGTCAATTTCACTAGAAACAAAGATGAGACTAAGGGATTGCTATGTGATGTCAGTTCTTCAATATGGCAGTGAAAGCTAGACAATATCATCAAGGATGACGGAAAAACTTGAAGCAACGGCAATATGGTTCTACAGAAGGATGCTGCGAATCATGCAACGAGCATCTGAGAAATGAAGAGGTTCTGGTAAGAAAGGAAACGAAAAGGAAATTAATACTAAGCATTAGGAAAAAAAAAACCCAGCTAAAATTCCTGGGACATGCAATGAGGAAAGAGGACTTGGAGAACCTGATACTAACAGGCCAGATAGAGGGAAAAAGAGACAAGGAAAAGCAGGGAATAACATATTTGAAGGGCCTGCGCAGGTGGATGACAAAAAGGGGCATTGACATTATCGCCTACGTCCTGAAATGGCAAGTTACATAAGTGTGCAAAATGCATTCTGACAAGAAAAAAAACTGACAATAAAAAGACGATCGATTTTTTTTTTCAGAAATGGCTTTTGCAATGAGGCAGTCGTTTATGAACCTATTTTAGTAGGTTATTCAAAGACAGTTAAGTGCCATATGTGATACACGATTTGGGCGATCATGTCTCGAAAGAGACATGACTGATTAGGCTGAAGATTATCCCCCAGTAGGTTGGCATTGCTTCTGTGGTAGACTGGTTGCCAGCCAAGGCTATAGAACCCAATCTGTCCTGTTATTTGACTCATACCTAGAGGTGGAAGAGATATATTATTAAGTAGTAAATATTGAGGGTTCAGTTTATTACTTATTTACAATAAAAAATGATCACTCAATTTATGCCCAGTAGAAACTTTAATCATGTTTACAACTGTTATATTCAGTCAGTCAGTTAAGTACCATACGTGATACACGCTTTGAGCGATCATGTCTCGAAAGAGACATGACTGACTGGGCAAAAGATTATCCCGCAGTAGGTTTTCATTGCTTTCTGCGGTAGACTGCTTGCCGACCATGGATATAGAACCTAATCTGTCCTATTATTTAACTCATAACTGGGGGGAAAGACAGATTAATACCTTTCCCAATGGTATTTGTGCGTAAGTGAATGCATGGAATTCAATTGCAATTCGAACTCAGCTTCCCGATTTGTCGTTCCGAGTCGATATCCACTGTACCAAAACGCACACCCTATTCAAAAGCGATCCTGAATATGTCCGCTCATTATTTTGACTCTGTGTTTGACGTAGAAAATTTATTTCTAGACTAAGACGTACGCAGAGGAGACGCCCATACATTAGCGCCCAAGGACACCCGTTTCTAAATTCAGACAATGGCGAATGACCGAATACAGACATTGAAGTATAAACGCTCGATGTGTTGCGTCTTATTTTCAATTACAAAATCTCTTTGTGGCATCTTTAATAGGAAATACTACTCACGTAGAAATATCCCTAATAACAATAAAATTCACATACACAAACTTATTCAGTTCGTCGCAAGTATTCCCACAGAGGCACTCTTACTTACGTATACCTAATACGTTTCCCTAAAGAACACGGTTAAACTCTTTGCGCATCTTGTGTTTTCGTTGGCTATCCCCAGTGGAAATATCACAGCGTCTGTTGTCTTCAGGTCATCATTTTTGTCGAATTGAAAATCCTGAAGCAACGCAGTCAGCTAGACTGGGTTGTTCGTGGAATACTTTGGCAATTTTAACGCAAATGCAGTTCGGAATATTTTACACTCTTCCTACCATGGAAAATATTTATGGCAGCTCAACGACAATCACTGACGCAGTTAAATTCTCTGCGCAATCGTGCGGTTAAATAAAATTAGAAATTCTTTAACAATGATGATCAAGCATTGTGTCTGGATGCCCAGTGGATGCACAAAAAGCGAAAGTATAGAATTATATGTGTGCTGTGGTGCAGTTGATATAGACAAATCGGGAAGACCAGTTCGAATTCCTGTTTTAATCATTGCATTCCGCACAAATACCCTTGGAAAGGTATTAATCCGTCTCTTCCCTCTAGTTATGGGTTAAATAATGGGACAGATTGGGTTTTATAAGCAGTCTACCGCAGAAAGCAATGGCAACCTACTGCGGGATAATCTTCTGCCCAGTCAATCATCACTCTTTCGAGACATGATCGCCCAAAGCGTGTATCACGTATGGCATTTTACTGACAGACTGAATATAATAGTTAAAAACATGAATAAGGCTTCCACTGGGCATAAAGTGGGGGATAATTTTATATTGTTATGAAGTAATAAAGTGATCCCCCACTAATTACTACTTAATAATATAATACATCACTTCCACCTCTAGCTGTGACTCACAACAGGACAGACTGGGTTCTATAGCCTTGGCTGGCAAGCAGTCTACCGCAGAAAGCAATGGCAACCTACTGCGGGATAATCTTCTGCGCAGTCAATCATGTCTCTTTTGAGATATGATCACCCAAAGCGTGTATCACGTATGGCACTTTACTGACAGACAATATAATAGTTAAAAACATGATGAAGGCTTCTACGGTGCATAAAGTGGGGGATCATTTTTATATTTTTATTAAGTAATAAACTGATCCCCCACTAATTATTACTTAATAATATAATACATCACTTCCACCCCTAGCTGTGACTCACAACAGGACAGACTGGGTTCTATAGCCTTGGATGGCTAGCAGTCTACCGCAGAAAGCAATGGCAACCTACTGCGGGATAATCTTCTGCCCAGTCAGTCATGTCTCTTTCGAGACATGATCGTTCAAAGCGTGCAGCACGTATGACAAATAACTGACATATAAATTTCTCCTACTTACCGTGCCCTTTCAAAACATGATCAATTATGACGCTTCTCAATTTTTTGTCCTTTGTGTCTTTTAATATTATTTGTTTGTTTGTTTTATTATCTCTCATTATCCCTATTCGACCAAACGTTTACACAAAATTTATTTTCTCGGCGCCGCTTAGACATGGCTAAAATATGGAGCTAACTAGCGAGGATTGAACACATTCTTCTTGTACTTCTTCTTTTATGTGCCATGTCCCTTCAGGATATAGGCGATCACAACTCTCCACGTCTCCCTATCCCTGGTGGCTCAGCATAACTTTCTCCTGTTACCCCACCCAAACCCTGCTTTGCCATCCACAGGCTCAGGCCCTTCAAATATATTATTTGATGCTTTTTCCTGTCTCTTTTTCCCCTCTATATGACCCGTGAGTATCAGATTCTCCAAGCCTTCCTTTACCATTACATGTCCTAAGAACTTCAGTTATTTCTTTCTGATGCTCCGTATTAATTTTCTTTTTTTTTCCATCCTTTCTAAAACCTCATTATTGCTGACATGTTCGCTCCATGATATCCACAGCATCCTTCTGTAGAACTACATTTCAGTTGCTTCATCTTTGATGATATTGTCCAACATTCACTGCCATATTGAAGGACAGCCATCACATAGAAATCCAGTACTTCCTTCTTTGTTTCTAGCGAAATTTTCCTGTCTCTTAATACTCTGCTCAGCTTCTGGAATACGTCCTTGGTTATTCCAATTTGCCTTCGGATCTTAGTGTCGCACTTTCTGTCTTCCGTTAGAACACTTAAATTTTTGTACTTTCTTGATTTTAGTATCATCAACCTTTAATGTGCATTTTGGGTACCTCCAATTGCTGATGACCATACACTCGGTTTTCTTAGAAATTATTTGTAGTCCTTAACAGTGACAAAAATGATTAGGTACAGGGCGGAATGAATAAAGGATAAAAGATAGACGGGATTCCAAAAATAGTTGTTGGTTGGTTGTTTTGTTTTTAGGGCATATCCACCTCGGCGTGTCATTTAATGCCAACTAAATTTTTATTTATTTATTACTGGTAATACCTTTTACTTTCAACAATTTATTGTTGTTTTTATATAAGTTTTCTGTCAAGTAATACTTTTTTTCATTAATTTCATTTTCGTTTCAATCCTTTCTAAAACCTCATCATTGCTCACATGCTCGATCCATGGTATTCGCAATATCCTTCTGTAGAACCACATTTCAGTTACTTCAAGTTTTTCATTCATCTCTGATTATATTGTCCAGCTTTCACTGCCATATTGAAGAACTGACAACACATAGCAATCCAGTACTCTCTTCTTTGTTTCTAGCGAAATTGTCCTGTTGCTTAATACTCTACACAGCTCATGGAATGCATCCTTGTGCTTTTGGATCTCAAAAATATAAATATATAGAAACTACTGTTACCAAAAAGTGAGGGGTTAGTTTATGTATTGATTGTAATATGGAACTGATCCCCCACTTTATAACCAGTATACTTCTGTAGAACCATATTTCAGTTGCTTCAAGTTTTTCATTCATCTTTGATTATATTGTCCAGCTTTCACTGCCATATTGAAGAACAGATATTACATAGCAATCCAGAACACTCTTTTTTGTTTCAAGCAAAATTTTCTTGTCTCTTAATACTCTGCTCAGCTTCTGGAATACGTCCTTGGCTATTCCAATTTGCCTTTGGATTACAGTGTCGTACTTTTTGTCTTCCGTTAAACACTTCACAATTACTTAAATTTTTGTACTTGCTTGATTTTATTATCCCCAACCTGTGATTGGCATTTTGGGCTCCTCCGTTTGCTGATGACCAGACATTCGGTTTTCTTGTAGTTTATTTGTAGTCCTTTCTTTTGATTTCTTCATCTAACTTTTTTAGGAGGTTTTGTACTTTTCTTTCCTTTCAGCTATCAGCACTGTATTATCTGTGTATCTTATGTTGTTCAGATTGTGACCACCAATGACAAATCCTGGCATAACATCTAGGGTCCTCAGAATAGTCTCCCTGTACAAGTTGAATAGATCCGGTTAAAAGACACACCCTTGTCTTACGCCTCTTTCTATCTTTGTATATCTGCTGAATTCGTTTTTTTTGTCCTTATGTAGGCAGCATTACTCATTTGTAATAGGTTCCAGTGGGACAATCTCTCAAATCATTAAACCACGTCGAAATAACCGCGTTTGCATAAAGGTAGGTCGGAAGGCTATTCACCGAGTTCCCCTGTCCCTCTTGCCTTCAGTCTTGTGAATGATGAATTTTCCAAGACCTCTTTCCTCATTATGTGTCCTTGAAATTTTAACTCTCTCTTACTGATGCCACTTTTTTCTATCCCTTTCCGACATTGCTCACGTCTTCCGACCATGGAATTCTAAGCACCATTTTGAAGAATTACATTCTTCAAGACTCTTCTACATCTTTCATATTGTCCAGTATTCACTTCCATAGCGGAGTACTGATTGAATATAACAATTCATTTTTCGTTGTTTCCAATCAAAATTTTCTCTTTCTTAATACTTTACTTAGATTTTGGAAGGTATTTTCGCTATCTTAATTCGTCTTCGAATTTCGATGTCGCATTTTCGGCCTGTATTTTAATAATTTATAAGCATTTATCTTTTTGGGGTTGTAGATTCTGGCCTTAGCAATATGTAGTTCGTATCTTGAACTGTTCTTTTCCCTGACAACCATATACTCTTCTTTCTTAGTCCTTTTATCTCGCTTTCCTCTATTACTTCATGTAGGAGTACCTGTAGTACGTGTAGATGTGCGTTGTGGGGCAGTATATATCGACTCGGAACGACAAATCGGGGAGCTGAGTTCGAATTCCAGTTGAATTCTTTGTATTCAGTTACGCACAAATATCATTGGGAAAGGTATTAATCCGTCTCTTCCCTCCAGTTATGGGTTAAATAATAGGACAGATTGGGTTCTGTAGTCTTGGCTGGCAACTAGTCTACCGCAGAAGGCAATGGCAATCTACTGCAGGATAATCTTCTGCCCAATCAGTCATGTCTCTTTCGAGACATGATCGCCCAAAGCGTGTATCACGTATGGCACTTAATTGACCTGTACGTTCTTTTTTTTATATCTGCTATCAACAGGGTGATATATACATATCTGATTATTTACAGTATTTTTATTGTTCGAACTGTTGTCCTTATCTTGGTTGTCATATCCTTGGCGTTTCATCTATTGTACGCTCCGATCTTCTTCAGGTTATTAGAATTTAGTTCACCGAATAGTTCTAGTTCGATGATACTGATACATTCTTCCAGATGTATCAGTATCAGTTATCTCCCTTCAACGTAATTCTTTAACTTTTTGTTTTACCTCAGCTGTAGCCAGATATTGATCTCGCAAGTCTTCGGCTCAAGTCCTCTGGATGGAACCAACAGTCAAAACAATGTAAATAGTGAAATTATTACAATAATTTCTCAGAAATATAGACGAATACTGCATAGCTAATGTTGTTAGGACTGTGGCCTCCGGTAATTAATTCTGGTAAGGCTCATAACTCTCTCAGAAATACCTCACTATAAAGTTTGAATAAGTCCGGTGAGAAGACTCATCCATGTCTTACAATCTATCCAATTTTTCGTTTAAAATCTTAATTTCTATGCTCTTTGCACGTTTCTCCTGTTACACCACGCAACCCCCTTTCTGTCATCCACCTGTTCAGGCCCTTCAAATATGTTAACCGCCGCTTTCATCTGTCTCTTTTTCCATCTATCTGGCCTGTTAGTGTCAGGTTCTCCAAGCCCTCCTTCCTCAATGAATGTCTCCAGAACTTTAGCTGTCTTTTCCTGATGGTCAGTATTAATTTTCTTTTCTTTTCCATCCTTTCCTAAACCTCATCATTGCTCACATGTTCGATCCATGATATTCGTAGCATACTCGTGTGACTTAATCTCATTAATTTTTTTTTCTTTATCGGTTGAATGTAAAGTTTATAAATGATCCGGGTAGCAGAGTAGTGAATCGATCTTGAATTTTTAAACCTATTTTAGAAGCAAGCATCTAAGACGATTGTGAACAGTTGTTCATGGAAAACATGCGGTGAACTGATGTTACGGTATGAAAGTAGACATTGAAGACAACTACAAACACGGGAAACACATAGTAAATTGGTAATACGGTTGGGAAGCAAGCAACTATCTCGATTGTTAGCCGTTGTTCATGAAGCATTCGCAGGTAACTGGTGTTACACTCTAAGCAAAGAGAAATTAATTGTTGCTGCGATCGACAAAGACGCAAATATATGCAACAACAAGCCATCAAGGAAAGAATATACTAAACGTGAGTTACAAGAAATTATGAAAACAACTACACATATGACAGCAGAATATTAAATGACACTTGTGCGAAACGAAAATGAGGCAATCAATCATTTAAACAAGCGGATGAAATGAATGAGTCAAGAAACGATCAGAATTTGGTCTGGTTAAAGCGGAAAGGATAGCACTTAAATGACTGACTGAATATAATTGTTAAAAACATGATTAAGGCTTCTACTGGGCAAAAAGTGGGGTATCAGTTTTATATTTTTATGAAGTGAAAAATTGATCCCCCACTAATTACTACTAAATAATATAATACATCTATTCCACCTCAAGCTATAAGTCAAATAACAGAACAGATTGGGTTCTATAGCCTTGGCTGACAACCAGTCTACCGCAGAAAGCAATGGCAACCTACTGCGGGAAAATCCTCTGCCCAATCAGTCATTTCTCGAAAGAGACATGATCGCCCAATGCGTGTATCACATATGGTATTTAACCAACTGACTGAATATAATAGTTGAAAATATCATTAAAGTTTCTAATGGGCATAAAGTGGGGGGTCAGTTTAATATTGTTATGAAGTAATAAACTGATTCCCCACTAATTACTACTTAATTGGTGCAGTAGATATCGGCTCGGAACGAGAAATCAGAGAGTTGAGTTCGATTTCAAGTTAAATTCTTTGCATTACTTTACGGGCATTTACTCTTGGCAAAGGTATTAATCCGTTTCTTCTCCTTCCAGCGATGGGTTAAATAACAGGATAGATTGATTTCTATAACCTTGGTTGGCAACCAGTCTAATGTAATGACAAGTAATGACAACCTACTACGGGATAATCTTCTGGCCACACAGTAATGTATTATTCGAGACATGATCGCCCAAAGCGTGTATCACGTATGACACTTAAATGACTGCCTGAATATAATAGTTGAAAACAGGATTAAGGCTTATACTGGGCATAAAGTGGGGAATCAGTTTTATATTGTTATAAAGTAATAAACTGATCCCCCACTAATTACTACTTATTTATATAATATATCTCTTCCCCCTATTATATTACAGGACACATTGTATTCTATAGTCTTGGCTGGCAACCAGTCTACCGCAGAAAATAATGGCAACCTACTAAGGGAAAATCTTCTGCCCAGACAGTGATGTATCATTCGAGACATGATCGCCCAAAAGTGCATCACGAATGGTACCTCACTGATTGAAAAGATGTACGTTATGGTGCAGCAGATTTTTTTAAAATCGTATCACCCCGAGCAAGGCGGTAAAGCCACTGATGTGCAGGGGGCTACGTAATAGTGAAAAGATTGGAAAAGAGAAAGCCGGAAACCACATCCTAAACAGGGAATAAGGGATGAGCCTCTTAACCTGTTCAATAGAAGTGGGTGGAGTGTGAACCGGGCGATAGATAGATCTATCTACTCCAATTGAAAAAAAAAAAAAGAAAGAAAGAAACCAAAGTGAGAAAATTGGAAAAGAGAAAAGCCAGAAACAACATCCTAAATAGGGAACAAGGGATGAGTCTCTTAACCGGTTCAATAGACGTCGGTGGAGTGTGAACCGGGCGATAGATACATCTATCTTCTATCGGCTCGTAACGAGAAATCGGTGAGCCGAGTTCGAATTCTAGTTTAATTCGTTGCATTCACTTATCCGCAAATTGTTCTTCTTCTTCTTCTATGTGCCCTATTGTTTTCAGAACGTGGGCAATCATGGCTTTCCACGTCTCCCTATCCCTGGTGGCTCTTAGCACGCTTTCTCCTGTTACTACAGGCAACCCTCGTTCCGTTATCCACCTGATCAGGTCCTTCAAATATGTTATCCGCTGATTTCCCCTGTATGTTTTTCCCTCTATCTGGCCTGTTAGTATCAGGTTCTTCAAGCCCTCTTTCCTCATTGCATGTCCCAGGAACTTTAGTTGTCTCTTTCTGATGCTTACTACTAATTTCCTTTTCTTTTCTATTCTTTTAAAACTTCATCATTGCTCACATGCTCGATCCATGATATTCGCAGCATCCTTCTGTAGAACCACATTTTAGTTGCTTCAATTTTTTTTCTTAATCTTTGATGATATTGTCCAGCATTCACTGCCATATTGAAGGACAGGCATTACATAGCAATCCAGTACTCTCTTCTTTGTTTATAGCAAAAATTTTCCTGTCACATAATACTCTGCTCAGCTTCTAGAATGCAACTTTGGCTATTCCAATTCGGCTTCGGATCTCAGTGTCACACTTTTCGTTTTCCCTTAGAAAATTAAGTAATTAAATTTTTGTACTTAGTTGATTTTATTATCCCCCACTTGTAATTGGCATTTTGGGCTCGTCCGTTTGCTGATGACCCTTCGAAAGGCCATCCGAACAATTAACATGAAAGTATTTATGAAAAATGCACAGAGCAGCAACTTTACGGCGGTAAGAAAGTAACTGTAACCGAGCTGTCAGATCAGGTCCAATAATATTGCGTATTCCTTTTTTATTTTTATTTTTTATCAAGGAACTCAAGACCGGAACCGAACTATATGTAGCACCAATATAATAAGCATGGGCGATTGGTAGCTTCATAGATATTTGAGGTAGATTCTGGAGAGAGAAATTATTTCACCAGTTTCAGTGAATAGATTTTCTTAGTAGCTGACCTGGCAATAGATTCAATATAGTCTTCCCACACCTGATAAAATGAATCAAGAGTCACTTTCTAGGAGGTTAGCATCAGCCATGCTGATGGAAGGAAGGAAGGAATTTCTCAAATGATTAATGGTGAGATGTTTAGATTTCGAGGCTCTCAAATTAACAAATCATCTTCTATCCCAGCTAAGGTCCTGGGTATGATGGTAAACTGCATTCGGAAGCAAGACCTTTGATTCTGAGGTTGTGTTGAGCATTGAACCACCTCTTAATTGCTGTTGTTTTCAGGTCCACACTGACTCGGATTGGTAGCACCTGTTAGGGTCCCAGCAAATAATTAACCCCCAAACTGGGGTCAAAACACCATGAAAGTATAAAAACAAACTTTTATAGAAATATATACATAAAAATAGACTTTTATAGAAAAATATATATTTTAGAAGGAAAAAAGTATTACCCTAACACATTTTTGAAGGAAAAAATAATACCACCAGTACATTTTTGAATACAAATTAGAAGGTATTTTCAGTTTCTGAAATAAAAAAAAAAAGATTAAAAAAATTTCATCAAAATTTAACTAAATCAACCTTATCACTATAAACGAACATTAAAAAACTATTTAAAAACCCAACCTTCTTGGCGTTTAAATAACCCACAGAAGTTGATAAGCCGATAAACTAAACAAAGCTCAAGCTCTTTCCCAGTTAACGACGGATTTTAGGGTGTTTCAGACATCAGCTATTTGACTGATCAGATTTAATGTCACAGCAAGAATAAATGGTTGTGTCATAAGCATCGATACAAAATTGAGAAATGATGTCATCAATAATTGAAAATTAAAAATAGAGTAAGACCAAAGATCGTGCAATGGGACATACCCACGTTAATATGAAAAGATCGAGAGGAATGGCCATTTAGGATGGCTTTCATTTCACGATTTGATATGAAAGACTGGATCAGTTTAAAAATATGTCCGAATACATCTTACTTTTCAACGTGTGTAGAAGACCTGAATACCAGTATTTTTCAAAGTTTTATAACGAATACTAATGCTGAAAAGAAAATACAAGACAAAGCAGAAAACAGAAATGAGAACATCAGAAATGGAGCTTTAAAAAAAGGAATTCAATTAAGTAATTTACAAACGTCAAAATGGTGCAGTCAGCTTTATTAGTTGACTGTCATTTGATAATTTTTATTGTCGGATGACACAGATCTGTGTTCTGGATTTTTTTTGCTTCATGAATATTGCTCGCTTAAGATACAAGAGACGCTTAAATTGTTTCTATTTAATTAAATTGGGCATGTTTACGGTCAGAAAAGGCTAACTCAATTTCACTGGTGCTTTGTTAAAATTCCGGTAACTTTGAAGCGAGTTTCCGAAAGCAGATGACTATCTCTCACCTGGGGTGGGTAATGATGATAGGGGTGGGTGGGTGAACGGTCTATTTACTTTCTGACCTACCTTTCTTTTTATTCGTTTTACCCACAGCCACGGTGAACAACGAAACCATAAGAAACGAATAGCAAACATAATATATATATATATATATATATATTTTCATCCGCACTATATACATATATTGTCATCCGCACTATATATATATATATATATATATATATATATATATATATAGGGTATCCATAAAGTTCGTGTGCACTTCAAAAATGTATAACTTTATTTGTATTTACAAATTTTGCTAAAGTGCACACGGACTTTCTGCATAAGAAAATTGTGCGAGAAGCCGTGAACGTTTCGTTTAAAGTGTAAATTTATTGTTGTTATTATTAGAAAGAAACCGATCTCGATATGTACATTCACGAGTTTATTCAGCTGAAGAAAGTCAACTCTAGACTCGAAACACGTGCAGCGACACATATTATGGACACTTAATATATCATACAAAGAGCAAGTAATATTAATAATATTATGAACAATAAATTTACACTTTAAACAAAACGCTCACGGCTTCTGGCACTTTTTTCTTCTATAGCAATTTCTCTCGTTGGTACAACCCATATTTTTGGCGTATGCGACCATCCCTACTGCCAGCAAAAACTGGTCGCATACGGCAGGTGGTTGCTCATTAAATGCTCATAGTCATGAACTATTTACGCCAGGAGCATATATTCCACTCATCAGAATGTACATATTAGAATTTGACCATCTAATCTGGTATTAAATAAATGAGAACATAAGAAAATGACCTAACTTTAAAGAAATTCATTCAGCATAATTCATTTAAAAATTTTAAAAAACGTCTTTACAACGGTCAACAAGAGACCAAAATATTTATTCACAAAAATATTTATTAAATGGACTTAAAAAAAGGTATACGGTTTCAGTTTTTTTTCTTAGAAGTGAGTGATAGCAAAAGAGAATGTGTAACAATACATGAAAAAAAAAAACTGACAGCGATCGTGGGGGGGGGGGGTAGAGAAAAAAGAGAGATAGAGATAGATATACCCAGATAGAAATAGAGTAGATAGATACACAAAAATAAATAAAGGAACGAAAGAGAAAGACATTTGAGAAAGGGAGATAATTGTGATTTTTCCAATCCCTGAATTTATCCAAGTCAGTACAGAGACTGCGATAAATCCCTTGAACATGTCAAATGTTGTAAAAACAGCTGATGTTTGACCGTGAGGTGAACTCAGGCGATGTACAACAAGAAAAAACAGTTTGATAAAACACTACAATGACAAATCAACGAGGAAGATAAAATCAATGGCTTAGATAAAATCAAAATGAAATAGATTACTCATTTAGTTTCTCCTAATTTAGAAGTTCTTAGTGTACAACCAAAATGGATTTTTTTAAGAGGTCGCGTGATCTGTGATTTTCACTCGTTGATGTTAGTCACTGGTCGCGTTCTGAAGGTGGTCTCTCACTAAGGGTCAATTAACATTAGCAAATCGTCCGTCCATATAAAACGGTCGTTAACAAAAGCTAGTCGTTGACGAAAAGGGCCGCATACGGCAGGTTCCACTGTATGTATATATATATATATATATATATATATATATATATATTGCATATATATATGTATATCGCATACGGCAGGTTCTACTATATATATATATATATATATATATATATACAATTGAATGAATCAAATTAAAATGCATGTTTATAAACTTAAGCCAAAACTTCTGTTCAATTTACAACGCAAGTATAGACGCCCATTAAAAGGTTATATTGAAAATTATCAATAAATTAATACGCAACTAATTTATGCAAACCTACTCATATGCGTATATATATATATATATATATATATAATCATATAATTATGAATTAAATGTACATTGCGACACGAATTTTTTCTATGTTTCGAGATAGAATCTCGTCATCAGGCAATGTTGCATGTTGGTTGTAAAATGAATTACATTTAAATATTTATTGTATTGAGCACTGTTTATAAGACAATAAATGCCAGGGAACTCACAATCGTAAAACCTTGGGCCCTCTTTATGAATTTATATATATATATATATATATATATATGGTGTTAAATATATATAAATATATTGTTAAATGGTATTTGATGCCATAAATGTCGTTTTTTTAGTAGTTTACTGGTGGAAACGCAATTCAGGCAAGCAGACATTTTATCCTAAAGTGCTTGATATCAAGATAAGCATTAATAGGATTACTTGTCTCTTAACTGAGCGGTGTTATTTCATTCATGTCGACTTCGAAGTTTCGTGACGGCATTATTATTACAATTTCGTTTGGTTTTTCTCTCTTGTTGTTTCCCTAATTTTTGTATTTGTTATCTTTGTGTGTAAGTGATTTTTTTTTTTTGGCTCGATGAAAATTTCATTATTTGCTCATCTTTGTTATTGTCTGTTTTCTTGGTCATTAATTCATTTAGATTGTTCTCAGAACGAAAAATCGGGGATCCGTATCTTTCCTCCAGTTATGGGTTAAATAAGAAAACAGATTGCGTTCTAAAATCTTGGCTTGCAACCAGTCTATCGTAAAAAGTATATGACGTATTACACTTAACTGACTAACTGAATATAATAGATTAAAACATGATTAAGGTTCTACTTGGCATAAAGTGGGGGATCAGTTTTATATTGATACGAAGTAATAAACTGATCCCCCACTAATTACTACTTATAATATAATACATCTCTCCACACTCTAGCTATGAGTCAAATAACAGGACTATAGCCTTGGCTGACAACAAGTCTAACGCAGAAAGCAACGGTAACCTACTGCATGATAATCTTCTGCCCAGTCAGTCATGTCTCTAAAGAGACATGATCACCCAAATTGTGTATCACGTATGGCATTTAATTGACTGACTAAATATAATAGTTAAAAACATGATTAAGGCTTCTACTAAGCATACAGTGGGGGATCATTTTTATATTGTTATAAAGTAATAAACTGAACCCCCACTAATTACTACTTAATAATATGATACATCACTTCCCTCCTCTAGCTAAGAGTCAAAAACAGGAGAGATTGGGTTCTATAAGACTTGGATGGCAACCAGTCTAAAGCAGAATGTAATCGCAACCTACTGCGGGATAACGTATGACAGTGTGGCCCAACCCCCCTAGAGTGTCAGGAGATAAGGGCCGAAACACTTGCTTGACGGGGGCTTCTCTTCTGAGGACTCTCTGCTGCCACGCTCTCCACGAGTTTCTTTCTACTGACAGTTCTCTTTTTATGATTTCCCATTTTATATGCGTTTTGATACCGTTGTGTTATTTTTGTATCTTTCTGTTTTGAATGATGTTTTGTGATTGTTAAATCTTTCTTAGGATTTTTTTCTATCGTTCCTATGTAAATTTTATCGTCTGCGTTAATGTCGTTTGTTACGATAGCGTTATATATTATATCGTTGGTTAGACATTTGTTATTAAGTGGGTAGTTTGTTTCGACAGTTGCATTTATTAATGTTGTTCAAGTTGATGGCGTTGTTGTTATTGGTTTTAAGTATCTTCTCATTGTATCTAATTATTATTTTCTTCATGTTGTCCATGCAGTTGTAAGTGACTTTGACGTTTTTATTGTGACTTTTTAAAAATAGTTCATTGTGTTTGCATGTAACACATTGCTGGTATAGTTACTAATAATACTAACATAGTGAGGATTTTTGCTGATCTTCTAAGCAAAGCTGCCTCAACCTGGGATAGTTACTTAATTTTATGTAATTTCTGTGCCCAGTGAAACAGCTAAGATGAAACTGCTTTTTTATGATCCAATAAAACTGCTGTGTAATACCTGTCCTCCAGTATGGCAATGAGTGCTGGAGGGCCCCCTTAGAGTTAGAGAGGAGACTTGGAGTAACGGAAACGTTGTTTTATAGAAAGTTGTTAGGGATGTCATGAACAGTTCATGTGAGTAACGAATTTTTTTTTTTTTTTTTTTTTTTGAGAAATTGGAAAAAAATACTAATGCTTAACATCAGCAAGAAATTGCTGTGGTTTCTAGGTTATATAATGAGGACAGAGGGCATGGAAAATCTGATACTCACAAGAGAGATAGAGAACAAAAGGAACAGAGAAAACTGCGCATAACATGCTTAATGAGCTTGAGCATGTCGGACCAGAGCTTGGGAGATAGAACAGAAAGGCAAAATTTATTAAGAGGTACTGGAAGTTGTGGAGAGCCATGGTATCATACGTCCTGGGGGAAAAACGTCAAATAAAAAGAATAGGCATCGTCTTTCTTTCAAGTATTTACCGATCATTAGTGAGCGTTTTGCTGATTTTCTAAGCAAAGTAGCATCGTTGCTGTGATGGTTAATTATTTTTGCGTCTTTTCTGAAGCGACATAACTAGCAAGGATTTTAATGATTTTTTTCTAAGCAATGTAACCTCATTTTGCTGTTACAGTTACTAATATTTACGCAACTCAGACAAAAAAAATGACTTTCCTGATTTTCTAAGCAAAGTAACCTCATGGTTGGCATAGTTATATATTTTTATGCGATACATTTAACAAAATATTTAAGACACTGTATCTGGCGTCTTTATTCATTTAAGGCATTATCCTACCTAAAAATGAACAGGTTTCTAGGTCTCCAGATACTAGAAGGTTTTGTGAAAATGGATTGTATGGGAGAGTAGAGGTTAGGAAACCATTGTTGCGTGAAGTAAACGTAAGAAAGCGCTTAAAATTTGCAAAACAACACAAGGATTGGACGGTAGATCAGTGGACGAAAGTACTCTGGACAGACGAGTCAAAATTTGAACTTTTTGGCTCTAAAAAGGTTGAGATTAAATGAAAGGTACCTTGCAAAAGGCATTGTGCCAACAATGAAACATGGAGGTGGACATATTCTTGTTTGGGGATTCTTTAGGGGTCTAGGAGTTGGAGACCTGAAGAAAATTGATGGAAAAATGGATTAAAAAAAAATGTCTCTTCCAGATTCTTATCCGCCATGGTGTCCCATCTGGGACAAGTTTAATAGGACAAAGATTTATTTATCAACAAGACAATGACCCTAAACATACTTCAAATCTTTGTAAGTATTTTTTAACTAAAAAGGAAGAGGAAAGAAGGCTTCGGAATTTGAATTGGCCCCCACAAAGCCTTGATTTCAATCCTATTGAACAGCTATGAGATATTTTGGATAAAAAAATTGATAAATCTAATGTTACTTCGCAAATACACTCTTTGAGAACAAATACAAGCTGCTTGGCAGCAGATACCATTAGATACATTGAAGAAGCTTGTGATGTCAATGCCTGACAGAATGAAGGTTGTGATCAAAGCAAAAGGCTATTATACTAAACATTAAATTTATTTTGTAACAAGTATTTTTTCTTGTTAAAACATTTGTTGAGTAAATCAAATAAAATTACTTTAATTAAATTGTTTATTTTCTGTCAATATGCCTCATAAAAGATAAAATAGTTCTTGTCCTAATACTTTTGCACAGTAATATATATATATATATATTAAGTGCGATTGGTAAATTGTCTCAATTATTTTATTATTTCGAAGCAAAAGACTATTATACTAAATATTAAATTTATTTTGTAACAAATATTTTTTCTTGTTAAAGCATTTGTTGAGTAAATCAAATAAAATTACTTTAATTAAATTGTTTACTTTCTGTCAATATGCCTCATAAACGATAAAATAGTTCTTGTCCTAATACTTTTGCACAGTATTGTATATATACTTCCCTCCTGTCATGATCATTGAGAGAGGAACAATAGGGAGCCAGTGACGGCTCAGTTCATTGCAGAGACAATAGCGAGGCAGAGTCTGCTAAGTTCATTCTTTTTACTTCTTCTATGTGCTCTGTCCTTTCAGGACGTAGGCGATCATGTCTTTCCGCGTTTTCCTATCCCTGGTTGCTCTGAGCACGCCTTCTCCTGTTACACCATGCAATCCTCGTTCCGTCATCCACCTGATCAGGTCCTTCAAATAGGTTATCCGTTGCTTTCCCCTGTCTATTTTTCCCTCTGTTTGGCCTGTTAGGATCAGGTTCTCCAAGCCCTCTTTCCTCATTGCATGTCCCAGGAACTTTAGCTGTCTCTTCCTGATTCTCAGTATTAATCTCCTTTTCGTTTGCATTCTTTTGCACCTCATCATTGCTCACATGCTCGATCCATGATATTCGCAGTATCCTTCTGTAGAAACACATTTCAGTTGGTTCAAGTTTTTCCTTCATCTTTGATGATATTGTCCAGCATTCACTGCCATAATGAAGGACGGACAGCACGTAGCAATCCAGTACTCTCCTTCTTGATTCGAGCGAAAATGTCTTGTTTCTTAATGCCTTACTCAACTTCTGGAATGTTTCCTTCGCCATGCCAATTCGCCTTCGGATCTCGGTGTCGCACTTTCCGTCTTCTGTTATAACATTTTTCAGGTATTTAAATTGTTGTACCTGCATGATTCTAGTATCCCCGACCTGTATTTGGCATTTTGGGCTGCCCATTTTACTGATGACCATGCATTCGGTTTTCTTGCAGTTTATTTCTAGTCCTTTCTTGTTACTTTCTTCAGCTACCTTCTGTAGGAGGTCTTGCAGTTTCCTTCTTTCCACTACCAGTTACTAAATTTTACTACCAATTATAAACACGCTTGGTTTTCTTTCCTGTCATGCTTAAGGGTCTCGGATTATTATTTTTTCTTATATCTTAATGTAAGATAATCAATATTCGGTACAACAATGTATGTAGGCTGCAGCCATTTTAGTCGGCATATCGATATAAATATCTTGCCGTCACATTTGACGATACGCGCCCACTAATGTTCGAACAAATAATTACAAATTGTCTGTTGTATATAACCAAGGTTGTTTATAACCTTCGTAATATATATATATATATATAGTTTTCGGTCATAATTAAATTAGGCCAGTACACAGTTGTATGACAAAGTTTTTTTATACAGTTATATTGTACAATATTCGAATATTTTTCATTTTGAAATAAATCATTTTCAATATTTCGTTATATATATATATATATATATATATATATATATATATATAGTCATTCCGCAGACAGATTTGTTTCGCTGTATCACAGCTCATCAGTATGGTTAGACATCCAATTCCTTTTTACCCAGAGACGCAAATAAATAAAGAAGTGGAAGAGAGATTCAGAAAAAGAGAGAGCGATATGTAAAAATAGCAAGACAAAAGATAGTGGATAATAAGAAAGAGATTCAGAGAGAGAGAGAAAGAGAGAGACGCTGAGCGAGAAACACACACAAAGAGAAAGAGGGTAGCATAAGAAGTAAGTTAAAGAGAGAGAGAGAGAGACAGAAAGAGAGAGAGACAGAGAGGGAGAGAAAGAGAAAGTGAGAGAGACAAAGAAAGAGCGGGAAAGCTTGAAAAAGTGAGAGAGAGAGAAACCAGTTTGCTAGTTTTTTTAATTTTTTTAGTACTTAGTCTGCTTTTCGTGAGGTTGGCTACTTTGCCTTGAGAATTACAAAACCACATGCATCTACCTACACCTTCTCACCACGGAGAAATAGAGATCCTCTTCTTTATTTGCGAATATAATAGCCAGCAGTCGTGTTATATCAATTAATTCTTTGGCGGGTTAGGTTCCATTAGTCCGTTCTGCAAGTCGCTTATCCCAAGCCTGGTTTTTAAACCCACTCCTGCGCTGTTCTACAAGAAAAATATGAATTATTCACGGCGTTCCTTTCATTTGTTTATAAGAACAAAGGAAAATCGCTCTTTCGACAACCGACACCAAACTGACGGGGGCTTTAACAAAGGACTTTATTAGTAAATGCATCATTTTCCTTCTCATAATCGAAACATGGCATTGGCAAGGGCATTAAAAGAGTGTTTTATTACGATTACACGACCTTCAGGATCCGGTTCGGCGCGTTGCTTTTGCCAGAGTTCCACCAACCATGGAATTGATATCCGGAGAAGTAGCCGACCACCCATCTAGTTTCGGAGGAAATGCCGTAAGATAAGGCGACTGGCTCCTGGTCAAGAAAACTTGCGAGAATGCGGTCAGTAATTTGTTTGTTAAAGTTGATAGCCAGATGCGGATATTAACCATTTACCGCCAGCAGAGATGCTGAAATTTTGTTGAACGAAAATTGCTTTGTAGTAGGATTTAAAAAAGTAATTTGTGGCTTTTCTGCACTGTAATGTGTATAATGTCTTTCTCACGAACGTTTTAATTAAATTCAGGAAGCGCAATAAACACACTGTTATTATTCTCTCTCACTCTCTCTCTTACTACTTCTCTTTCTTTCTCACTTCCTCTCCCCAACACACAAACACACATATTATATTTATATATAGAATTTTTGTGGAGAACTTGTTAAATGTTAACGCCCTTTCTACTCAAATAGATTCTTCTCTCGCATTTCCCGGCTGTGGAACTCTCTTCCGTTTACTTGCCTCCCCGATAGGTCAGTCAGTTAAGTACCATAGATGATTCATGCTTGGGCGATCATGTCTCAAAAGAGACATGACTGACTGAGCAGAAGATTATCCTGCAGTAGGTCGCCAATGCTTTCTGCGGTAGACTTGCTGCCATCCAAGGCTATAGAACCCAATCTGTCCTGTTATTTGACTCATAGCTAAAGGGGGAAGAGATGTATTATATTATTAAGTAGCAATAATTGGGGGTTCAATTAATACATCATAACAATATAAAACTGATCCCCCACTTTATGCCTAGTGGAAGCCTTAATCATGTTTTCAACGATTATATTCAGTCAGTCAGTTAAGTGCCATACGTGCTACACGCTTTGGGCGATTATGTCTCGAAAGAGACATGACTGACTAGGCTGAAGATTATCCGCAGAATGTTGCCATTGCTTTCTGCGGTAGACTGGTTGCCAGTCAAGGCTATAGAACACAGTCTGTCTTATTATTTAACCTATAACTGGAGGGAAGAGATAAGGATATTTGTGCGTAAGTGAATGCGGGGAATTCAACTGGAATTCGAACTCGGCCCCCTGATTTGTCGTTCCGAGGCGATATCCACTGCACCACAGCGCACATACTACCCGACCTAGAACAAGAAAAACATTGTGATGATAGCAAGAAACATGAGGACATATATGTCCCGAATATAAATCCAGAATATAAATTATGATAACTCCTATTCCAACAAATTTAGACAGAAATAAGTTTTTTTTTAATCTTTTCATTCCATAATATTTTTTGAAGGTAGATTTTTGTTTTGTTCCCCGAAGGCCTTTACCCCGTCAAAACTTTCTAAAACATCCTTAATTCCGTGCAAATGTATATGCTGAACTAAAATCGATAATTGTTTATTGAAGAAACCTACCTTTTTTTCAAGTTATCGACCAGAAATAAATAGGACTATATCTCACCCCTTCCTTACCACCGTTCTCATATCTGATTCCCCGCTGAATGAATTGAGGCGTAGGATACTTATTTCGGCCGATTTACTACCTTTGAGCAATTACTCCGCGATATGTATGGTTTCGGAACTCATTTTCCGCGTAGTAATTGCAAAAAGGAAGTAAAAAGACTAAAAAATCGGAAAACTACGCGTGAAGTCAGTCTGCATTGAATAACATTTTTAACCGTGGTTAGTTGGTGAGATAAACAGCGACAAAAAGTTCTATATTTTTCTGGTCGATAACATGAAAAAAAGGTAGGTTTTTTCAATAAACAATTATCGGTTTCAGTTCAGCATATATATTTGCACGGGATGTTTTGGAAATATTTGAAGGGGTAAAGGCCTTCGGGGAACAAAAAAATTACCTGAAATGTTTATGAAAATGGATGTTATTGGAATTATTCTTCACCCTCTGAATTGTTTATCTTTAAATATCCATTTGAACAAATTGGATTTTTTTTTATCAATCTATTTTTAATCTGAATAGAAATTAAATTTCAAACATTTATTTCTTCATTGGTTGTAATATTTGTTAATTTGTTTCTCACTTTTTGTGATGAATTGGAAAAATTTATTGATTATTCAAGAGAATTTTTTTTACATTTTTAGGATGTCCTCCTGGACGTTATGGAACTGATTGCAGAGAAGGATGCCATTGTAAATATCATAGCTACTGCCAATCCCAGTATTCACTGCCCCACGACGCACATGTTACCTGACCCAGAACGGGAAAAACATTGTGATGATAGCAAGAAATATGTGTCCCGAATATAAGTCCCGAATATAAATTATGATAACTCTTATTCCAACAAATTTAGACAGACATAAGTGTTTTTATCTTATCATCCCATAATAGTATTTGAATTCATTGCTTTTATCTGGGTTTGAACTTTGGTATTGGTGAGAATCAAATATTTGAGCCACAAAACAGACATTCCTCTTAATCGTTAATTTCCCTGTCGATTAATTTCTTTGCTTAATAGAAACTGATGACTTGAAAGATTGTGTATGACTCATTCGATTGCAATCAGATAATTCTGATTTACCAGATTCTCAGTCATCAAAGAAACATTACCCCAAATCGATTAGTTTACTTTGTTACCTTTTGACATTTCATACAAATATATTTTCTTATTTGGGGAAAGCGGAGACATAGTGTAATGACAGTCTAAACTCATAATATCTGACGAAATTTTGTTGAATGCTGTATATTTTTTCTTAATCGCAATTATCCATAGCAAGGTAGTAAAGCCACTAAGACACAAACGGTTAATGGATGTGAAAGTATTAGAAAACAGAAAACATTACAAAGAAACGTGAAAAAAATGAAAAGCAGTCAGGAAGACAGAAGACAACTCTTATGTAATGGGTAGAATATTTTGGAGCAGGTTTATATATATATATTTTAATCGTATCACCCCGAGCAAGGCCGTAACGCCACTGATGTGCAGGGGGATACGTAATAGTGAAAAGATTGGAAAAGAGAAAGCCGGAAACCACATCCTAAACAGGGAACAAGGGATGAGCCTCTTCACCTGTTCAATAGACATGGGTGAAGTGTAAACAGGGCGATAGTTTAGTCTATCTACTCCAATTAGATTTATATCTTAAAAATAACAACAAGAAAAAAAAATTAAGAAAAAAATGAAACTTTGGCAACACTGGAAATGTGATCTCACTGCTCATCTATTTGTCAAAAACAAACGTTATTTTGTAAAAAAAAACTTTTTAATGTCGACCCCTCAATGAGAAGGGTCAGCGTGGTTGGCAAAGGCAGTTCAGGCCAGGCTTTCACAGCAACACTGGAAATGTGAACTCACAGGTCATTCAGTTGTCAAACAACAAACATTATTTTGTAAAAAACTTTTTAATGTCGACCTCTCAGTGAGAAGGGTTAGCGTGGTTGGCAAGGGCAGTGCAGGCCAGGCTTTCACAGGTGAATGCGATCGATCGATCTGTGGAAGCTATAAAATTATGTTAAAAATCTACTCCTCTAAACAAATAAATAAATAAATTACTTCCGTTTCGGGATGGATCGGGAGAAATCTTGTCTTTTCCAGAAGACTCTTGGCGATTATATAAGCATCTAGAAACCTCGGGTTCCTCCACACAAAAACATGGGATAAAAGGAAGAATTTATGGATGAAGAAGAGACAAGGGACGGAGAGAAACATCTGAGGGTTTTCTCTAAGGCAGTCGGACGGAGAGAAAAAAAATGGTGGTAGACTCGTTAGTCGGCTGGTTCTGAATAGAATTAAGATGTTTTCCGGTAGCGGGCAATTTTATGGCCTACCGCCAGGACAGTCGTCGGTCGTTCTTCTGCCTTTTACTTGGCAATTCACACAAATAGTAAATAAAAAAATAAACTCGGAAGAAATCAACTGACGTTATCAAGAAATTTGCTTGCAAGTGGCTTTCCTTGCATATGATGCAGAGACAAAATATAGTGCCTTCGTGAGTAACATCTAAACTTATTTATAAATGGAATTTTGTCTGTGTGTGTGTCTGTGTGTGTGTGTCAGTTACCTATAGACTCCGAAACGGCTGAACCGATTTTCTTGAAAAACACAATTGTAATATAAGCGTCTGCGAATGTTCTTAGCTAGGTTTTATGTCAAGGTACCCCAGATAAATATCGAAAATCGATAATCGAAAAATTCGGGTTATAGAAGGAGTGGTCCGATTTTAATCAAAATTTGATACACACATAGAAAAAGACATAAGAAACGATATTCAGAAATTTCAAGGTTGCAATTCTTACAATAGGGCAGAAAACCGATAATATATATATATATATATATATATATATATATATATATATATATATAAGGCAAAATGTTTGTGTGTGTGTCTGTTTATCTGCCTGTATGTCCAGTATTTTTTCAGCCCTTTTATTTTAGTTTTTGCTTCGGGTTTGGCTCTAAGTAGGTTTAATTGTAGTTCTTAGTCTCAGCCATGATACCATTTACTCAGAGAAACAACTATTGCTTTTTAGTCTTTCCTTCCAGTGTCCAAAGAGTCTGAGGTCAAGGACCATGGATTAGTTTTAAAGCTTTCATTACACCCGAGGAACGCCGGGTTATACTGCTAGTCATACATATTTTAGAACAATGAGTGGCATTGAAAAATCTCCTTGGAAACGCAGGAAAGGGTGCTAGATTGTTATGTGATACCTGTTCTTTTATATAAAAGTAAATGTTGAACGAACTGATCAAGGAGGAAGAAGAAACTTGAGGAAGCAGAAATATAGTTTTACAGAAGGATGCTGAGGATACCATTGACTGAGCATGTGAGGTGTTGGAGAGGATGCAACCGAAAAGAAAACTCATACTTAACATCGGGAATAGACAGATAAAGTTCCTAGGACACGTTATGAGGAAGGAAGGGCTGGAGAATTTAATACTCACAGGACGGATAGGCCAGAGCAAATGAATGGCAAACAGTGTTTGGGAGAGATACCAAGAAGAAAAATATTGAGAGCGACAAAAGGCAGAGCCAAGTGGAGATCTATGATTGCCTACGTTCTGAAGGGACACGGCACGTTACAAAGAAGATTTTCAGGCAACTGCTCTGGCGTGCCTTTTTCTCTGATTCCCTGAGCTTTTCTGCTTACTCGTTTTATTCACAATCGAAATATTTAAAGGTAACCTACACTTCTACTTTAACTGTTTCTTTTCTCACTTTTCCTGTTTATGGAACTCAATACTATTTGCTTAATTCCCTGATAGCTCTAATCTTCAAAAGTTTAAATCCAATGCCAATTACCATCTTCTATCCACTTGATTCATATCCATCACTGATATTTTCTTTGACATCCCCTGTACTTTGTTTTTGTTTTTCTCGTTGTATAGAAGATAGCTGAAGAGAGGGACAAAAAGGACTACAAATAAACTGCAAGAAAACAGAATGGATGGTCATCAGCAAAGAGTGCAGCCCAAAAATGCCAAATACAGGTAGGGGAGACTAAAATCAAACAGGTACAAAAATTTAAATACCTGGGAATTGTTCTAACAGAAAACAGAAAGTGTGACACAGAGATCCGAAGGCGAATTGGACGCGTTCCAGATGCTGAGTAAAATATTAAGACATAGGAAACGTTCACTAGAAACAAAAAAGAGAGTACTAGTTTGCTATGTGATGTCAGATCTTCAATCTAGCAGTGAATGCTGGACAATATCATCAAAGATAAAGGAAACACTTGAAGCAACTGAAATGTGGTGCTACAGAAGGATGCTCGGGATATAATGGCTGTAGCATGTGAGCAATGATGAGGTGTTGGAAAGAATGGCAATGAAAGGGAAATTAATGGTGAGCATTAGAAAGAGACAACTAAAGTTCTTGGGACATGAAATGAGGCAGGAGGGTTTGAAGAACCTGATACTAACAGGCCAAATAAAGAGAAAAAGAGACAGAGGAAAGCAGCTGATATATTTGAATGACCTGAGCAGGTGAATGACAGAACAGGAGCTGCGAGATGTTACAGGAAGGTGTGCTAAAAGAGCCACTAGTGACAGGGAGACCTGGAAGGCTATGATCGCCTACGTCCTTGGAAGACAAAGGAACATAGAAGAAGAACTCCCTGCGCAGCAGTGGCAATCCTGCCTTGCTTGGGATAAAATGATTATTAACAAATTGCGAACGGTCCTGTATTTTAGAGATTCTTGATAAAATCCAAAGAAAATCGGCAATATTATTGGCCTTGTGCCTGGCGTCGCGGTTTGGCTCACTTTCCAATTATTTTAATGTAGTTTCCTTGTGCCTCTTCTGTAAATATTTTTTTTAATCGTATTACTCCGGGCAAGGCGGTAATGCCACTTATGTGTAGGGGGCTACATAAGAGTAAAAAGATTAGATAGAAGAGAGTGAAGAGAAAGATGAACCAGTTGGAAAGGAACAAGAAAAGGATGGGAATACAGGTATGATGACAGTTGCAAAGGTAGAGAGAAAGGCAAAGATATAAAGGGTGGAGACTTTTATTCTTGTAAGTCTTATGTTAATAGTTTCTTCTACCATTTCTGGAACTTTCCCCCTGCTTCTTACATTCCAGTCAACTTTGATCTTCAAAATTTTAAATTCAGTGTTAAAAATTATGTTCTGTCTTCCTAAGGTTTGTTCTTTTATTGTCCACTAGCTTGGCGTTGACTCTTTGGACGTTGGCACGAAAGACTAAAAAGAAATAGTTGTTTCCAGTTAAAGCGAAACCGTAGACTGAAAGAAAAATGAATGGATATAAGTCAAATTTTCATTTCCTGGTATCGATATCAAATAAGATTTTTTCGTCGCGTAAACTGAATTTTGAAGGTTAAATAAGTCCTCTGAGTAAATAGTATCATGGCTGAGACTAAGAACTACAATTATACTTACTTAGAGCCAAACACGAAGCAAAAACTAAATTATAAGGGCTGAAAAAAATACAGACATACAGGCAGATAAACAGACACACACACAAACATCTTGCCTTATATGTATATATATATATATATATATATATATATATATATATATATATATATATATTAATGCAGGTTTCATTGAATAATGTAGACAAGTTTTGTCTATTAATTTTGTGTAGGATCAAAGAGTAAATATTAATTAATACTTACTCTTTGATAATGGCTTATGCGAGCCGAAAGCTTAGACCCGATAAAAAAATCAACAATTACTGTGATTTTTTTGTTGTCTTTCAACGACACCACCATCAAGTATATCAGACGGTATGAACGGACCCTATACAAAATTAATAGACAAAACTTGTCTATATTATTCAATGAAACCTGCATTAATGAAAAAATGCTGCCAAAATACGCACAATATATATATATATATATATATATATATATATATATATATATATATATTATCGATTTTCTGCACTATTGTAAGAACTGCAACCTTGAAACTTCTGAATATCGTTTCTTATGTCTTTGTCATGAGTGTATCAAATTTGATTAAAATCGGACCACTCTTTCTATAACCGGATTTTTTCGATAATCGATTTTCGATATTTATCGGAGGTACCTCGACACAAAACCTAACTAAGAAAACACGTAGACGCTTATAGTACAACTGTGTAAATTTACAAGAAAATCGGTTCAGCCGTTTCGGAGTCTATAGGTAACGGACACAGACACACAGACACACACACACGCGCGCACATACACACACAGACAAAGTTCCATCTATAAATAAGTGTAGATTCTCCTTAATTCTAATTTTTTCTAACACTTTGTAATCCCTTCTGTCTTAGTGGCTTTAATGCCTTACTTAAAGTGAATTGATTAAAACAAATATCGGTTAAATAACAGGAATGTCTTATCTACTCTGCCATGAGATGTCAACTAATCTGTTGAACACTCGGTTTGAAAACAGCCTGAAGTGGGATAGACTCCGTCAGGTAATCTTGACTTGAGACTCTGGTGTTGATGTCTGTTGTATATGTGGTTCCTCATTCATTACATGATATGACGTGATTCAAAGGTCACGTGCGTGTCCACATGCGTTGCGGACAATAACTTATCACCTACGAATATTCATTTACTCAGATGTATTAAGGAAAAAAAAAGACCCACTTAACATATTTAAACTTGTACTGAAGTCACCGTAATTTAAAATAAACTTGTTAATCCTAATTTTACAGTAGTAAGTTGTCTAACTACAGACGCACTTACAGGAAGAAAAAAAACTATTTGAAGCCATTGCGATGACTTTGATAAAAAAAAAAAAAATTGCTGAGATGCGTTGTAAAATTGACGTGGTCGATAAGCTTTGAGATAACATCACAGAGTTGCTGATACATGTAGTGTCCATTCTTTCCCTAGCTTTAAATTTCGTCTACTTGTGTCAGAAGAGGTCACTTTTTTGAACCGACAGAAGTAAACGATATTTTGACTTTAGTAGCCGTGACTAAAATGGTGCAACACACGATTAAGTGGAAATTTTCAGGTAAATTGATTTTTCAAGTAGCTATTTGATGTCACGCTTAACGATTAGCTTGAAGTAACGATCAGGTACAATAGCAAAAAGGTTCGATATCTGTGAAAAATTGTTCGGCCAGTAGGTCTCTTGTCGTAGCAGGAATGCTGCCATATCTGGTCGGGTGCTACTGCTATCCACCTAGGGGTCCTTGACCAAATACAACGGAGAATCTGTAATGTGATAGATCCCGACTAGACAGCTCGGATACAATAACTTTTTCACCGGCGCAATGTGGCTTCCCTGTGTCTTTTCTAAAAATACTTTCACGGCTTCTGCTCAGATGAACTTAGCTTACTGGCACCCCCTATATATGAATTTATTTGAGCCACAAGATTAGCAACTAGATCCCACCCTTATAATGTGAAACAAAATGTAACGCAAATTCTACTTCACCAGCTTCTTTTCTCGCACTTCCCGCCTGTGGAATTCACTTCCATTTACTTGCTTTCCCGACAGCTATAATCACCAAAAATTTAAATGTAAAGTCAATAGTCATCTCTTACTAACCTGCATCCTTTTTCTCATGCTCCTTTTCTTCATCCATTCCACTCTCATTAGTATTCTCATCCTTCTCCTACCCTCTCCCTGACACGCCCTGTTACCTGTCACTCTTTCTCATAACTTTCCTCTTACTTTGCTTAACAGTGGCAGTAAAATGCCTTGCTTGGGGCGACACGATTATAAAAAAAAAAGCAAGAATTAGACGTTACCTGTGATACAGTAATGACATCACTTCCGTAATAAACAAGCAGTAAGGTAAGATTTTTGGTTGGTTGTTTTGTGGCAAAGCAACATCGGCGGGTCATTTATTGCCAACTAAACTTTATTTATTTAATACCTTTTTCTTTCAACAACTTATTGTTGTTTTTTATGTAAGTTTTGTGGATAGAAATATATTTTTCTTTTCGAGTAACAAGATTCATTGGGATTTGTTTTTAAGGGCAGGGTCCCCAAGTCCTACCCTTGTTATTTAACCCATAACTGAAGGTAAGGAACGGATTAATACCTTTCCCAATGATACCAGTGCTTAAGCGAATGTAGAGTATTCAACTGGAATTCGAACTCGGCTCACCGATTTCTCTTTCCGAGCCTATATCCACTGCACCACAACGCACATCCGTCACTATACGCTTCCAGCACCTGGTATTCCCAAGCGGTCAACCATCTAAATACTCATCAGGTTCAACGTTGCTTAACTTCGGTGACAGAGCGAGAACCGGTGTATTCAACATGATAGGCCGTAAGACATTATGGTAAGAAGAATTAATAATATTTTATTCGAGTGAGCAAGGCATTGAATCAATGTTTGTCAACTATTTTTCTATCTCATGTGCCATTTGAATCTAAAATTAAACTTCCGCGCTATGCTTAAATTATGATACTAAAAAAAAAATACTTTTTTATGATTCATTTATTCGGAAGAAGTTATTTTACAAGTCATAAAAAAAAAAGAAAAGAAAACATGTGTTTTACGCTTAATTTACCGGGCCTGGTACAATAGAGCCCGCGAACTATTTTGCCGGAAAATATTTTTTTTATATATTTATGGAAGCAGGATAATGTTAATCAAAAGAATTTGATGTAGAAGTTTATTTTCATCATCAATCGAAATTAAATCTTTTTGCATCATCAATTGTCACAAGACAAGTTAAAATATTTATTTATCAACAACTAGCAGTATAGCCCGGCGTTGCTCGGGTGTAATGAAAGCTTTAAAACTAATCAATGGTCCTGGAGCTCAGACTCTTTGGACGTTGGCACGAAAGACTAAAAAGCAATAGTTGTTTCCAGTTAAAGCGAAACCGTAGACTAAAAAAAAATGAATGGATGTAAATCAAATTTTGATTTCCTGGTATTGATATCAAATAAGTCGAGTTTCAATCCTGGCTAAAAGCAATCGTATGTTTAAGTGTTCTGATGAGGTGTGGTAGAGTGAAACGTATCTGTCTGCTGATGACTATATATATATATATATATATATATATATATAATCATCTCGAGACAAGCCTGTTACGCTGTATCACAGCTCTTCAGTGCTGCTAAATAATCCGTGTAGCTTACCACTGGGCCATCTGCGTAACAGCATATATATATATATATATATATATATATATATATTATATATAAGATTCTTGAAAAAACATATTTATTTGCTTATTATAATTTAACATTTAATGAGATATCTGATCTTCATATGTTTTTAGAATATCATCTTTGCAATTATCGAATTTTGGACAGGCATATTCTTAAATCTTCTTCCAGGGATTGTAGACCTGGAACTATTTTTATTTTTAATTTTGCATACGCAGACAAGCTTGCTTCAAATATGGAGTTGGGAACAAAAGAATTCCCATTGAATTTTATTGTAGTATTTAGAAATTCACCGTTAAGGGATAACCAAAATGATATATCTATTGTTGCGTATTTTAATGGGATCTGTCAATTATTTTTTTTTTCGTAACCGTTTTTTCATGAATAGCGCGCACATCAGTATCAGGCCAGAAAAATGCGATTTCGTCGAGGATACTGGAACAAGGAACGCGGCGTTTATGCATTTGTATTGGTATCAGAAATAACAATACAAATGTATAAGGACGTGTACGTGTGTTTCAGAGTCTACGCAAAGGCATCCGACAAAGTAGGTCACAAAGACTTGATAAAGATACTCGACAACCATGACATATTCGCGAAAGACATTAGAACAATCATGAAATCAGCAAAGAGCCTGAATAAGGGTAGGAAAGAAGTTTAGCAGATATACAAAAATTAAAAAGGGGTGTAAGACAAGGGTGTTCTTGTTTTTTTTTTTGTTTTTTTTTACCAGATCTATTCAACTTTTACAGTGAGAGTTAATTCTAACAGAACTGGAAGTCCTACAAGGAATCTTCAATACCGACCAAAATCCGACCAATATAAGATACGCTGATGATAGTTCTGATAGCAGACACGGAATAGAAACTACAAAACCTCCTACTCAAGATAACCTGAAGAAAGCGGAAAGAAAGAACCAACTACGTGAAAAAAACAGAATGCATGGTCATCAATAAAAAGAGAAACCCAAAATGCCAATTACGTGTTTGGGAAACGAAATGACGGAGGTAAAATAATTAGGGGAGAATGGAAACGAAAAGGTAACTAATATTAACATCTGGAAAAGACAGCTAAAGTTTCTGTGGTATATAATTGAGGAAGGGAAGGCTTGAAGAATCTAATCCTCCAAGGTCAAGATAGAGTTAAAGAGAGACAAGAAAAATCGACTGGCTTGAGCAAGTGGATGGAGATTGGGAGGGGTAACAGGAGAAAGAGTACTAAGAGCCACTAGGGACAGGGAGATGTGTAAGGCCATGACAGCCAATATCTTGAAGGGACATGGCACAAAAGAAGAAGAAGAAGAAGGTAAATCATTCACCGATACCAGTGTTTGAAGATTTGTTCAGATATTTTAAAATGTGTCGGCTTGAGTTATATTAAGGTTTACGTCTCTCTAAAATGATCGAAATGTTGGAGAATTTTTGTCTTTATTTTCACCTGAAATTAAAGCCAAAATACGATGTTTAGAACGGCTCATGATTAAACATAACAGACATTCATTTTTTCTTATATTTAACAATATATGTTTAGAAAAAATATATATAATTGGAGGATTTGAATAATTAAGTACTTCATCGAGCTTTTTATTCGACCTCAACAGAATGCAGAAAGCACTGGACGCCCGTTTCGTTTCTCCAACATTTAAATCATTTTTTATAAAGTTGGTTCTAAGCTTTTGGCTCACATGAGCCATCTTGAAAGAGGTTACAGGGACATTAACATAAAAACATTCACCATCAAAGACGATTTTATCTTGTGTTGACATAAAACATTGCTAAGCAACGCCAACAGTCACCAAAAACGTAAATTTGTAATGGGGTTCTATGACGTCACACCGATAAAATGGTCTTTGATGTTTAGAACGGCTCATGATTAAGCATAAGAGACATTCATAGTCGCTTATATTTAACAATATATGTTCAGAAAATTATCTGCTGCCTCTCTCTCTCTCTCTCTCTCTCTCTCTCTCTCTCTCTATATATATATATATATATATATATATATATATATATATATATATCCTAGCTTTATAGTCCGGCGTTGCTCGGGTGTAATGAAAGCTTTAAAACTAATTCCATGGTCCTGGAGCTCAGACTCTTTGGACGTTGGCACGAAAGATTAACAAGCATTAGTTGTTTCCAGTTAAAGCGAAACCGTAGACTGAAAGAAAAATGAATGGATGTAAGTCAAATTTTCATTTCCTGGTATCGATATCAATTAAGTTTTTTCATCGTAAACTGAATTTTGAAGGTTAAATAAGTCCTCTGAGTAAATGGTATGATGGCTGAGACAAAGAACTACAATTATTCCCTCACTTCGAGCCAAACCCGAAGCAAAAACTAAAATAAAAGGGATGGAAACCTGATTTTGATCAGACCCAATTGGATATCGGGGTATCGATTTCCAATATCATAGTCCAATAAATCATCCAAGGATAAACTAACCTAAGTAAGTCCATGAAAACTTATCGTTCCCATCAGGAGTAAATTGGAGAAAACGAGCCATATTGATGGCTGAATATTGGTTTTTGATCAGATTCGATAGAATATCGGGGGTATCGATTTCCGATATCGGGGATATTATCTATTTTCTGCACTAGTATAAGAACTGTAACCTTGAAACTTCTGAATATCGTGTCTTATGTCTTTGTCTATGTGCGTATCAAATTTGATTAAAATCGGGCCACTCCTTCTATAACCCTATTTTTTCGATTATCGATTTTCAATATTTATCGGGGGTACCCCGACACAAAACCTAGCTAAGAACACTGGCAGACGTTTGTAGTACAATTGTGTAAATTTTCAAGGAAATCGGTTCAGCGGTTTCGGAGTCTATAGTTAACGGGGACACACACACACACACAAAGTTCCATTTATAAATAAGTTTAGATCGATAACCAGTAGTATGAAGAATAGAATTGAAACTTTCAAAAAATTAAGAACCTCTACTGGCAGCAAACGGCCTGCATAGGAAAAGAAAACAATTTCAGTAGATTTACAAAGGTAGAAAAGTGCGTAAGACAAGGATGTATTCAACTTGTACAACGAGGCATTTCTGAGGGCTTTGGAAGTCATGCCAGGTTTCATCATTGGCAGCTGCAATTTAAACCATATAAGATGATACGGCGCTGATAGCAGACACGGAAAGGAAACTACAAGACATCCTACAGAAAGGAAGCTGAAGTAAGCAGAAAGAAAAGACTACAAATAAAATACAAGAAAACCGAATGCATGGTAATCATCAAAAATAAGAGCCTAAAATGCCAATTACAAGTGGGTGATACTAAAATCAAGCCGGCACAGAAATTTAAATAGCTGCGACGTGTTCCAACAGAGAACGGGAAGTTCGACAATAAGACCTGAAGGCGTAGTGGCTTGACTAAGGATGTATTCCAAAAGCTGAGTATACCATTGAAAGACAGTGAAATTTTGTTGGAAACAAAGAAAAGAGCAATAGTTGTTACCTGATGTTTGTCCTTCAGTATTGTAGCTAATTATTAAATCAAAGATGAAAAAAGACACGAAGCAGCCGAAATGCAGTTCTACAGAAGGATGCTGAGGATATCATTGACACAACATATTAGCAACGACGAGATTTTAGAGAGAATGGAAACGAAAGGGAAACTGATGTTTAACATCAGAAAAAGACAGCTGGAGTTTCCTGGGACATGTAATGAGGAAAGACGGCTTGGAGAATCTGATACTGATATAGTCGGATAATTGATTTAAATGGGTTTTAATTTTGTTATGTGCATTTATTGTGCTCTGGATTTCTTTAAATAATTATGTGATTTAAAAAAAAATTTTCTGCACACCTAAGATTCTCTCGTGGCACACCAGTGTGCCGCAGTACCCTGGTTGAAAATCACTGTATTAGACAAATGGAGTAAACATGTATTTAAAAAATATTATCTATCTCTACAGAAATGAATTGAGTTCTTACGGTGACTGGCGTGCGTATACACTGCTTATATACAACACGTTAAAATTTCCCTTCTCTGCTTCCATGCGCCTATGGCTTAGGGGGTTGTGACTCCCCGACTGACACCAAATCGGTCGAGTTCGATCCCGGCCAGAAGCAATTGGATGTGTCTAGCCACACTGATGAGCTGCGAAACAGGCTTGTATATGGATGTTTTTTATTTATTTTTATATATATATATATATATATATATATATATATATATATATATATGTCTGTTTAGTTCTATCTATCCTATCTCAGCCTGTTCAAATCTATATATATGTATATAGTCACCCGTAGATAGATCTGTTTCGCTGTATCACAGCTCATCAACATGGTAAGACAGCCGATTGCTTTTTACCCAGGATTGAAACCCAACCGAATTGGCGTCAGTCGGCGATTCTACCTCTGAACTATGGGCTCTCAGTAGAAGGAGGCAGACTTTATAGCGTGTATATTATCATTATACACGCCCAATAGCTGAGAGTGTTCTAATTCATTGCTGAACGAACGATGTATAAATGCCAGAGTAGCTACTGTTTTTCAAAGTCTACCATTCTTCCAGAGTGCTCAATCAGGGTGTGAGAACATAAATAGTATATATATATATATATATGTCCCAGCCTGTTCAAATCTATCTATCTATCTATCTATCTATCTATCTATCTATCTATCTATCTCATCCTATTCAAATCTATATATTTACCTATCAACACTATAACGTAGTGAACCAAATAACCATACTGGTCACAGAGAACAAAATAGGAATATTTAGTTTTTATAATGGGAAGCTGTTAAAAAAAAAAATTAAAAAAAAAAAAAGTAATTCTAATTTTAAATTTCTTTTTAAATGATTTGAAAGAACTTTTTGGGCTATTAAATCTTATTTTTGATCATATGCTTCCTGTCTATTTTTCTATCTTTCTAAGTTCCCCATCTTGTTCCAATGCTTAGATAAAATCTTTGTAAACATCCATTTTATGCTCTTTACTGTTTATATTTGTATTTGTAGACTTCAGTCTGTTTTCTTTTCTCTACTAGAATCGGGACTGTTTGACTGATGAAACTTGGCGCAGTTTGTAACTCCAAACAAGCAAGGAATTGATTGCTGTTCTGTCTCGGTGCTTTGAGGACTTCCCTTTTAACACAATCGGACATCTTTGATATATTTCTGAATTACAAACATACAAATAAATTCTATTAAATAGACTTCGATTCAAATGCGATACCCTTTGAACTTGACGTTCAACAACCGAGGATCAACATTCAAAGTTCAACAATCAGAATACTGAGACGGGTTCATACCTTTTTAAACACAATTAGCAATTCACCCACATTTTTACGAATAGTAATGAACGTTCTACGCCATGCACGTTGACCATCACAACACAAATTATTACTAGCAATTTAATACTTGATGTTTTACGCCTGATTCTGTTCTTATGTTCACCTAAAAATCCGGGTTACACAGGCACGCACGCACGCACACACACACACACACACACACACACACACACACACACACACACACATATATATATATACATATATATATATAATTCCAAGTGAAGAGGACTTAAGGTTTTTTTTTTTTATTTTGAGTACTCTGGCATTTATTATAAACAGTACTCAATATAATGAGTATTACAGAGCTTAATATAATATCATTATATAGTTATGTATCAATTTTACATTTCATCATAATATTATTATTATTGTTAAATATTATTATTATTGGCAATATAAAATTAATACATAACTATATATATATATATATATATATATATATAAGGCACTCTGTGAGTCTGTGTGTGACTGTTCCCTATGCACGCCTACATTTTTTAAGCTACGTCATTCAAACTTTCTAGGGACACATATCTACTACAGGGAAGCCAGGTCAATACATACTTTTTGATTTTAAGTTCAGCAATTTTTCCTTTCGCACTTCTTGGCTAATGTTTACATTTATTCCGTAAAACATTTAAGATCTAAGATGGTTGCTAGATTACGTCACAGAAATCAAATCACACGTGTCAAACGCGACTAAAATACTTTTTTATTAAAAAAAAATGAGCCTTTATTTAATTTTTATTCCGACGTTTTATTTCCGTAAAACATCTAAGATCTAAGATGGTTGTTGAATTACGTCACAGAAATCAAATCACACGTGTCAAACGTGACTAAAATATTTTTATTAAAAAAAGGTGAGACTTTATATTTAATTTTTTCCTCTAAAATTAAATGTCTACATTTTTAAATATTCTTCGAAAATTTCTGAACTGAGAGCGTAATAGTTTTTATATTTCTAATTTCAGTGAAACAAAATAAATCATTTTTATTTTTATGTTAAATTCATTTAGTCAACAAAAAATGTAAATATTTTCCCCTGTAATTTTGAAACAAAAACAAACACAATGTTGTTTACAATGTCACACAAAACATCAAATGAAGTTTACGCAAAACAAAAGAAAGATTTTCTCAATGGAAATTTTTTAAACAACAATTTTTTATATAATTATTTTTTATATAACCGAGTCCTCCTACTAAAATGTTTTGAGTTGCACGGGCAACGCCGGGCTATGATGCTAGTATATATATATATATATATATATATATATATATATATATATGTACTTCGGTTATATAGACATATCGAAGGATAGCCTGGAGCACAAATGAAAAAGAAAGAGAGAAAGAAAAAACGATTGGGAAGGGAGGCGGGTGATTTAATATTTTGGTTTGAAAATACAAGTCATTAGATGTATTCATGAGTCTGGAACCATTCCATTTTCTGATCATGTTAATCAAAGGACAACGGGGTCCATAAAATCAAATATCACCACCGAGTCTAGATTTTAATGATTGACCCATGCATCGAATAAGAGCGAATCACGCACGAAATTTGAATCCATTGTGTATGTGTGCAGCAAAAAGATGTCAGAAACCTCGTGGATAATAATAATAATAATAATAATAATAATAATAACATTTATGATGAAATGTTGAAAAGAATAATAATGATAATTATAGTACCAATAATAATAGTAATATTTTAGTCGGGTCGTTGATTTAACGAAATATCAACGCTTGTTGAGTTTCTTAATATAAGATAGATTTTAGCAAATAAATCACTTGGAGTTGATATCATTGTTAAAAATAGCCAGAGGTCCGGTTTTAAAAGGTAAATATGAGTCCAATTTTAGGATTAACTCAGAAAAAAAGTAAACATTGTTTCTGTTTAATCTTGCGTCAAAGGGTACCCAGACACCTGCTTTACACTTGAAGTAAAAGGTACCTCAACCATTCGTCCGTGCATGGAGTACTCCTGCCATATATGGTCAGGTGCCCCCGCTGTTCATCTCCGGGTTCTTGACAGGCTCCAAAGGAGAATCAGTAATATGATAGGTACCGACTTGGCGGCTCGACTACAGCCACTTTCCCACCGACGGGATGTGGCTTCCCTTTGTCTGTTCTATAAATACTTCCATGGCTTCTGCTCCAACGAATTTAAGTCACTGATTTCTTTGCAACAGGTGTTTACTCGTGCAACCAGACTGGCAACTGGGTCTCACCCATTCACATTTAGATCAACCAAATGCAGGCGACAATTCTACTCCTGCAGCTTCTTTCCTCGCACTTCCCGCCAGTAGAACTCACTTCCTTATTCTTGCTTTCCTGACGGCTACAACCTCCAGGAATTTAAATGCAAGGTCAATACTCATCTCTTAATCACTTGACTCTAGTTCTTTCTTCACCACCCTGTATATCGTTTCCTTTCTCTCCACCTTTGCAACAGTCATCTCACCTGTATTCCCATCCTTCTTGTGCTCCTTTCTAACTGGTTCGTCCTTCTCTTCACTCCCTTCTAATCTTTTTACTCTTATGTAGCCCCCTGCACATCAGTGGTGTTACCGACTTGCTCTGGGTGATATGATTAAAAACAAACAAACAAAAAACCTATAGATCCTCGAGGGTCATTCAATAAATAAGGTGAATTTTTCGGTATAAGGACTTTTAGTACAGATAGAAGCTTACTTTTTTTTAAAAAAATTTTCCTTGACTTCTTTTACAAAGGGATTTAATTTTTTTGCAGATTGAAAAAAACTTTGAGAGTTTTGGAGATTAATAAAATGGCCGACCAAGAAGCATGCCCCAGTATTGAACAGAGGTCAGTTATCAAGATTTTGGTTGCTGAAGGGTGCAAACCAGTTGAAATTAATAGGAGAATGTCAACTGTGTATGGTGACATATGTTTCAGCCAAAAAATATCTACAAGGGGGCTAAAATGTTTAATGAAGTTTGAAAGTGACGATGAAGTTAAAAGTGATGGGAGCGATTGGCTGAGACATTAGTCCAAAGATTTTTACGCTGAGGGAATACGGAAGCTTGTGCACAGATAGGAAAAGTGTGTGACACTGCTGGGAGACTACGTCGTAAAAGAAAAAAGCTTCTATCTGTTTTAAAAGTCCTTATACCGAAAAATTCACCTTATTTATTGAATGACTTTCGTAGTTTACATTTTAAAGAAGAGGTACCCAGAAGAATGAATAACATGTGGGTCAAAAGGCACATATAAGTTTGGTCTACACATGAGTCAAAAAGTTCCTAGATGTTCAGGATATATTTGAGACAGAACGCATTCATAGATCTAGTTTTAAACGAAAGTCAAACAGACATTATTCCGGTTTTGCACTAAATTGAAAAAGTTAGATATAATTTCGGTTTTACACTAAAGTCAGAAAGATAGACCCAAGTGATTCATAAATATAATATACATATCAAACATGAAAAAATACACACAATTTATGACTTCAGTCTTAAAATAAGCATATCCAACAACTTAATAAGATTGTATAGAAGTAAACCTGATAGGTCTGGAAAAGCGATACGCTTGGAAATGTGCAAACGAGTTTGATTTAATAATGACAACCGACAGTAGACGCATAAAATACGATCGCTGGCAAAAATTATGGAATTAGCTCACTAACAAATACGCGCATCACACACACACACATACACACACTCACACACACACACACACACACACACACACACACACACAAGCATGTATATAATTTGGGATTGAATATCGATCAAATATAAATCGGAATCCGATAGAATGGTGAAGACAAATGCGAAAGGTCTATTGATTTAACTACTGTTTATGTTATGCATTTCACTTTTTCTTAAATCAATGAAGATTTAAGAAAAGTGAAATTACATTAGATTGATAAGCATTGTCTATTTGTTCTTTAACCTATCGTGTATATATATATATATATATATATAAGGAAAACCCAACACGTCATTTCAATTGGTTATAAATTATAAATTATAATTCATTTCTTACAATATTTCTTCCATTTGGTACAAAAAAATTTGCCGGAATAAGCATTTTCTTTAACTTACACTAGGGTGCCACACACACACACACACACACACACACACACATATATATAGTCATCCGCAGACAGATCTGCTTCGCTGTATCACAGCTCATCAGTACGGTTAGACATCCGATTGCTTTTTACCCAGGATTGAAACCCGACCGAATTGGCGTCATGGTTAGCAACCTCCTCTCGCTAGAATCAATATAACTGAGTAGTGAGTTCGATCCTCACTGGGTTTCCCTTACTTTCGGCCGTGTGTTATATCACCTTCCTCCAGGTTTGGGGGTTGGACGCAGGGCTAACGACTCTGCCCCATATAAAAAACAGTTTGTTACAGAAACAGCAAAAACGCTGCTCTACACACGATTAAGTGTTATATATACACACATATAGACTTAGATAATAAACAGTTGCACCAAAGTACCCGTGTTCCAACCGTAAGGTATCATTATGCAGTCATTCTGGCTGATGATAATATGCGGTTGAAAGGCGGGTAATTTAGTGCGACTGGTTATTTGCTGAAAATGTTTTGTTCTATTTTCTTCTTGTTGAATGTTGTATCGAGCACTTTCTTAATGTATCAAAATTTGGGGACTGTTGTTTTCTGCTTTCGTCCGTTTCGTTGTTGTTATATGTGTGTGTGTGTGCATTCAAAAAAACGTGCAAAATTCAAAATTATTTAGAAAAATAAAAAAGAAAAATGTTAACAGGAAATAGGATAGAACTTGTTGTTATTATTCAACAATACACGTTGGAAAAATATATACAAACACACACACACGCGCGTGCGCGCTCACACACACGCACACACACACACCACACACACACACACACACACACACACACACACATATATATATATATATAATATATAAGCATGTGGTGTAGATATAGAAGAATCCAAAGGAGTATCCTGTACATACAGTGGTAGGATAACTCTCTAAGAGAGCTCGAAATATATATGTATATAAATACATATAGAGCAAATATAAAAAAAATTAAGGCAGACACGTTATTTCATGGTAAATCGGAAGTGTTTAGGCCTGTTTTAGGCGAACCATCTTCAGCTTCCGTCTTTATTTTACAAAGGATTTTACACGAATGAGATTCACAAAGACCCCCCCCCCAAAAAAAAAACGGAATAAAAATAAAGATCGCTCCCTTAACAGAGAAAATTTAAGAAAAAATACATCATTACATCAGTTTGGCGAACACACACACACACACACACACAAACACACACATATTCATACATAAGCATATATATATATATATATATATATATATACGCAACGTATAAGAATTAAAACTTTTCTTTTATCGGATGGCCATTTCGACGGGTAAATTTAACGGTAAATTTTTTATTTGTTCCCCGAAGGCCTTTACCCCGTCAAATCTTTCCAAATGTATAATGTATATGTATATGCTGAACTCAAATCGATAATTGTTTATTGAAGAAACCTACTATTTTTTCATGTTATCGACCAGAAAAAAAAATCGGACTATATCTCACCCTTTACCACCGTTCTCATATCTGATTCACCGCTGAATAACTTGAGGCGTATGATACTTATTTCGGCCTATTTACTTCCTTTTGAGCGATTACTTCGCGATTTGTTTGGTTTCTGAACTCAATTTCCGCGTAGTAATTGCAAAAAGGAAGTAAAAAGACCAAACAATCGGAAAACTACGCGTGAAGTCATTCTGCAGTGAATAACATTTTTGAAGCGTGGTTACGGGGTGAGATAAACAGCAATACAAAGTTCGATATTTTTCTGGTCGTTAACTAGAAAAAGGTAGGTTTTGTCAATAAACAATTATTGATTTGAGTTCAGCATTTATATTTGCACGGAAATAAAGATGTTTTGGAATGTTTTGAAGGGATAAAAGCCTTCAGGGAATAAATGAAAAATTTACCAATTTAACCAGCCATCTAATCAGCGAGATGAAAACTTTATAAGAAAATTTCCGATAATGTTTTGGTCTCGCTGCTGCGATGGGTGGTTAAATTTACCCGTCGAAATGGCCATCCAATAAAAGAGAAAATTGTTCATTTTTTTTTTATATGTAATGAATATCGCTTCTGAAAATAAATAAATTTAATTATATTGAAACCCTCTGACTGTATCAGGCTTAATATTTACCACTAAACCGTTTTTTTTTTCTGATTTATTACGCCGGGTATATCGGGTCAAAATAAGGAATCGGTAGAGCCCAGTTGGAATTCTAGCTGTATTCACTGTATATCCATCTCATCCATCCAGCTATGGGTTAAATAACAAGACAGTTTCGGTCTCATAGCCTTGGTTGGCATCAAGTTTGCCCTGAATGTAATGTCAACCTACTGCGGTAAAATTATCTGCCCAGTCAGTAATGTCTCATTCAAGACATGATCGGCCATGCGTGTATCCCATATGGCACTTAACTAACTGATAGAATATATATATATATATATGAATAGAAAAAGTAAAGAACAACTAAGAAAAAAGTGTCTTTAATCTTACATGTTTCACTTTAACAATCTTTTCAGAGTTTTATTAAAGAATCCCACTTCTTCTTATAGGAACAATACTCTATTAAATCGACATCCGCAATAAAAATTCCAAGGAAAACAGTTAAATTCCCATCATTTTAACATCCTATGGCATTACATTACACATAAAAGATTTCTTTGTAATTATTATCTATAAGGTTTTTTAGAAACTTAAAAAATTCTGTTATTCTTATGAAGAATTTGTGAGCGATATTTCCAGTTACCAACAATGTTTTGTTTGTAGATACGTTATTTAAAATAAAATTCATTTTGTTTTTCTGCCTTGATAATGTCCATCGCAGGACGAAACGCATTGGCGAGTAAAATATCGTTTTCCTCATATCTTCTTTCTGTTCTTATTCTCGAAATATAACTGGGTATATATATATCTATATATATATATACATATATATAATCAGATATAACTTATTTTTAATACATTTTTTACATCTAGTTTTAAATAATCAATAGTAGCAATTTACTTGGCTTTTCATTCTGTATTTGAATTTCAGTGAGGTTTTTAGGAAAATCCCCTCTGTCCTAATACTTTTACACACTATCGGTTTGTGCAAAAGTGTTACGACAGGGGTGACTTTAATCTTTATTTTAATGCCACATAAAAGATAAAATAGTTCTTGTCCTAATACGTTTGCACAGTACTATATATATATATATATATATATATATATATATATATATATATATATATATATATTGTAATAGTTGTTACAATGGTTTATAAATTCATAGTATCACTACACAAAAATTTTCTCGTTTCGAAGCTGACCATGTGTCTAGGCTGCTTCGAAGAAGCCATTGTAACAACCATTACAATATAACGCTCTACATTGTATCGAGCACTCTTTATAAAAGTAAATGCATGAACAACAGGTTAAAAAACCTACGAATTCTACAACTTAGTTACAATATATATATATATATATATAACATAACTAGGTGCGATAGGTAAATTGTCGCAATTATTTTATTATTTCAAACAAAAGGCTATTATATTAAATTTATTTTGTAACAAGTATTTTTCTTGTTAAAGCATTTGTTGAGTAAATCAAATAAAATTACTTTAATTAAATTGTTTATTTTCTGTCAATATGCCTCATAAAAGATAAAATAGTTCTTGTCCTAATACTTCTGCACAGTGCTGTATATATACTAGGTGCGATTGGTAAATTGTCGCAATTATTTTGATGCCTCATAAAAGATAAAATAGTTCTTGTCCTAATACTTCTGCACAGTACTGTATATATATATTTAGTAGCTCAATATTTTAATTTCATACAAAATTGAACAAACTATAATTAAATTATTTAAAATTATTTTATTTTTTAAATGACCATTTCACCCCGAGCAAGGCAGGACTACTACTGGTGCCCTAGAGATTACCGTAAGAAGATAAAAAAGGAAGGTACAGGGGAAGTTAAAGTAATAATAAGAGCTGGATTGTAATCAAGCAGATAGAATATGGCGATTGACGTTGCATTTAACATTTTGGAGATTGTAGCCATCAGATAAGCAATCAAATGGTAGAGAGTTCCTCAAAGTGCGAGAAAAGAAAATGTCAGAATAGAAGAGATGGTTACATTCAACTATTTTGACGCTAAATCTAATAGCAGGAGTAAATGCATGTGGTTTGGTAACCAGGAAAAAAAACTCCTTAGATCAGTTGCCATGAAAGAAAAGACAGAGGGAAGCCACATCACGTCGGTGCGAAAGTAACTGAAGAAGAGCTAACAGCTAAGAAGAGCTAAGTCAGCTAACAGTTCTAATATAATGTATTATATAAGATATATAATTATATTGTTTTTTTTTTCAAATCACGCAGAGGACGATGTTTAAAAGCCCGTTTTTGAGAAAGAAATTCTGGGATATTCTTTTAACTTAAATTTCTAGGACAGAACTCAGCAGTGGCTTAGATGCACAAATCAGCCTGATGTGAGAAGAGTGTTCTTGCAGATACCGTTAAGTTGTTCTGCAGTCTAAAATAAAAGAATACATAGTTGCTGCTACTACTACTACTACTACTACTACTACAGCAACAACAACAACAACAACAACTGCCAATTGAAAATGGGAATGGCTCGTAAATATCATTCCAGAAGTCAAATCCACGGTCAAGTGATGCGAAAAATACTGATAGTTCCTATTCAATTGTGTGTAACATTTGGTGGTAATATAAAAGAAATGGGATGGTTTTTTTTTTAAAAAAAAAAACAGGAAAACGTACTGGTTGACCTTCAAAGACTTATCAAAGAGTCAGAATATAAAAATCAAAGAAATATGGTTTGAAAATAGAAAAATGTGCAGAACCCCCCCCACCAAAAAAAAAACAAAACAAAAAACCAAAAAAAAAAACCAAAAAAAAAAAAACGATTCGGTCGAAACAGGAGTCAATATCTGAGACAGAACTGTAAGAATTCGGTTGATTGGAATGAGATTTATAGACAGAAATGCCAAATGAAGACCAGAAGTAAATGGGCTAAATCAAAACCATGAAAGAAAGCGGACGATTGAATTGACGATACATTCAGTGGTGAATAAAGCATCTGCATTGTCTTTTGGCTTTCGAGAGAAAAACAAAAGTACATCTTACCCGTGATTCATGCTAGGGGATTGCATGTCATTTAAAGGTCTAGGGGGAGTTGGCAATCAGTACATATGAGGACATTGGAATGCTGCACCGTTTCATCATTCGCTTCATCGAATATTCGTTTGGTGTTGAAGAAGTCAGTTTTCAGGACGATGAGGCATGTAATTACAGAGCAATATAGATTAAAGTTTTTCTCCAACAAAAGCATATAAAATTATTGACATGGCCAGGCATAGTCCGGATCTAAAATCATTTTTTTAATCATTTTCCTCCACGTAAGGTAATAAAGCCACTAAAAGGCAAGGGGTTACTGAGTGTTATATAAAACTAGCAGTATAGCCCGACGTTGCTCGGGTGTAATGCAAACTTTAAAACTAATCCATGGTCCTGGAGCTCAGACTCTTTGGACGTTGGCACGGAAGACTAAAAAGCAATAGTTGTTTCCAGTTAATGCGAAAGCGTAGACTGAAAGAAAAATGAATGGATGTAAGTCAAATTTTCATTTCCTGGTATCGATATCAAATAAGTTATTTTCGTCGTAAACTGAATTTTGAAGGCTAAATAAGTCCTCTGAGTAAATGGTATCATGGCTGAGACTAAGAACTACAATTATACCTACTTAGAGCCAAACCCGAAGCAAAAACTAAAATAGAAGGGCTTAAAAAAAAAAAATAACGGACATACAAGCAGATAAACAGACACTCACGCAAACATCTTGCCTTATATATATATATATATATATATATATATATATATATTATCGATTTTCTGCACTGTTGTAAGAACCTTGAAACTTCTGAATATCGTTTCTTATGTTTTTGTCTATGAGTGTATCAAATTTGATTAAACTCGAACCACTCCTTCTGTAACCCGATTTTTTCGATTATTGATTTTCGATATTTATCGGGGGTACATCGACACAAAACATGGCTAAGAACACTCGCAGACGCATATAGTACAACAATGTAAATTATCAAGAAAATCGGTTCAGCCGTTTCGGAGTCTATAGGTAACGGACACACACACACACACACACACACACACACACATACACACAGACAAATAAGTTTAGATGAGACAAAAAACTAATATTAAGCAGAGAAGACAATAAAAGAACGAGAATAAGATAGAAGATAACGGTTGATATTGCATTTAACTTTTCGAAGATAACAGTTGTTACTACTGCACCACAACGCATAGTCTAATACAGTGCATAAATTCGAAAAGTTTATGGGCCATAGCAAAAGACCTCATCCGAAAAAGTCCAATGATTGTATTTATAAAAAACCCACAAAGAAAAATAAGTCAAGCCGAGATGCCAGATCCTGACCGATAATATTACGGATTCTTCTTCGAATTTTATTAAGGCGGTAAATAAAAGGAACACCGAAAAATTATCTGCAAAATTCCCATCTCTTGTGGTCTTTATCAGGTGTTTCTGTTTTTGCCAAGCGTCACACATCCAGTTCTTGTAGTCATTCGGGTGATCTAATGCATTGTTCCGTTTCGAAGGCGCACGGTTTTACAAGGTATGCAAATGAGCGGCAGCCATGTCGACATACGAACCGCCTGTTGTAATTCGTATACAAATAAGCAACCGAGAAATGGCATAAAACGAGGAAAGGCGGCGATCTGGGTTAAGTACGAACTTAGTTGGTTGACGAAGGGTTTGAGCGGGAAGACGACGAAGAAGAAGACGACGACGACGACGACGACGTTGGAAAGACCAGGAAACCAAGAGAGTACCTGTTGCCGTTAAAGTTTTGTATGCCTGAAACACAGACATATTATTGATTTCCTTTTCCTTACAGTTCGACCATCTATTCACAAAATCTCCCCGTTTCGCATGCCTTTAAAGCTTTCCCAGCCGTTTTCAGTAGTATTAACTCAGAATCAGAAAGAGACGGCTGAAATTTATTGAACACATATTTCAATAAATTTCAGCCGTCTCTTTCTGATTCTGAGTACATACAGACATTTGGTTGCCATTTTGTTTAAGTCTTTTTCGTTGTTGACCCAACTCGGCTCTCTGATTTCACATCCCGAGCCGATGTCCACTGCACCACCGCAGCTGGGCAATGAAAAATAAAAATAAATGCAAAAAGATCTGTATGTGTGTTTTTTATAGCTTACGCAAAATCTATATATACAAAAGGCATGGTGTTTGTGTGTGTGTCTGTCTATCTGTCTGTCGGTCTGTATGTTCTTTATAATAATCCACAAGTTTTATACGATTTTCATCAACCTTCACACAAGTATTCTCTAGGTATGTGATCAGGTCATGGACAACTTATTTTTTCCGATTTTTCCCGATATCGGAAATCGATATTCGGATATCCAATCAGGTCTGATCAAGATCAGGATTTCAGCTCTTTTATCGTAGTTCTTGCTGTATAATTTGCTCTAACTTGGTAAAATTATACTTTTTAGTCTCAAACATTAGTAGATCTTTTTAGTTCATTTTCCTCGATATCGGAAATCGATACCACCGATATTCTATTGAATCTGATCAAAAACCGATAATCAGACATCAATATGGCTCATTTTCTCGAATTTTACTCCCGATGGGTATGATAAGTTTTCATGGACTTACTTAGGTTAGTTTATCCTTGGATGACTTATTTGACTCCGATATTGGAAATCGATACCCCGATATCCTATCGGGTCTGATCAAAATCAGGTTTTCAGTCCTTTTATTTTAGTTTTTGCTTCGCGTTTGGCTCTAAGTAGGTATAATTGTAGTTCTTAGTCTCAGCCATGATACAATTTACTCAGAGGACTTATTTAGCCTTCAAAATTCAGTTTACGACGAAAAAACTTATTTGATATCAAGACCAGGAAATCAAAATTTGACTTACATCCATTCATTTTTCTTTGACTTTAACTGGAAACAACTATTGCTTTTTAGTCTTTCGCGCCAACGTCCAAAGAGTCTGAGCTCCAGGACCATGGATTAGTTTTAAAGGTTTCATTACTACCGAGCAACGCCGTGTTATACTGCTAATCCTCTAATAAGACATAAACATAAACAACTGTATGTATTTAGGAAAAAGAAATTTGAACTGGGAGAAACCCACCTGCATACATATTGAAATTCAGTAAATAAACAAAAATAGAAAGTAGCCTAAGACAAGGACTTGTCGTCACACCGGATTTTTTTCAAATTTTACGCCGAGTCGATCCTCAGAGAATTAGATCTTTTGCCAGATTTATTACTAGCTGACACCGTGTTGATAGCAGATTCTGAAAAAAAAAAACTACAGGAAATTCTACGGAGGTTGGTAAAAAAAAAAGCGAAATAGAATAGACTAAACATCGTCATTAAGAAGATTATATGGTTATTAACAAAAGGAACAGCCGAAAGTGCGCACTACGAATAGATGATACTAAAATCAAGCAAGAACTAGAATCTAAATATTGAGCAAATGATTTTTTTATACTCGTGTCGCCCCAAGCAAGGCATTTTACTACCACTGTTGAGCAGGGGGTTACATAGGAGGTAATTATGAGAAAGAGTGACAGGTTATAGGTGGTGTCAGGAAGTGGGTAAGAGAAGGACGAGAATACTGATGAGAGTGGAGTGGACTGAGAAAGGAGCACTAGAGAGAGAGAGAGAGAGAGAGAGAGAGAGAGAGAGAGAGAGGATGCGTGTTAGTGAGATAAGAGATGACTATTGACTTTACATTTGAATTCTTGAAGATAGCTGTCAGGAAAGCAAGTAAACGGAAAGGAATTCCACAGGCGGGAAGTGCGAGAGAAGAAGTTGCTGGAGTAGAATTTGCGCTTACAATTTATTGGTTTCACAGAAAAAGGGTGGGACCTAGTTGCTAATCTTGAGCAAATTCATGTATAGGGGGTACCAGTGAGCTAAGTTCATCTCAGCAGAAGCAGTGAAAGTATTGGCAGAAGAGACACAGGGAAGTCACATTGGGCCGGTGAGAAAGTGACTGTATCCGAGCTGCTAAGTCAAGGATGCCCAAGGTGGATAGCAGGGGCACCCGACCAGATATGGCAGCAGTATTCAATGCACGGGCGGATGGTAGATTTGTATATGTGCCGGATTGTTTCAGAGAACCGACCTTCTAAGCAGCGGATTTAGCCATGTACTCTATATGGTCATTCCACTTGTACCTGAAGATGAAAAATGTGGCGCTAAAATCCAAACTTCTATGAAAAAGCGAAAGACGCCAAACAAAATAAAGATACACGAAAATATTGTTTGAAACAAATAAATAAGTTTTGAAATTTTATCATTTTTTTTTTACATTGAGTTGTGTATTATCACGTCCTAATGAAGGAGATATTTTAGGCAACAGATACTCGAGGTAAAAAAAAAAACACACAGTTCTATAATTTTTTAAGGAAAATTGGAAATAAAAAGACACATTTAGGACCAGAAACAGACTTAAATATTCTAGATCACTAGATCATGGAACGTTGATATTCACAGGACATAAGAGGGACATAGAATGCAGTAATATACCTAACAAGCTTGTACAAAAAAATGCCAGAACAGGGATTGGGAGTGATAAAGACATACTTTAATAAAAGCGACAAAAATAGGTACTTGTGGTGAGCCATGATCGATTTTCTCCTGAAGAGCCACGGCATACAGAAGAAGCAATATTGTTAGCAGTCGGATTAAGCGCATTATAACGTTGTCAGGAATAATCGGACAAATTCCTTACCCGAAACCTCAATGAACTCGTATTTTTGATGTTTCACTCGTGTTCAAATTATTCATCTTTTTATGTATTTTTTAAAACGTTAGCGTGAACGTTATTTTTGTTACCATTTCTAAAAAAAGTTGTTTTTGGTAAACTTAAAGGAGCGTAAGACAAGGATGTGTCTTTGCAACTTGTACAGCGAGACTGTTCTAAGGACCCTAGATGTTGTACCAGGATTTGTAATCGGAGACCACAATTTGAACAATAGGCCAGATAGAGGGAAAATGAGACAGAGGAAAGAAGCGGATAAAATATTTAAAGGGCCTGAGCAGGTGGATGACAGAACGGGGGCTGAGAGACGTTGCAAGAGAAAGCGAGCTAAGAGCCACCAAGAATAGGGAGACGTGGAAGGCCATGATCACCTAAGTCCTGAAGGGACACGGTACATAAAAGAAGAAGAAGGTACGCAGATGATACAGTGCTGATAGGCAGACACGGAAAGAAAACTACAATACCTCCTAGAGAAGTTAGTTGAAGAGAGTACCAAAAAAGGACTACAAATAAACTGCAAGAAAACCGAATGCATGGTCATCATTAAAAAAAAAAAAGCAGCCCAAAATGCCAAATACAGGTGGGGAATACTAAAATCAAGCAGCTACAAAAATTTAAATATCTGGAAAGTGTTCTAACAGAAGACGGAAAATGTGACACAGAGATCCAAAGGCGAAATTGCACGGAGAAGTTCACGTTCCAGAAGTTGAGAAAAGTATTAATAGACATGAAACTTTCACTATTAACAAAGACGAGAGTGCTGGATTGCTATGTGATGGCAGCTCTTCAATACGGCAGTGAATGCTGGACAATATCATCGAAGATGAGGAAAAAACTTGAAGCAACGGAAATGTGGTTTTACAGAAGGGTGCTGCGGATATCATGGACCGAACATGTGAGCAATGATGTGGTTTTGGAAAGAATGGCATTGAAAAGAAAACTCATAGTGAGCATCAGGAAGAGACAGCTAAAATTCCTGTGACATGCAACGAGGAAAGAAGGCTTGGAGAACCCCAAACTAACAGGCCAGATAGAGGGAGGGATAGACAAGGGAAAACAGCGGATAACATATTTGAAGGGATTGATCAGGAGGATAGCAGAACGGGGGTTGCAAGATGTTAAAGGAGAAAGCGTGCTAAGAGCCACCAGGGATAGGAAGACGTGGGAGACTGTGATCGCCTACGTTCTGAAAGGACAAGGCATATAGAAGAAGAAGAAGAATCTGAAGTGAATTTTGGCAACTCGCTATTTTCGAGTTATAATATTTCGTTTTTGTCGCTTAAAGTAAATGTACAAACGAGTCCTTCGAATAATAAACAGTAACGCTCTCGAAGTATGTGGAATACCGGAACACTGAATATTGAATACACCGATTACACAGAAATACACTCAAATTTCTGAGTGCTTTATATTATTAATATTTATGGTCAAGTAATCCAAGTAGCACTAATCAGTGAACGGTTATGTTTGGTGCATGGAGATCCGCGTTCGACCAGGCATCAACCACATGAACAATGTTTTGTAAGGATGAGAATAATTAAAAATAAGTTTTATTTACTTGTCTGAAATATGACGATGACTGATAAATGTAGTTTTCATCCGATACTCACCAATTTAATGTCGATCGTTATACCCGAGAACTTATATATATATATATATATATATATATATATATATATATATAGTCTATAGTCATCCGCAGACAGAATTTTTTCGCTGTTGTACAGCTCATCGGTACGGCTTAGACTCCGGTCGCTTCCTAGCCGAGGATTGAAACCCGACCGCATTGGCGTCAGTCGGCGATTCTACGACTAGGCAACGAGCGTCCAGTAGAAGAAGGCAGGCTTTTTAGCGCGTATAAACACGCCCATAGCTAGTGTGCTCCAATTCATTATCGAATGAGCGGTGCGTAAATGCCGGAGTACCTTTATACTTTAAACAGGTTGTGAGTCACAATTAGCAATTACACATTGTTACTGGGCGGATTAAGATTTAAAGAAATGTAGATACCTAAATTTTTTTTCGCTGCATTTGTATGTTTTGGGCGTCATCAGTTCATCTACAGACGATGTGAACATTTTCGTAAAGGTCACCTGCAAAGGGAAGTGAAAACACCTGCTGAACTTTTCAAAAATATCTTAATTATACAATTCAGAGGTAATGTTCTCATTGTCTGTTGAGAAGATCATCCCAAATTAAACACGAACACACACACATATACATACATACATACATACATACAGAAGCACACACACACACACACACATATATTATATATGAATTATTATGTATATGATTGTGAGCGGGCGAAAATGTAGAAATGTTTGAATGTTTGAGAATAATATATTGATATCTATAATGAATGCAAGACACACACATATACTCATACATGCTAAATGCACACACACACACACACACAGACACACATATATATATATATATATTTCTATATCTAAATCTAAATATGTATTAATATATATGTATAATATATATATACGTATGCATTTATATATATATATATATATATATATATATATATATATTACAAGAAAGTGATAGAACACGTAGATTAAAAACCCACTGTTTAAGCATTTACTTTTATAAAGAGTGCTCGATACAGAATATTTAATCCAAATTCTGACTTAAACTTTCTATCCACTTTACTGATAGATATTAGTTAAATAAAATCTATTGTTCAATAATAATAAAAAAAAAACTAAAATCCATCCTCCTGATAAATATTATTGTCTATCCATTTGCAAAATCTATGGTCCAATATGTATTTTACTCAGACAAGACTAAAAAGTGACATAAGCCATCCTTCCCACTTTCCTAACCCAATTGACTGGTTTTGACACACTTAAATGCATTTCGACCAATCACTACACCCGAATTTACTAAATATCCATGAATTCATCTTCTATTTCCAAAAATAGATCGTTTTTACCATTTATTTTAACATATCACCTGAAAAGGAACAGTTCTGTTCCGAAACACGAAAACTTTTGCAAAATATTAACCATTGTAATAACAAAATTACAATAGATATATATGATAACACTATGTTTTGCAAGTATATATATATATATATATATTTGTATATTTCTACACATTATATATATATATCTATAATAGCATACATTAAAACTATATAAGAATATAGTTTTAATGCATGCTGTTGAACGTTAAAGTGCTCAATATCAGTGAAAGTATGTATATAAATATCAATGTTTACATTAAAGTAAACAGCCAGCGACGACAATGATTATCAAGCTTATCCGCAATCATCAGTCCAACCGACATGATATTTTGGCTCAGCTATTTAGATATAAACACAATTTTTCGCTATTGAGTGGAAATAATTATGGATCTGAATGCAGTTTGCGCTATTTGTTAACATTTGTACTTATTATTTAAGCGTTTAATCTCAATCAATCAATCAATCAATCTATATATATATATATATGTGTGTGTGTGTGTGTGTGTGTGTGTGTGTAAGAGGTTATTTTTATAACTGTTTAACCATTAAGAATCCGGTAAGGCCAGCACAGTTTCAAAATGAATCGTTGGCACCCCTGCCTGCGCAGCTGCCATCGCCCGCCGAAATCACTTCTTTCGGCTTTACTGGGGTCACGCGTCAGATTTTGCCTCGGCTCGTAATGAATGCAAGAAGGTACTTAATGTAGCTAAGCTGATTTTTGCTGTCAGAATGAAGCAGCGCATAGCATCCCGTAGTTGAGCTCCAAAGACTAGTGGAGGCTCTGTAAAAGTAAGCCCTTAATCCCACCTCTAATCAACGAATTCGAGGTCCTCACCTCTTCAACAGACAAAGCTGAGTGCTTCGCTCGCAGATTCTCCACTAACTCAACACTGACTCGACTGGAGTATCTGTACCCGACTTCCCTCTCCGAACCAAGTCCAACTGACTGACATACTAATTACTCCTTCGGTGGTCTCCAAAATAATTTCTAAGCTTGACCCACATAAGGCGAGCGGGGCAACGGAATACCCATCATCGTCTTAAAGAAATGTGTTCCTGAACTCTCCTCTGTTCTCTCAAAACTCTATATCTACTGCCTTTCTGCTTCCTGCTTTCCTGCCTGCTGGAAATCCTTCAACGTGCTTCCTATATATAAAAATATTGGAGAATCCTCTGACTCCGCTAATTATCACCATATCAGCCTCCTACCGATCTTGGGCAAAGTGTTCGAAGCCATCATCAACGCCGAGGTGGTACAACATCTCACAGCCTATAGACTCTTTTCTGACAAACAGTATGGCTTCCGCTTCACCAGGTCTACTGCTGATATGCTTACGAATATCACTGAGTATATACACCAGGCACTCGACAAAAACGGTGAAGCCCAAACTGTGGCCCTTGACATCTCCAAAGCGTTTGACAAAGTCTGGCATGCTGGCCTTCTATTCAAGCTGCAGGTCTATGGTATAACTGGACATTTGTTTGACCTAATCCAGTCCTCCCTTTCAAAGCGTACAATGACAAGCCTCCCAATACTATCACATGAATGCGGGTGTCCCCCAAGGCTCTATTCTAGGTCCTACGCTTTTCCTTATCTATATTAACGATCTCCCTGATGTAATAAGATCCCAAGTGGGTATATATGCTGACGACACTATGGTTTACTCTCATCTCCATTAAAAATCTACCGAGGCTGAAAAAGCAAACCTCGCTGCCGAGCTTGAAAAGGACCTCTCATTCCTCGTTGACTGGGGTCAAGAAATGTCTCGTAAATTTTAATGCTTCTAAAACGAAGCCGCTATCTAATAACCACCACAGACAATCGTTCCTCCCGCCCATTAACATGGAGCAGGCTTCTCTCCCTAGCAAAACACTGCGCCTCCTCGGGTTAACTCTCACACCAGACCTCAAATAGAATAACTATATAGAATCCATAGCCAAATCCGCTGCTAAAAAACTTGGTTCTCTGTGCAGGGCTAGGAACTTTTTCCCGTCCTAAACAATCCTGCACATATGCAAGTCTACCATCCGCCCGTGAATTGAGTATTGCTACCATATCTGGTCGGGTGCTCCTGCTATCCACTTAGGTGTCCTCGACCGAATCCAACGGAGAAATTGTAATGTGATCGATCCCGACTTGGCAGCTACGATACAGTCGCTTTCTCACCGACGCAGTGTGGCTTGCCTGTGTGTCTTCTACAAATACTTTCACGGCTTCTGCATGAACTTAGCTCACTGGTACCTCCTATATACAAATTTTCTCGAGCCACAAGATTGGCAACTAGGTCCCACCCTTTTACTGTGAAACCAATAAATTGTAAATGCAAATTCTACTCCATCAGCTTCTTTTCTCGAACTTCCCGACTGTGGAATTCTCTTCCGCATACTTGCTTTCCTGACAGTTACAATCTCTAAGAATTTAAATGTAAAGTCAATAGTCATCTCCTGTCTCACTAACTTACATCCTCCCTCTCATGCTTTTCTACATCCACCGCACTCTCATCAGTAATCTCTTCCCTCTTCTACTCTCTTCCTGACACCCCCTGCAACCTCTCACTTCTCAACATTCCTCCTATGTAACCCCCTGCACAACAGTGGCAGTAAAATGCCTTGCTTGGAGGCGGCACGATTATAAAAAAAATCTTTTTGAGCAAACAGATAACTAATGATGATGTATGCAAATCATTCCTTCTGAAGGTCTTTTGGTGGCTTGGAACGATCTTAAATATTTAAATCGCCATTTATGCTGTAAGGTTTTAAGTCTTTGTCTTTATTTATCCATATGTCTGTCCATAATTGAGAATATCAATATGTTTTGCAAATACCTACGTGCAAAGAAACAAATATTTGAGTGCATATATATTGATATCTATATTCTATTGTCCAACTGTACAGATTACACACACACACACACACACACACACACACACACACACACATATATATATATGTAAGTATGTATGTATGTATGGTTATACGTTCGTATAAGTGCGCCTCTATGGGTTTACATGTTATAGTTTTCGATATATATATATATTGTCATCCGCAGACAGATCTGCTTCGCTGCAACACAGCTCACCAGTACATCCTGACTCCGATTGCTTTTTTTTTTTACCCAGGATTGAAATCCGACTGAATCGGCGTCAGTCGGTGATTTCACCTCTGGGTTATATATATATATATATATATATATATATATATATATATATATATATATATATGTATGTGTGTGTGTGTGTGTGTGTGTGTGTGTGTGTGTGTTTATATGTATGTGTGTGTGCGTGTGTGTGTGTATATATCTTATTATATATTCGTATTTTCAACAAAAAATTTACTGTATTTTGATAGTGAACAAGAATGAATTTTAGCTGTTTTGCTATGGAATTTGTATCAGACATAAAAAGTAAAAGATGTCTTGATAAAGTTACAGAAAAAATCACTAATTTACGACACCATGAAAATAATGAACAAACCTCCAAGTTCTCGAGGCCGTCTACATCAAAATCAACCAATCAACACGAATAAAAATATGTGACGAATTTATCAACTATATATGAAAGTGTATATAACACTTATATATTCATGCATTTTCATATTTCTACCAATTCCTGGTCACTTATATTAAAAAGCTTATATTGAATTCACTTATAATACTGTATAATAGTGTATGTATATATCTGAGTAGAAACGTTTGTACAGACATACACTATCACGATATTTAACTGTCCAAAATAATACTTACATATAAATTTAAAAATCATCCTTTGCTTTAACTCACGTGACGCATGTTTTAATACACACACACGCACACACACGTATACACATATATTATCCAGTGTTAGCATACGCGTAAGTTGACACGCATTTGTACAGATATATACACATATACTGTCATATTATACATTTCACCATCCAAAATATTCAATGCACGTATATTTTAAAAATATTTGTTGCTTTAATACACGTGGCACATCAGTGAAAAATATACTGATGTTTATAACGTATCCATCTAAAACACACACATATGATACATATGTGCTACACCCCACCACATATAAATATATATTTGTATGTTTCTACACACACATATATATATGAAATGAATTGTTTGAACATTATTTTTATCGATACTGTTTTTAATGAAACAGTAGTATATATTTATTTTTCTACCGGCCTGATTACGATAAACTTTTATTACGAAAATGTGTGCCATTCGACAAGATTCGAACCTGCGACCCCTATCTATATAAGGGAAGCTACCATTTGATCTGGTAACGTCTTAGACCTCTCGACCACGAATAACCTCCAGTCTAAACGAGGTTTTTATCAAGCCTATATAACACAATTTTCGATCCATCGTAAACAAGCATATCTGCTCTTAAATGTATCGTAATGTCAACAAATGTAAACATGTTACGGAAATCAACGAATTTTAACGAAACGTGGTTATAAGCAATCGACAATTTGAAATGAATTGTTTGAACATTATTTTATATTTATATATATATATATATATATATATATGATTAAAATCGTTTCCCCCAAGCAAGGCATTCCACTGCCACAATTGCGAGTATATACGCGGAAGGAAAAATGGTAATAAAAAAGAAAAAGCTAAGTACTTGAATATCAGCCAAAGTACGTAGCCCAAAGAAAAAAACCCGAGACGAGTAACCTAAAAGAAAAAGCGCTCAATACACAAGTAGAGCAAACAAAGTAACTAACCTAAATGCCAACGAACCTACCAAGGTTTCACCTAAACGGATCGTCAGGGAAGTTTGAGCCAACCTTCGTTGGCATTTTAGGTTAGTTACTTTATATATATATATATATATATATATATATATATATATATATATATATGTTTTATTACCCTATTTATTATATATATAATTTTAAAAACGAAATTCGTACACACTACAGATGCTATGTTCAATGGGAAGTATAACATACACATACGAAAATAAGACCAACATATATCACAATATATTATTATGTTATTCTCAAACATTCCTCGTAAGAATCATCGTTGTCAAAATGACTGACACCAAATCGGTTGAGTTTCGATCCAGGTTAGTGAATGTGTCTAGGCACACTGATGAGCTGTGATAATGCGAAACAGACTTGTATGTGGATGACTAATATATTATGCTCTTATTACGATTGAGCTGTCTAGAGAAAAAAACTTTAGAAACAGTTTCCACTTCTGCGATATATTCATTACTCTTGAGGAATGAATTGAGTTCTTTCGCTGACTGGAGTGTGTATACACTGCTTATATAGAACACGTTAAAATGTCCCTTCTCCATGTGCCGATGTCTTAGAGGGTAAAGACTCCGACTGACACCAAAATGGTCGAGTTTAGATTCCGGCCAAAAGCAAGTGCATGCATACAGGCTTGTATGTGGATGACTAATATATATATATATATATATATATATATATATATATATGTTTCTTGTTCTATTCATAATGTATATCAGTTTCTATATATAGGTCTGTATAGAAACTGAGATTAACGAGGTCTGTCTGAAAAGAAACAGTACTGGTGCCACAATTCCAAACAATACAGTCTCCATTTCAAAGTAACCTCTCGAGTTTAAATCCCTTTAACATTTTCCTCTACAACGCTTCTATGCACTGCTTTAAGGATTCTTCTTTTGTGTCCCATAGCTCCATCGTTAGGACCACCTAAATGGCCGCCACTCCCGATGAAGTCACGTTAGAAAATATATTTTAGGCTCGTACAAAAATGGATAAAAGGATTTCCAGTAACAAACTCGTCACTTATTTTGAACTTCCGGTTATGAACTTTTAAAACTGTTAACCATAAAGAAATCATTCAATACAAATCGTCTGATGAAGCCGAAAAATTCGAAACCCTATTAGCGTAATCAACTGATATTCCCGATTTATATATATGTATATATATATATATTGTCATCCGTAGACAGATCTGTTTCGCCGTATCACAGCTCATCAGTACGGTTAGACTCCGATTGCTTTTTATGTGTGTGTGTGTGTGTGTTTGTCTGTGTCTCTATGTTTGCGTGAGTATACTGTTGCTAAAGAGCATTGCATTCGTTTCCCTATATTATATCATATTATATATATATATATATATATATATATATATATATATATATATATACATAGCACATTTGGTATACTATCCAGGTAAATTCTGATAGAGACGAACTCAAAAGAACTCAATGTTAAACTCATTTATTTAATCTAAGAGAATAATATAATTTAGAATAGATTTTGGATTATTACAATGGTTGTACATATTTCCCCGCATAGAGCGGCTCGTCAGACCCAAATGGTACAACAGTTGGTACTTAAAAATCCCTTTAAAAATTTGTTTACATAGCCGCTCACATGTTCATATTTAGAATAGACATTTGTAACAGTTATTTACGAAAAAATTCTCTGTCATTTAAAAAGAGCCTCAAATAATAGAAAAAAAGCAAGGATAAAGAAAAGGTAGACGATTAAAGGAAAGAAGAAGAAAAAAGGGAGAAAAAGAGAAAAAAGAGAAAAAAGAGAGAAAACAAAAATGAAAAGAAAGAAAGAAAAAAAAGAGAAAAAGAAAGGACAAAGATATACAATAAAAAGAAAATAAACCGTATCCAGAGAAATAAATGTTCACTCCATGTATCGAAATAGCGCCTCTAACACCCGTCTGCTTTCTTAGAAAAACATGACGTGGATAATTTAACACTGAAATTTAGTTTCAAATATAGTAAGATATATTGACGGTAAAAAATAAATTATACATCATAATTTTAATACAATTTGTAAAAATAGCTACTCTTACTGTTATTTTAAAAATGCATATCAATTTAAAAAATTCAGTTAAAAAATAAAAATAAAAATTAAATATAAAAAGAAAGAGAGAAAGAAAAAGAAAGAGAACAAGATAGAACAGAATTTAAAATAGTTTAAAAAACCTTGATCGAAACCGACGTCTATTACATTCTTAGAAACGCGACATGGGATTTATTCTTAAATTATAATATACCGAATATATATATATATATATATATATATATATATATATATATATATATATATATACACAGTACTCTGCGAAAGTATTAAAACAAGAATTATTTTATCTTTTATGAGGTATCAAAATAAAGTTTAAAATCACCGGTATTCGGATTTCAGTGAGGTTTTTAGGAAAATCACCCCTGTCCTAATGCTTTTGCACAGTACCGGTAGTGGGCAAAAGTTTTAGGACAGGATTGATTTTAAACTTTATTTTGATGCAATTATATTGTAGAATTTTGAATATTTTCATTTGTAAACTAGCGACCTAGGTTTCTACCATGAGTGGTGACTTCAGGCGATTTTGAATAACTGATTTTACCGTTTACTGTTTTTTTAAGAACGCTCACCTAACGAAAAAAAGTAATTAAACAATTACTATATATATATATATATATATATATATATATATATACGGAAACATGTTACCGTAGTAAACTCACACAAACATAGACACACAGACAAATACACACAGGCACGAACATATATATATATATATATATATATATATATATATATATATATATATATATATAGAGTCTTATATTCATTACGCACAATATAATACAGTTCTGGAAATCTAAACTTATATATAAATCGAACTTTGTATGTTTGTGTGTGTGTCTGTTTATCTGTCTGTATGTCCTCTATACAAATCCACAATTTTTATCTGATTCTCACCAAACTTCACACAAATATACTTTTGGCTGAGTCTGAGCTCCAGGACCATGGATTAGTTATAAAGCTTTCATTACACACGAGCAACGCAGGGTATGCTGCTAGTATTTTTATATACGTATAGATAAAGATACCCACACCCACACACATATATACTCTAAAGTACGTAACATATCTGTGTGTGTGTGTGTGTGTGTGAAGTATGTGTATGTATGTTCCTGTGTGCGTATGTGTGTACAAGCTTTTAAGTTCGCAATAATTATTTTATAATTGTATGTTAAATTGAGTGAATATACTTCTAAATTACATCCAGGAAACGCAAACTCCTGCTTACAGTCGGATTCATATATAGCGAAATAAAATATATTGAATTTTCCGCATCTTGCAACGTGTGTAAATGCGTGGAAACCATTTTATATGTATTTCTCGCCATAAATCAATCAATAATGACTCATTAGTTTCATGATTGATTGTTTAATTTTCTACGTATCAAAAGGTTATTTGAAATGTCGACGATAACGGTTTATAGAAAAAAGTACAGTGAATTAGAAGGAATTCATGACTAGATCCGGTTTATACTTGTTTCAATAGCTCGACTTAGATGCAAATATTTGCAGAGATCAACCCGTATGGTCGCTTCCCTTTGACATTACAGTTTGACGCCATTTAAAAAAAAAAAAAGTCATTCAATCAGTCGGTTATATGCCAAACGTAACACTTGCTTAGGCGACCATATCTCTTTTGATCCACGACTGACAGATTAAATATTTTCCCGCAGTAGATTGCCAGTTTTTTCTGCAGTAGATTGCTTTCCAACTAAAGCTATACAACCCAATCTATCCCTCTGTTCAACACATAGCTGGAATGAGACCAGAGATGGATTGATGCTTTTTGCAAGGCTGACTTAATGCAACAAATCCCAGTTGAATTCTTTGCCTTTCAAAGAAGATCTTTTTCTAAGCAGCACCAGCAGTGCAATATAGATTAAACTAATTGTACGTATATATGTAGAAACGCAAAATACAGTGCATGCTTATTATCTTCTATGTACCGTTTTCATTTAGGATGTATGCGATTATGGCTCTTCACAACTTCCTGTCCTTATAGCTCTTAGTAAAGTTTATCTTTTTGCTATCACTCCTAATCCGTGCTCTGAAGGTCATTTATTCAAACATATTCAGTTCTGTTGCCTTCAGTATGTCCATATTGCCTTCAATATGCCAGTGTTGCCTTCAATATGATCCTATTTCTTTCAAGATGTCCATGTTGCCTTTAGTATGTCTATGTTGCCGTCAATACGTTCCTGTTTCTTTTAGTATGTCCACGTTGCCTTTAGTATATCTATATTGCATTTAATATGTCCATGTTGCCTTCAGTATGTCCATGTTGCCTTTAGTAGGTATATATTGCATTCAATATGTCCATGTTGCCTTTAGTATGTCCCTGCTGTCTTCAGTATGTCTATATTGCATTCAATATATTGATATTACCGTCGATATGTCCCTGTTGTATTTAATATGTTCCTGTTGCTGTCAGTATGTCCCCGTTGCCTTCAGTATGGCACTATTGTCTTCAGTATGTCCATGTTGCCTTCAGTATGGCACGATTGCCTTCAGTATGTCCATGTTGCCTTCAGTATGGCACGATTGTCTTCAGTATGACCATGTTGCCTTCAGTATGGCACGATTGCCAACAATATGTCCATGTTGCCTTCAGTATGGTACTATTGCCTTCAGTATGGCACTATTGTCTTCAGTATGTCCATGTTGCCTTCAGTATGGCAGTATTGCCTTCAGTATATCCATGTTGCCTTCAGTATGGCACTATTGCCTTCAGCATGTCCATGTTGCCTTCAGTATGGCAGTATTGCTCTAGTATGTCCATGTTGCCTTCAGTATGGCACTATTGCCTTCAGTATGTCCATGTTGCCTTCAGTATGGCACTATTGCCTTCAGTATGTCCATGTTGCCTTCAGTATGGCACTATTGCATTCAGTATGTCCATGTTTTCTCAGTGCTTTTGCCTCTATTGCTTTCAGTATGTCCATGTTGGTTTCAGTATGCACTATTGCCTTCAGTATGTCCATGTTGCCTTCAGTATGGCACTATTGCCTTCAGTATGTCCATGTTGCCTTCAGTATGGCACTATTGCCTTCAGTATGTCCATGTTGCCTTCAGTATGGCTCTATTGCCTTCAGTATGTCCATGTTGCCTTCAGTATGGCACTATTGCCTTCAGTATGACCATGTTGCCTTCAGTATGGCACTATTGCCTTCAGTATGTCCATGTTGCCTTCAGTATGGCACTATTGTCTTCAGTATGTCCATGTTGCCTTCAGTATGGCACTATTGCCTTCAGTATGTCCATGTTGCCTTCAGTATGGCACGATTGTCTTCAGTATGTCCATGTTGCCTTCAGTATGGCACGATTGTCTTCAGTATGTCCATGTTGCCTTCAGGATGGCACGATTGCCTTCAGTATGTCCATGTTGTTTCAGTATGGCACCATTGCCTTCAGTATGTCCATGTTGCCTTCAGTATGGCACTATTGCCTTCAGTATGTTCATGTTGCCTTCAGTATGGCACTATTGCCTTCAGTATGTCCATGTTGCCTTCAGTATGGCACTATTGCCTTCAGTATGTCTATGTTGCCTTCAGTATGGCACTATTGCCTTCAGTATGTCCATGTTGCCTTCAGTATGGCTCTATTGCTTTCAGTATGTCCATGTTGCCTTCAGTATTGCACTATTGCCTTCAGTATGTCCATGTTGCCCTCTAGTATGGCACTATTGCCTTCAGTATGTCCATGTTGCCTTCAGTATGGCACTATTGCCTCAGTATGTCCATGTTGCCTTCAGTATGACTTTCATTGCCTTCAGTATGTCCATGTTGCCTTCAGTATGGCACTATTGCCTTCAGTATGACCATGTTGCCTTCAGTATGGCACTATTGCCTTCAGTATGTCCATGCTGCCTTCAGTATGGCACTATTGTCTTCAGTATGTCCATGTTGCCTTCAGTATGGCACTATTGTCTTCAGTATGTCCATGTTGCCTTCAGTATGGCACGATTGTCTTCAGTATGTCCATGCTGCCTTCAGTATGGCACGATTGTCTTCAGTATGTCCATGTTGCCTTCAGGATGGCACGATTGCCTTCAGTATGTCCATGTTGCCTTCAGTATGGCACGATTGCCTTCAGTATGTCCATGTTGCCTTCAGTATGGCACCATTGCCTTCAGTATGTCCATGTTGCCTTCAGTATGGCACTATTGTCTTCAGTATATCCATGTTGCCTTCAGTATGGCACTATTGCCTTCAGTATGTCCATGTTGCCTTCAGTATGTCTCTATTGCCTTCAGTATGTCCATGTTGCCTTCAGTGTGGCACTATTGTCTTCAGTATGTCCATGTTGCCTTCAGTATGGCACTATTGCCTTCAGTATGTCCATGTTGCCTTCAGTATGGCACTATTGTCTTCATTATGTCCATGTTGCCTTCAGTATGGCACTATTGCCTTCAGTATGTCCATGTTGCCTTCAGTATGGCTCTATTGCCTTCAGTATGTCCATGTTGCCTTCAGTATGGCACTATTGCCTTCAGTATGTCCATGTTGCCTTCAGTATGGCGCTATTGCCTTCAGTATGTCCATGTTGCCTTCAGTATGGTACTATTGCCTTCAGTATGTCCATGTTGCCTTCAGTATGGCTCTATTGCCTTCAGTATGTCTATGTTGCCTTCAGTATGGCACTATTGCCTTCAGTATGTCCATGTTGCCTTCAGTATGGCACTATTGCCTTCAGTATGTCCATGTTGCCTTCAGTATGGCACGATTGCCTTCAGTATGTCCATGTTGCCTTCAGTATGGCACTATTGCCTTCAGTATGTCCATGTTGACTTTAATATGTCACTGCTGCCTTTAATACTTCTCTGTTGTTTTCAATATGTCCATGTTGTCTTCAATATGTTCCTGTTGCCTTTAATATGTTGACGTTGCTTTTAGTATGTGCCTGTTGTTTTCAATTTGTCTCTGTTGACTCGAATATGTCTTATTTACCTTCAATATGTTCCGTTTTTCGTTTCTCTTTTGTTTAAATCTTCGTTGTTGCTAAATGATTTACTCCGTGTAATTTCTATCATTTTTCTTTAGAAGCGCATTTCTGTTGCCTCACGAATCTTCTTCATCTGCGATTGGATTGTTCAAGATTTGGTGTCATATAAAAGAGTCGATATTACATAACAATTCTTTAGATTTTAATCTGTGAAAGCACCCGAAAACAGACATTTTTTAAATCTGTGAAAGCACCCGAAAACAGACATTAAAAATACAGTGACGCTTGCAAAATCATTCTACACCGTACGGGAACATTAGAGTCTGTCGGTCAATCATCCAATCTGTTCATCCGTGTCTAGAAGTAAACTGAGGACACACCCTGATACACCCTATATATATATATATATATATATATATATATATATATAGGGTGTGATAGCTAAATTAATGTCATTTTTAAATTTGAATTTCTTGCATGTACATTGTTTGTGTAGAGTTTGTTAATGGTACAGTATAGTAGGGTCAGTTGGGCATCAAGATAGATAGATAGATAGATAAATAGATAGATAGATATTGCGCGGGTGTGTGCAAGATAAAATTATATCTTCTTTTAAAGTCATTATTGACATTTTTTCGAAAGCAAATAAAATTTGATACTGAAAATAAAGTTCTGATATTACAACTCCAGAGAGTGAAGAAATTATGGAGTTGTCCACAGAACACAGAATTAATATTCCCTCATCTTGCTAAGCGCATATAAAGGTAAATAAGACTTTTATCTCTTTCTATGTCTGTCTGTCCGTCCGTCTGTCTCTCTCTCTCTTTCTCTCTCTCTCTCTCTCTCTCTCTCTCTATATATATATATATATATGTGTGTGTGTTTATATTTTGATGTATATATGTATATCCATGTGTTTAATCGATCATTTCTATAAAGCTTATATTAGTTGTACAGGTGTTTTAGTAGACATCACTGTCTTTTTTTTTCTTACTGACTATGAAATTAATATATACTGGCTTAGGCATAGAAAGTTTTCGTCAGCAAAATGTTCCTTCCGGCTGTCTTTAATGAGACTTGCTTCAATAAAACTTTGTGTGTCTTTGTCGATCGAAAAAATAAACTAACAAAAAATCAGATAATTATGTTCCAGCACGTATTCAATTGGGGATAGTTGATATTAATACCACACACACACACACACACACACACACACACATATATATATATATATATATAATTATCGACCAGTTATTGGTTATAGTCAAGTTAGGCCAGTAAACAATATAAACAATGAACTGCCCGAACTAATGTCCAGATGTAAACACTGCGAGAAAAGAAACTGTTGGAGAAGAAGTGGCGGTTACATTTGCTTATTTCGAAGTGAAAAGTGTAGGACTTAGCTGCCAAACTAGTTGCCCGATTAATTTCATAAGAGCGAGGCACCAGGGAATCAAGCTCCTCGGAGCAGAATCCATGAAAATCATTGTAGAAAAGACAGAGGGAAGCCACATCCCGTTAGTGAGAAAGTGACGAATTGTGTGTTGCCAGCTCGGGACTGATTACATTACAGATCCTCATATGGCACATTTACACAAGGCTTTTTTTGTTGTTGTTGTTGTTTTTTTGTAACCGATTCACCCCAAGCAAGGTAGTACAAGCACTTGTATTTGAATTTTGTCGAGAACCCCGAGACGAATAGCAGGAGCACCCGACCAGACATGGCTACAGTATTCAATGCACGGACGAATGGTAGATTTATAAAGGTTCAAGCTGGATTCTGACGAGAAAAACATTCCTAGATCGGCATAGCGGCCCAACATTCTTAGCTATAGTTTTTTTTTATCATTTTACCCCAAGCAAGGCATTCTACTGCCACTGTTGTGCAGGGGGTTGCATAGGAGAAAATGATGAGAAAGAGGGGTTTGTTATTTTTATTTATTTATTTATTTATTTATTTTGTTTTTAATCATATCACCCTGGGTAAGGCGGTAAGGCCACTGATGTGCAGGGGGCTATGTAAGAGTGAAAAGATTGGAAAATAGAAAGCCGGAAACCACATCCTAAACAGGGAACAAAGGATAAGCCTCTACACCTGTTCAATAGACATGGGTGGAGTGTGAACCGGGCGATAGTTCAGTCTATCTACTTCAATTGAAACAAGAAATACAAAAGAAAAGTGAGAAGATTGGAAAAGAGAAAGCCGGAAACCACATCCTAAACAGGGAATAAGGGATGAGCTTCTACACCTGTTCAATAGATGTGGGTGGAGTGTGAACCGGGCGATAGTTCAGTCTATCTACTCCAATTGAAGAAAAAAATAAACAAAATGAGAAATATCAGGAGGAGTGTAATAGACGGGTAACAATACCGAGTAGATATAAATAGAGCTTGAGAAAATGGATCCGAGTTAGTGAGATAGGAGATGTCCATTGACCTTACATTTAAATTCCTGGAGATTGTAGCTGTCAGGGAAGAAAGTATATGGAAGGGAATTCCACAGGCGGGAAGTGCGAGAGAAGCTGTTAGAGCAGAAATTGCGTTTATATTTTATAGGTTTCACAGTAAAAAAAAAAATGAGACCTAGTTGCTAATCTAGTAGCTCGTGTAAATCCATACCTGGGTAACACTAGTGATCTAAGGTCATTGGAGCAGAAGCCGTGAAAGTATTTATAGAAGAGGCACAGGGAAGCCACGTCACGCCGGTGGGATAGTGACTGCAGGCGAGCTGCCAAATCGGTATCTATCACATTACAGATTCTCCGTTTATTGGTTCTATGTAGACCTTCAAATTAAATTCGCCTTAGAAAGTAAGGGAAAATGAATGTGATGTGTAATTTGAACGAAAGAACAAATGTTTGGAATCAAACCTAAGAAGAATAGGCAACGATTAATCATTGACTTGAACAAATTAAGATTTTACTCAGAGAAGCATCCTCTCGGGAGACTGTTCAACAAAGAAGCGGTTCTTGAAAAAAAAAGAGATAATGAATAGGTTTTTACTCCGTGGGAGTAGCATAGAAACGTGCAATTTAAATAACGACTGAGTAGGAGAAGGCATGTGATATTTCGACGGTGAGGAAAAAGGCTGCAGAGTGGAAATTGTGTCATCACGCAAACTTGAGATCTGATATGGTTGGAAAATTGAGATCCCGACGCGACTTAAAGTTTTCTCGATGTTCATTCGAACATTTGACAGCTGGTGATAAGCGATTTTGCTACAAAGCCTCTAGATTTCATTCTATTTCTACGTGATTTCGATTAGTAGATATCTTTGGTGTTTGTTTATATATACCAAAGACCAAACCAGCAAAAAATGGCAGCATCAGTCGGACTGGCGTAAAAAAGGTAGACATTGGTAGACCAAGCATCCGACAGCCATATCTCGTTTGTCTAAATAACCATGACTCAACGGCGAAAAAGACAAAGATTTACACGATCTTGATGGCTAAACCGACGTAGGGGCAGCACTATTTAGGCTGGCAGCAAGGCGGACATTGACTGATTAAGCATCGGACTTCTCAATACAACCAGGTTTGTCTGGTTGAATTGAGCGCTCTGTCTCAATAGACCGCCTGTTTCAATATCCTTTGTCCCCAAACTCGCCTTGATTTCTCACTAACCACTGGGGAGAAAGAGAATAGGATGAGAGGAGATGACGACCCTGATGTTCAGATACGAGCGTGTGGTGCCGGCTAAATGCATCACTAGTAAATTTTGGATGTATTGCTAGATGAAACATTGTCACACATTAATTCTTCGACGTTTGTTTTTCTTTTTAACTCAATTGGGTTTTTATCGCAGCTTTTGTGACCGTCATTTTATGGCTGTCAGTAGACTGAGAGGTTCAGAAAACGCGTTAGAGCCTAGATTGAGCCAAATGTAGACTGGAAAGGTTGTTTTACGTCAATGTACGGATGGAAAATAACCATGGTCTACTGAAAAACAATTTTCCTTTCTATCGATCACAGATGCAAGTTAAGGTTTTATCTCTGTCAGGTGGCAGAAACCACACACAGAGACACACACGGTCACACAGACACACACACACACACACACAGACACACGCACACAGATACACACACACACACACACACACGATAAAACGCGTACACAATAAATAGCACACATGTATGCACTCCCGAAAGCACTGATTGATCACATAAATTTAGAAACAAATGTTAGCAACTGCATACACACAGGCACACGTATACACACACACACACACACACACACACACACACACACACACACACACATATATATATATATATATAATTCATAGAAAAGAGGGGAAGAAAAATATAATGATGGAGATGATTTTCTTCATGCCAAAGATTTTTCCAAAACATCAACGCTGCTTGGGTGGTCCCTCGTGGCAGAAAATAATCCCGTCCTTTCTTTTCAAGACAGTACCGCCCCCACGTCCTCTCAGCTCTCGTTCCAACGAAGATACCCCATCCATCCAAACGTCTATGATTCCGATATTGTTTACAATGTGTTTACAATTTTCCCGCCAGATATTCAAATGTATTAAATATAGCGTGAAATGATAACCTCTTATGTTCAGCGTCAATAAGGGCAAAAAATAACGAAGGTGTGGCTGGCTGTTCTCAAGAAATTAAAGTTTTTTTTTTTTTGGGGCGCCGCAGTAGAGGTGATGGTGGGTAAGGTTTTATGAGCTTTAGCGTTTCTTTTCTTTTGATTTAAGCACTTGTTATTAGAGGAACTGAAATGTGGGAGTTGCTTACACTGCGCAGTACTGACACTTCAGGTCGATGTCTGAAAAACTACAGCGTAAAGGTAGCAAGAGAAAAGGCAGAACCAGGCTAAACCGAGATAGAAGTTAAATTTAAGGATGCACATCCCCAAATAGTTAACCCACTTACTGCTATACAATGCAGTTTGCACAATTTTTGGAAGGCCATGACCGCCTATGTCTTGATAGACATATAAAAGAGGAGAGAAGAAGCTAAGTGAAAGAAATATTAAATACATTTAAAATGTGCGTCTTCTGGTAGGTTGGGTATTGCGTCCTACCTATGAAAATTAGTCACTGCCAACACGCATAGGGCCGGCGCGATAAGGTAATGGTTGGAAGACCTGTGTCAACAGAAAATCATCAAAATATGAGAAGAAGAAGAAGAATGTATTCCTCTCTCTGCCTTTTTCTCTCCCTCTTTCACTCTCTCTCATTTATTCAAATTCTACAAATTATATATATATATATATATATATATATATATATATATATATATATATATACTAACGGCCATAATTATTCATGAAAATAGAATTGTTCTTTTGTTAATACTGCACAATAACATTTGAAACAAATGAACTGTTCTGGTGTCCAGTTTTTGTGCTCTCTTCCCCATGCTAGTCTCTTCTTCTTAATGGCTGGCCGAAGTAAAGGCTTCCTGGCTGCCTTGCAAAATTTTGCAAAGTAATAATAACAAAAGAACCATTTTATTTTCATTTAGAATTATCCACTTGGAAATAAATACTAAAAATAGCATGAAATACATAATTTTGTTTAATTTTCTTAAAACTGGGGTAGCCTAATAATTATGGCCGGTAGTATATATATATATATATATATATATATTTAAATACTAGTTTTACAATTCCGAGTTGTCTGGCATTTATTTTTTTTCCAAAATGCTCACTACAACAAATATTGTAGAGCATAATATATATATATATATATATATATATATATATAGATATATAATGTTTTCCTAGTTTATCTGTTTAAACATTATTTTTAATGGATACTCCTATTTGAGTAAATTCTTTTTTTTATTTATAATTATACAGTAAAATCTACTGGCCTTAATATTCGAGAAATTTCGTCAGGAAAATATGCCTCCTCCGGGTAGGATTAGAACCTGCGTCACCTAATGAAACATGTGTGCCCACTTCTCGAAGGATTTATAAGAAGATAGCTCCGACACACAAATGCTCATCTTGGTTATGTGAAGAAAACAATAAAACATGTAGGTTGTACGAAGGATTCTCATCATCATCCATCAGACCCTCGACTGCTTCAATTGTCGGGTGGGGATGTGCAGGCCGAAAAGAACAGACAATGATCCTTCACCCTCATGGTCCTTTCAGTGGGCTTTCAGATAGCTATTCTCCAAGCTATTGACCGACAGCCGAAGACTATCTAATATGAGAAATTCTGTTATAAGTTTTTATTTGGGCAGAATGTTCCACCAAAAAGTAAGATTCAATCTAAATCTTTGTTAAACAAAAATTATGATGGTGAATTGAAATGAAAGAAATTGAAACATATCCTAAATTAAGACATATCCTAAGTTCATCATAAAAAATCTGGAAGTCTTAATTTAAAATCTATTCCTGCTCCCATGCTCCGTCTATGGTATTCTCATCATCATTTTTCAGAACCACACCAAGAGTTACCACAAGTCTTCTTTTCAATTTGAAGAATTTGTTTAGAATTTCCTCTCATTTTTTTTTAATCATTTCACCCCAAGCAAGGCATTCCACTGCCACTATTGCTCATAGGGCTACATGGGGGAAGGTAAAGAGAAGGAGTGGTTAGTCATAGGGAATGTTAGGAGGAAGGTGACAGATGAGTACGGATAGCGAGGATGAGGGTTGGGCAGATGGGAAGAGTGTTTGATAGAATGGGAGCAGATTAGTGTGTTAGGAGGTGTCTATTGACCTTACATTTAAACTCCTGGAGATTGTAGCCGTCGGGGAAGCAATCGTGTGGAAGGGAATTCCACAGTCGGGAAGTGCGAGGAAAGAAACTGTTGGAGTAGAAGTTGCGGTTGCATTTTTATCGGTTTCACTGTAAAAGGGAGGGATCTAGTTGCTAATCTAGTCAGTTAAGTGCCATACGTGAAACACGCTTGGGCGATCATGCCTTTTTCGAGACATGACTGACTGAGCAGAAGATTATCCCGCAGAAGTTTGCCATTGCTTTCTGCGGTAGACTGGTTGCCGACCAAGGCTATAGAACCCAATCTGTCCTGCTATTTATCCCATAACTTTTCCAAGGGTATTTGTGCGTAAGTGAATGCAGTGGATTCAACTAGAATTCGAACTCGGCTCCCCGGTTTCTCGTTCCGAGCCGATATCCACTGTACCACAACGCACATCCGATGCTAATCTAGTATCTCGTGCAAATTCGTATCTAGGGGGCAGCAGTGATCTAAGTTCAAAAGAGATATGACAGATATGAAATGAAATGAAATGATATGAAAGAGATATGACTGACTGGGCAAAAGATTATCCCACAGTAGGTTGCCATTGCTTTCTGCAGTAGAATGGTTGCCAGCCAAGGCTATAGAACCCAATCTGTCCTGTTATTTGACTCATAGCTAGAGGGGAAATCGATGTATTATATTATTAAGTAGTAATTAGTGAGGGATCAGTTTATTACTTCATAACAATATAAAGCTGATCCCCCTCTTTATGCCCAGTAGAAGCCTTAAACATGTTTTCAACTATTATATTCAGTCAGTTAAATGTTATACGTGATACACGCTTCGACGATCATGTTTCGAAAGAGACATGACTGACTGGGCAGAAGATTATCCCGCAGTAGATTGCCATTGCTTTCTGCGGTAGACTGGTTGCCAGCCAAGGCTATAGAACCCAATCTGTACTGTTATTTGAATCATAGCTGGAGGGGGAAGCGATGTATTATATTATTAAGTAGTAATTAGTAGGGGAGCAGTAGAAGCCTTAATCATGATTCCAACTATTATATTCAGTCAGTCAGTTAAGTGCCATACATCATACAGGCTTGAGCGATCATGTCTCGAAAGAGACATGACTGACTAGGCAGAAGCTTATCCCGCTGTAGTTTGCTATTACTTTCTGCGGTAGTCAACCAAGACTATAGAACCCAATCTGCCCTGCTATTTAACCCATAACTGGAGGGAAGAGACGGATTAATATCTTTCCCAAGGGTATTTGCGCGTAAGTGAATGCAACGAATTTTACTCGAATTCGAACTCAGATCCCTGATTTCTCAGGGATGAGCGTAAAAAAATGGCTAGCGAAAGAGGGCTTTGAGGAAAATAATAGAAAGGCAATTTTTTTTAATAACTACAAAGGAGAAGAATTGTCAGTCCTGCTATATCGGGAATGAATACTGGACAATCTCCTAAAAGTGGAAGAAGATAATTAAAGCAACAAAAATGTGGCTCTACAGAAGGATTCTGAGGATACCATAAACGGAATATGTAAGCCAAGACGAAGTTTTAGAAAAAAAATGGAAACCAAAAGGAGACTGTTACTTTGCATCAAGAAGAAACAGTTGAAATTTTTAGGACGATAGGTTTGGAAAGTCTGACATTCACAGGGCAGATTAAAGGCAAGAGAGATCGAGAAAAGCAACGCAAAAACATAGCGAACTTGAGCAAATGGATGGTGGAACAAGGTTCAGGAGAAATAACAAAAAGAAAATATACCAAGAGCGGCAAAGGACAGGAAGTTGTGGAGAACAATGATCACCTACGTCCAAAGGGTACACGGGACATAAAGAAAAAGGTAGTTGTTTATCGCGTATACCGAGAGCTTCTGTACCCTTATTGTGTAGGCATTTATATAGTCTATGCATTAAATTGGTCTACAAAAAAAAATCATGGTTATTGGATTATTTTAAGTTAAACTCATCAATTTTGCTTTGCTGATCCCGAATTTGACATCCATTTTGCTCTAACACGTCAGGATTTTTGTATATTGATGACCCTTTTTTTTGGCATTTGTCAGAATATGCCAATATTAGTCGAATTTTTGACTTGAGATTTAAAAAGAAAAATAGTTCCTAAATCTATTCTATCGATTGCTTACGTGATATAAAAAAATACTTCTAGGGGTTACAGGAACCCACTTACGTTATTCTTAATGGCAAATCTCAAAAGAAAAGTAGCTGATTTGTTGGTAATATATACAAAAAAATAGAAAAGATGCACTATGCCGTATATCATGTTCTCTAGAAAACAGATCAAAACTTTATTTACTTAAAATGTAACAAAGGAACTGTAGTAGAAATCTGTGCATATTTAATTAACCTGAAAAATTCGGGAGAAACTTCCTATTTCCTGTCAACCGGTAATACTGATGTACAGCTTCCATTTTTATGCACAAGCTGTCGCCTGCGATCCATCTGATGTCCCAACACCCTTAGTACATTTCTTCCTTTAATTTGATGTCCAGGTGGAATTGTTGACCCTGTTCATCGCTAGCATCCCCAAATTTTTTTTGGAATCTTTCCAGGTGTCTACGAAAGAGATAAATTTTAATGCTCATGTTAGCACCAATGTTGCAAAAGTATTCGAGCATATTTACAAGAAGATCCTTGTAGGTATTGGATTTGCGATTACCCCAAAAGTTTTTCACAATTGCTACAAATGAATTCATCTCATTTGATTCATTCAAAGTCATACTATTCACAAAGTTTTCACCAATATTAAGTTATCTCATGCCTGGACCATTAAAAACTCCTGCTTTAAGCTTATCAATGTTCAAGCCTGGAAACAGTGAACAGATATACTTGGAATAATGACCGTCTTTACCAGGAGCTTTTACAAACTGTTACATTAATCGCAATTTTATATGGAGAGGGAGAAAAAATGTTTTTTTCTCGGCACATGTGCTTCACAAACAAGATTTTTCTCTCTCAATGTCAAAGCCTCTTGAATCGGCCACTCAGTTCTTTGCCAGTGTTGATCTTTGGCATGAGTCTCCTATAAACATAGAAAACAGGGTTACTTCGTATAGCCGGAATGATTCACTATTTCCTATGACAAAACAAGTCATGCAACAACGAGTTATTCAACTGTCAAAACAGGCATATTTGGGAAAAATGCCAAAATGTCACGCCCGTAAAAAAATCCTGATATGGGGGTAGAAATAGAATGCGATTTTTGTATTCGGCATATTAAATTTTGGTTAGGAAGATGTTTTTCATCAAATAATCACATTTCGTGTCGACGATTTTTATTTGTCTATATTTCTGATATGAAGTATTGTAATTATTTAAACTAAATTGTTTGCGCTGTTGTTCTCGCCTTCATCGACATATTTGCGATATTTAGGCCGTTATACCCTTCGACCTTCTTCAGGACCTGTCTATATTTCTGAGATAAGGTGTTATAATTATTTACGTTATTGGTGCAGTGGATATCGAGTTCGAATTCCGGTTGACTTCGTTGCATTTACTTACTCACAAATACCCTTGGGAAAAGTATTAATCCGTCACCTCACTTCAGTTATGGGTTTATTAATAGGACAAATTGGGTTCTATAGCCTTGGCTGGCAACCAGTCTACAGTAGTATGTATTATATTATTAAGTAGTAATTAGTGTGTAATCAGTTTTATATTGTTATGAAGTAATAAACTTATCCCCCACTTTATACCCATTTGAAGCCTTAAACCCAATCTGTACTGTTATTTAGTCCATAACTGGAGGGAAGAGACGGATTAATACTTTTTCTAAGGGTATTTGTGCGAAAGTGAATGCAAGGAATACAATTCATTAGGTGTCCAAAAAGCTTCATCTGTCTCTTCCTGATGTTAAGTATATGCTTCCTTTTTGTTTGCATTCTCCTCAAAAAGCCTGTCTTTGATCACATGTTTGGTCCTTCTGTAGAACCACATTTCTTTTGCTTCAAGTCTTTCTTTTATCTTTGAGGACATTTTCCAGCATTCGCTGCGCTCTAGGACGACAGATATCAGAGTAACCTTTTCTTTCTTTTCAACTAAATCCTCCTTTTTCTTAATACTCAGCTCAGCTTTATAAAAAGCATCCTTTTCATAGTAATACTCCTTCGGATCTCAGTGCCGCATTTTCCGTCCTTTTTTAAAACACTTCCTAGGCATTTAAATTTCTGCACCTGTTTTATTTTTGTATCCCAGACGTGTATTTGGCATTTTCGGCTTCTCTTTGTGTTGATGAAAATGCATTCAGTCTTTTTGAGGCAGTCATTTACTACACTTAATCATTTATTTTTTTCCATGTTTCACTGGTGCCTGAACGATTAAAATTTTTTTTAATCGTATCACCCCGAGCAAGGCGGTAACGCCACTGATGTGCAGAGGGCTACCTAATAGTGAAAAGATTGGAAAAGAGAAAGCCGGAAACCACATCCTAAACAGGGAAAAAGGAATGAGCCTCTACACCTGTTCAATAGACGTGCGTGGAGTGTGAACCGGGCGATAGTTCAGTCTATCTACTCCAATTGGAAAAAAATAAACAAAAAGGAAAAGTGAAAAGATTGGAAAAGAGAAAGCCGGAAACCACATCCTAAACAGGGAACAAGGGATGAGCCTCTACACCTGTTCAATAGACGTGGGTGGAGTGTGAACCGGGCGATAATTCAGTCCATCTACTCCAATTGAAAAAAAAATAAACAAAAAGGAAAAGTGAAAAGATTGGAAAAGAGAAAGCCGGAAACCACATACTAAACAGGGAACAAGGGATGAGCCTCTACACCTGTTCAATAGACGTGGATGGAGTGTGAACCGGGCGATAATTCAGTCTATCTACTCCAATTGAAAAAAAAATAAGCAAAAAGGAAATGTGAAAAGATTGGAAAAGAGAAAGCCGGAAACCACATACCAAACAGGGAACAAGGGATGAGCCTCTACACCTGTTCAATAGACGTGGGTGGAGTGTGAACCGGGCGATAGTTCAGTCTATCTACTCCAATTGAAAAAAAAATAAACAAAAAAGAAAAGTGAAAAGTTTGGAAAGAAGAAAGCCGGAAACAACATACTAAACAGGGAACAAGGGATGAGCCTCTACACCTGTTCAATAGGCGTGGGTGGAGTGTGAACCGGGCGATAATTCAGTCTATCTACTCCAATTGAAAAAAAAATAAACAAAAAGGAAATGCGAAAAGATTGGAAAAGAGAAAAGCCGGAAACCACATCCTAAACAGCGAACAAGGGATGAACCTCTTAACCTGTTCAATAGACGTGGGTGGAGTGTGAACCGGGCGATAGATAGATCTATCTAGAACTTAATCACTATTTTCTTTATGAGTTTAATAAGCAATGTATGCTTCTTTAATAATTTGTGAGTCATCTTTTACAGCTTCAATGACCTTTTAGATTTCAGTTTGACATTTTTTCTTTTTTTTCTATTGTTTGTTTGTTTATTAGTTTTTTTTTACGGTATATCAATCTCAATAGGTTACTTAATGCCGATAAGATTTTAGGAAAAGTTCGATATATTTTTTCTTCAAAAATGTTTTGCTTGTAATATTTTTTCCTTAAAAAATATATTGCTGGTAATATTTAAAAAAAAAATGTATTGCTGGAATTTTTACTATAAAACTCTAATTTTACACTTTCATACTGTTTTGACTCTACTTTGGGGTTAACTGTTTTCCTATAGCTGGGACCCTCACAGGGGCTACCACTCCAGGTCATAATGGACCTAGACACAACAGCAATTATAAGGTGGTTCCATACTCTTTACAACCTTCTGATCAAAGGGCTTGCTGATGGATGAAGTTTATCGTCATATCCAGGAGCCGTTTTCTGTTAAAATACTCCTCTTAAATTTCAATACTTAAGTTATCAATTAAATATTAATAATTTATCTAACGCTTTTATCAAATTTTATATGTAATGAAGTATATCTTACCATAGCTCTGATGAGCTTAGCTCCCTGGTGCCCCCTCTGCATGAATTTAGTCGAGCTACTAGACTAGCGATTAGGTCCCACCCTTTTACAGTGAAGCCTATCAAATGTAAATACAACTTCTACTTTCATAGCTTCTTTGCTCGCATTTCTCGCCTGTGAAATTCGATTCCGTATACTTGCTTCCCTGGCAGCTACAAACACCAAAAATTTAAATGCAACGTCAGTTCCCATCTCTTGTTCACTTGGCACCAGTCTTTTTCTCGTCCTTTCTGAATACTGGATTGTTATGTGATGCCTGTCTCTCAATATGGCAGAAAATGCTGGATAATCTTATCATAGATGAAGGACAGACTTGCAGCAACGTAGTGTGGTTCTACAGAAGGCTGCTGAGGATACCAGGGACAGAACACGTGAGGTTTTGAAGAGGATGAACCTGAAAAGGAAACTGATACTTAAAATCAGGAAAAGACAGCTGAAGTTTCTGTGACATGTAGTGAGGAAGGAAGGTTTGGAGCATCTGGTGCTCACGGGACGAACATAGTGAAAGAGAGACAAAGGAAGAGCAACGCGTGACTTGATGGTTTTGAGCAGATGGTTGGCGGAGCTGAGCAGGATAACAGGAGAAGGGCTGTTAAGATCTACAAGGAATAAGAAGATGTGAAGGGCCATAATCGCCAACGTCCTGAAGGTACACGACATATAGAAGTGCAGTCGAGAATATAGCTTGTTTCTAAAAACAGAAAAATCAAGGTAAAAAGACGTGAGTTTGTCGTCTGCTCTTTACAATTGGTTAACGGGCGATGACGGAAATATGCGAGTTTGTAGTCGACGAAATAATGTCGAGTGTAGAGAGAACACACAGTATAAAAGCTGTAAACAACGTAAAACAAAAAACAAAATATTCAAACAAATGAAGATGAAGAAAACAGTCGATTCTAAAGCCTCACCATGATGTATATTGTCCGTCCTTTTTTATCAGAAGTAACAACTCGCTTTTTTGACCTTAGAGACTTAAGTGGCCGCTAGGTGTCAGTATGTATGCCAGGGGTCAGAGCTGATGGATGAAGATAGATATCATTCTAAGAAAATGGTTTGTGCCATATTTACAGGCGATGGACAAGTCATACACTTGTCGGTCTTTTTCTTGTTATCTTTCGTTGTTTTCTTTTTACACATTTTTTTTCTTTTTGCTTTTCACTCCCGAATACATTGATTTCTAACAGGCTTTTGTCATTTCTCTCTGGCTGCTTCCACTGAGTTGGCGTCATTTCTTTCTGCGGAAGTAAACATATAGAGTTTTGCCATCTTGTAGAATCGAACCTGAAATCGCTCTCTTTTTTTTTAAAATAATTTCAGAACAAGCAAGGTAACAAAGCTACTAAGACACACCGTTTTTCTTCTTCTATGAGTCGTTTCTTTACAACATCTAGGTGATCATAGCTTTTCGCATCTCCCTATGCACAGTGACGTCCAGCACGCCTTCTTCTGTTACCCCACCCAAACTCCGCACTGTCATCTACTTGCTCAAGCTTGTCAAGTATGTTACGTGTTGCTTTCCCCTGTCTCTCGTTTTCTCTCTCTGAATGTGAGTATCAGATTCTCCAAGCCTTCTTTCCTCCTCCTCCTCCTCTTTCTCCTTCTTTTTCTTCTATGTATCCTGTCCTTTAAGACGTAGGCTATCATGGCTTTCCACGCCTCCCTATTCTTGGTGCTCTTTGTAAGTTTACCCTTGTTACACCACGCAACCCCCGTTCCGTCATCCACCTGCCCAGGCCCTTCAAATATGTTATCCGCTGCCTTCCTCTGTCTCTTTTTCCTTCTATCTAGCCTGTCAGTATCAGGTTCTCCAAGCCCTCCTTCGTCATTGCATGTCCCAGGAATTTCCGTTGTCTCTTCCTGATGCTCACTATTAATTTTCTTTTCGTTGCCATTCTTTCCAAAACCACATCATTGCTCACATGCTAGGTCCATGATATCCTCAGCATCCTTCTGTAGAACCACATTTCCGATGCTTCAATTTTTCCCTTCATCTTCAATGATATTGTCCAACATTCCCTGCCGGAAATATTGAAAAATCGACATCACACGTCTATTGAACAGGTGTAGAGGCTCATCCTTTGTTCCCTGTTTAGGATGTGGTTTCCGGCTTTCTCTTTTCCAATCTTTTCACTTTTCCTTTTTGTTTATTATTTTTTCAATTGGAGTAGATAGACTGAACTATCGCCCGGTTCACACTCCACCCACATCTATTGAACAGGTGAAGAGGCACATCCCTTGTTCCCTGTTTAGGATGTGGTTTCCGGCTTTCTCTTTTCCAATCTTTTCACTTTTCCTTTTTGTTTATTTTCTTTTCAATTGGAGTAGATAGACTGAACTATCGCCCGGTTCACACTCCACCCACGTCTATTGAACAGGTGTAGAGGCACATCCCTTGTTCCCTGTTTAGGATGTGGTTTCCGGCTTTCTCTTTTCCAATCTTTTCACTTTTCCTTTTTGTTTATTTTTTTTTCAATTGGAGTAGATAGACTGAACTATCGCCCGGTTCACACTCCACCCACGTCTATTGAACAGGTGTAGAGGCACATCCCTTGTTCCCTGTTTAGGATGTGGTTTCCGGCTTTCTCTTTTCCAATCTATTCACTCTTACGTAACCCCCTGCACACCAGTGGCCTTATCGCCTTGCTCGGAGTGATATGATTAAAAAAAACAAAAAAAAACATAGCCATCTAATACCCTCTTCTTTGTTTCTAGTCAAAGTTTCCTGAGTCTTAATAGTTTACTTAGCTTCTGGAACGCGTCCTTTGCCATGCCAATTCGCCTTCGGATCTTTGTTTTGCACTTTCCATCTTTTGTTAGAACACTTCCTAAGGATTTAAATTTTTGTACTGGCTTGATTCTAGTATCCCCCACCTGAATTTGGTATTTTGGGTTGCTCTTTTTGCTGTATTAGTTTCCTTTTCATTTCCATCATCTCCAAAATATCATCGTTGCTTATATGTCCATAACATCCTCAGCAGCCTTCTGTAAAATCACATTTTGGTTGCTTCAAGTTTGTCCTTCATCTTTGAGGAGATTGCCCAGCATTCACTGCAATATTGAAGAACAGATATCACAAAGCAATCCAGTACTCCCTTGTTTGTTTCCAGCGAAATCTTCTTGTCTCTTAGTATTGTAGTCAGCTTCAGGAATGCAAGCTTGGCCATATCAATTCGCGTTCGAATCTCAGTGTCGCACTTTCCGTCTTCTGTAATTAAATTTCTCTGCCTGATTGATTTTAGTATCCCTCACCTGTAGTTTGCATTTTGGGCCCCTCTGTTTTACTGATAACCATCCATTTAGTTTTCTTATAGTTTATTTGTAATCTTTTATTTCTGCTCTCTTCAGCTGCCTTTCTGTGTCTTTTATAAGCTCAGTGTCATCTGCGTATCTTATATTGTTCAGATATGGTATTGGTTATCCTGAAACATATATATTAAACGGAAAACAAATACAAGAGTGTTACACGTCAGTCTGACTGCCAATTATTAGACCGGGGTGACGCAACCCAGCTTAACTATAACCCGAGAGGCATAATCTCCCGGTATTCATAATAATAGGAAGAGTTCATTATAGTCAAAAAAGGGTAAGTCCCATAACACATACTGCTATTCATCTTGAATTTCTCGACGAAATCAAAAGGAAGTTCTGTAACGTAATCGATTGAAACTTGACAGCCCATCTGCAGTCACTTTCTCACCAACGTGATATGGCTTTCCACTATCTGTTCTACAAATATTTTGTCCTGATACCTCGAAAACATGTGCTTACTCATTCTACTAGATTAGCATCAAGGTCCCACCCTTTTACCGTCAAAATGTCTACAGGTAACCACATTTTCAATTCTAATAGTTTTTTTTTCTCATGCTTCCCGTTTGTGAAACTCTCTTCTATTTCCTTGCTTCCCTTATAACAATACTCTCTAAAAGTTTAAATGCAACGTTAATTGCCATCAGGGACATGAAATTGTGGTGCAGTGGATATCGCCTCGGAAAGAGAAATCGGGAGCCAAGTTCGAATTCCAGTCGAGTTCTTTGCATTTACTTAAGCGCTAATACCTTTGAAAAAAAGCAGAATCAAGATGTTAGTTCTATTTTTTGCGTTCTCTTACGAAAATTATATAAAAGAAATACGAAAACATAAAATAATTAGAAAAGAGGGCTTGGAAAAATTGACACTCACAGAAAATTTAGATAACAATTGGGACAGAAACAATCAGTGGATAATCTACCTCACGAGCTTGTGTAAATTGTTTGCAGAGCAGATGTAAATATTTAATAAGGGCTAAAACGAACAGGAAGTTGTGGAGAGCGACAATTCCAACGTCACAAATAAGAACATATCAAAGTACGCGAAAACTCAAAAACAAAGAATAATATTGACATTGATTTATTTTCGAAATTATGGTTTTATTTTCCTGTTACGAAACCGGAGTTAAAACTCTGAACGTTTGTTTGCCTATTGTTGATGTGGTTATCACAAGAAACACTCACGACTTAGTCTGATCAAGCTGTCCGTGCGCTGTGGATTAATGGTTATCACATTCTCTTGTCTACAAGGGCCGAACTTCTGCGTAGGCGTGATTTAAATAGAGTTAGATTAGGAATTCTTTCAAGTTTACAGTAGACCTAACTTAGATGTAAGCGTTTGCTCAAAATGTCTTGATGAAAGGCTAGAGATTAGCGTTGAGGGAAAAGGTAGTGTCACTTTTCTCGACCAAGTTAAATCTATACAAGTTGCTACAAATGTAAAAGGATACATATTTATGAAAATATTTTGATGACGTTCAAAACAAAGAAATATTTAACTTCAGTAAAAATGATTTTTTCATCGCTTACCCCCAAGCAAGTCGATAATGTGACTTATACTCAGGAGGTTACAGGAAGTGCAATCAGAAGACTTTAGTCTGGAGGAGTAATGAAATGACAATAAAGTAACTGTGGTCAGTTATAAGAGTTCGATTGAGGTTGCATTTGAATTTTGAAGCTTGTAACAGGAGAAGGCGTGCTAAGAGCCACCAGGGATAGGGAGATGTGGAAAGCCGTGATCGCCTACGTCCTGAAGGAACAGAGCACATAGAAGAAGAATCAGTTAAGTGACTTACGTGATACACTCTTGGGCAATTATGTCGCGAAAGAGACATGACTGGCTAGGAAGAAGATTTTCCCGCAGTAGCTTGCCATTACTTTCTGAGGTAGACTGGTTACCAACCAAGGTCTAGAACCCTATTCTTTCTGCTATTTAACCCATAGCTAAATGGAGAAGAGATAGACTAATACCTTTCCCAAAGGTATTAATGCGTAAGTGAATGCAACGAATTTAACTGGAATTTGAACTCGGCTCTCTGTTCTTTGTCCAGGGCCAATATCCACTGCACCACGACTCACATGCCGAGGCTTGTGTAAGGAATCCAAAAATCGGAAAAGAGAACCGCAGATGAAAATTGCGAGAAGAGAATCTGTAAGAATAGAAGGGACTTGCATCTGTGAGACCTAGTTGCCAATCTAGTATCGTGCTTATTCATGTTGTCAATGCGCTAAAGAAAAGTGCCCATCAGAGAAAATGTCATGTAAAAACATGTAGAAAAAAAATAGAAGAAAACGATGTCACATACTCTTCTTTGAATTTTTAACAAATAACTCGAAATCTTCAGCCCTAAACCAGATATGGCAGCAATATTCAGTGTAAGGACGAATAATAGATTTATAAATGTCTAAGACGGATTCTGACAACAAAGAAATTCTGTAATGACAAACTGAGTAAACGCTCTTAGCAGCAGACCTAGAAATTGGTTAAATCTAATCCCTTCACTTCATTCCGGTGAAAAAGTTGAGACAAATAAGATGCAAAGTTTAGAATCAACAATGCTGAAATCAGACAAAACCTTTTCTCTATGGTGTTTAAATGAAAGCTGTTTTGTTTTGAAGGATATTCATATTTGCAAGCCATTTCTTGCTCCAGTTATTCACTGATTTCAGATAATTTACAGGAGCTGCTTGCTAAAATACTTTTCATGAGTCAGTCAGTTAAGTGCCATACGTGATACACGCTTGGGCGATCATGTCTCTGAAAGAGACATGACTGACTGGGCAGAAGATTATCCCGCAGTAGGTTGCTATTGCTTTCTGCGGTAGACTGGTTGCCTATCAAGCCTGTAAAACCCAATCTGTCCTGTTATTTAACCCATAACTGGAAGGAAGAAACGGATTAATACATTTCCCAAGGGTATTTGGGCATAAGTGAAAGCAAGGAATTCAGCTGGAATTCGAACTCGGCTCCTCGATTTCTCGTTCCAAGCCGATATCCAATGCACCACGACGCACATCATCACTTAAAAATAAGTCTTAGAGATAAACTTTATCAAACGTCATGACTAGTAAATATCCCCAGTCGAGCACTTTCGCAAAAACTTATCTTGATACAGCCACTTTCAAGCAACTTATATATATATATATATATATATATATATATATATATATATATATACATATATATGCTGTTAAATATAAGAGACAATGAATGTCTATTATGTTTAATCATGAGCCGTTCTAAACGTTGTATTTTTGCTTTAATTTCAGTTGAAAATAAAGACAAAAATTCTCCAACATTTGGATAATTATTTATTAGTTTTCTTCTAAGCTTTCGGCTCACATGAGCCTGCTTCAGAGAGGTTGTTTAAACTGAAATATTATAAAATCCACCATCACCGACGATTTTATTTTGTGTTGACATAAAACTCCGCTTGGCAACGGCAATAGTTACCAAAAATAATAAACTCAGTAAGTCTTTCTGATCAGAGTACTATTAAACAACATTTCTCTGAAAAACATAAACATGTAGGTACTATCAGACAGATTTTGGTCAACAATACGGTGATCCTTACTCATACACACAGTAAGAGGAACCTGCAGATATTGGAGTCCATGTACATCAAATCGAAACAACCAACACTCAATAAAATCAACTTTAAAACAGGAAATAACATATTACATTGCATTTGACAACATGGTTTTGTTGTCATTTCGCGCTATCCCGCGGTGTGACGTCATAAAACCGCATGGCCAACTTAAGAACTGCGTTTATTATTTTTGGTAACTATTGCCGTTGCCAAGCGGAGTTTTATGTCAACACAAAATAAAATCGTCGGAGATGGTGGATTTTATAATATTTCAGTTTGAACGACCTCTCTGAAGATGGCTCATGTAAGCCGAAAGCTTAGAAGAAAACTAATAAATAATTATCCAAATGTTGGAGAATTTTTGTCTTTATTTTCAACTGAAATTAAAGCAAAAATACGACGTTTAGAACGGCTCATGATTAAACATAATAGACATTCATTGTCTCTTATATTTAACAGCATATGTTTAGAAAATTACTTGCTGCCTCGATATACTAAATATATATATATATATATATATATATATATATATATATATGTGTGTGTGTGTGTGTGTGTGTGTGTGTGTGTGTGGCACCTAAACACATCCAAAACATAGTGAGGTCTCAAGATACAATCCTATCAACCCACAAAAAAGAAATCAACAATAATAGTTTACCACTGGCTCGAACATAAACACACCATCGTATATATATATATATATATGTGCGGAAGAGTGTGATAGAGAGACGTAATTCTCGTCAATTATCAAAAATATCCATCGGCAAGTAAATTTTTATTTTTGTCCTTTTCATATTCTGACATTATAAAATAAAATTAAACTAGTCTACAACTCGTCTAAATTTGTCTAAATTGAAATGTCTTACGTTTCCTCGCAAAGCAAAAAATCTTATAGAGATTGCAAATACACTGACGTAAAATAAAATAGCGACAACCTGAAAATCCTTACAATATTTATTTCTAGTTTCTAAAATTTCAATTTTCCTGGGGCGCGGCCGATCATAGTTTTGCACAAATTCTAAATTTATATCCGAAAAGAAGCGGTTTAATTATTAAAGATTAAATACTAAAACTGATTTATTTACAGAGCCAATATTTATTAGATATAAAAGATTTAAATTTTCTAAAACTGTATGCCTATTTCAACGAGCGGGTTTAACACTTGTCTCTTCAGCGAAAACAAGTCATTATGGCAAAATTTAGTTTGTTTGTTTGTTTCTGTGCGCACGCGTGCGTCTAGTGTTTGTGTAAAAACGAATGTGAGAATAACGAAAAAAAGGAAAACTTGACAGTTTGGCTGAAAGAACAGAAATGCTGCTATTTAATAGTGGAAGTTAAAATAGATACATTGAAATAAATTAAAGATAAAAAATATGGATTGAAAAACAAGAAAATTACGTTGGAAACATTGAAGAGAGTACAAGATGTCTGTTTTTCAATATGACAGTTAATGCTGGACAATCTCATCAAAGATGAAGTAGAGACTTGAAGCAACCGAAATGCGGATCTACAGATGGATGCTGCGGATACCATGGAGAGAGCATATCAGCTTTGATAAGGTTTTGGAGAGGATGACAATGAAAAGAAAGGTGATACTAAACATCAGGAAAAGACAGCTACAATTATTGAGACATTTAATGAGGAAGGAGACTCGGAGAATGTGATGCTCACAGGTTAGATAGAGGAAAAAATAGCCAGAAGAAAGCAGCGAGTAACGTAACTGAGCGGCTTGAGAAGGTGGATGGCAGGGGGGGGGGTTAGTGGAGAACAGGAGAAGGCGTTTCAAGAGCCCTTAGAAATAATAAAATATTAAATGTGAAATGGCATACGGCACATAGAATATATATATATTTGTGTGTGTGTGTGTGTGTGTGTGTGTGTGTGTGTGTGTGTGTGTGTGTGTGTGTGTCTTGGAAACTGTTCTGGAGAGGTTACCGCACTGAAAGTTATAATCGTGCTATGCCGGTTGATAATCGACTTAACGCACCCAAAATGTTAAGAACTTGGTAATCTTCCACTGTAAGCTGACTCCTTAGTACCCGGCTAACTGCCGATTAATATCAACTGCCTTAGTAGTTCTACTGAACACTAATAAAACTCTAAAGAACTCTCTAGAAGTTCTAAGAACTCCCAAGATCTTCCCAAGAACTTCTCGAGTTAACTTCCTGTTAACTCTTATTAATATAGGAGGGAGTGTCCATTATCTGAGGACTAGGTGTGTTTCACCATAACAGAAACAAAGAATGGAGTACTAGATGTCTGTTCATCAATATGGCAGTTAATGCTGAACAATCTCATCAAAGATGAAGGAGAGATTTGAAGCAACCGAAACGTGGCTCTACAGAAGATTGCTGCGGATACTATGGACCGAGCATAGTATGTGCTTGTATTACGCGTTACTCTTTTAGTAATGAATTGGGTTCTCTCGGTGACGGGCATGTGTATACACCGGATATATATATGACGTTAAAATTTACTTTCTCTCATTCCATGCGCTCATGGCTAAGGGGGTAGGGGCTCAGACTAATACTAAAGTCGATTTTGGATCCCGGCTGGAAGCAAGTGGATGTGTCTAGTCACACTGATGAGATGTGATACAGCGAAACAGGCTTGTATATATATATATATATATAGTCATCCGCAGACAGATCTGTTTCGCTGTATCACAGTTCATCAGTACGGTTAGACTCCAATTGCTTTTAACCCCAAATTGAAACCCAACCGAATTTGCGTCAACCGGCGATACTGCCTCTGGGCTATGGGGGCTCGGTAGAAGTAGGCAAACTTTTTAGCGTGTATATTATTATTATACATGCCCAATAGCCAGAGTACTCTAATTCATTACTGAATGAGCGATAGGTATATATATATATATATATATATATATATATCGATAAATATACATATAACTGTACACGCACATATAAATTTTTTGTCGTTAATAAACCAGCGCTCGATGTAATATAAAAGTGCTATAAAGTATATATATATATATATATATATTGTTTATTGTTATCCGCAGACAGATCTGTTTCGCGTATCACAGCTCATCAGTACGCTTAGACTCCGATTGCTTTTTTACCCAGGATTGAAACCCGACCGAAATGGCGTCATTCGGCGACTCTACCCCTGGGCTATGTGTGTGTGTGTGTGTGTGTGTGTGTGTGTGTGTGTGTGTGTGTGTGTGTGTGTGTGTGTTTATATATATATAAAATGCGATGGCTACATTGCCGGCATATTAAAAATATTATTTTTAATTCTAATTTCTTGAATGTGTAAGGTTTGTTGGGCTCCGTCTGTGTAAAAACGTGCAGCATGACAAATTCACTCCCCCAGATATTTGGGAACGGCATGCTGTACGCCGGGCGCGCTAATACGAGCAACGGTAAGTCTAACAGTGATTACGACGAAGGTAAAGTACCTTGAAAATCTCACTCTAATCGTTTCGATAAAAAAAAAAAAAGTCCTCACGAATTAGTTGCTGTGGGCCTCAACTCGGAAGTCTACATCCAATGCTACGAGGAGGCATTGCTTCCATTGATCAAAACGGTGGCGCGTCTGGTCTAATGTCATATTTCCCTACGGGAATGCTATTTCGAATGATGTCGGAAGAATCCTACTTTTCTAATAAGATTTCTCTAATATTCAGAACTGGTAGATGAAAATAAAATAAAATATTCGGTTTAATCAATAAAGCGAAGTATCAAATATGCATATCCATTAAATGTAAATTTTAAGAAATAAATTAAACTAAATTTATTTACAAAGAAACCTGTTTTCTTTTAACAAAAAATATTTATATCATGAGTACAATGCTTGAAATAATTCTATTAATTACGTAAACTTCACTTGAAAGACAATTTTATGATACTTCGCTCATATATAATTCATGTGTTAAATGTTAATGGAATATCGATTTTTCTCTGTGTGTTTATATGATGAAATTGTAATACGATTAAATATTTTACAAAGGCGTATTGCGCACATGTAATAAAAATTAATACCAAATTGTAACAATTTTGAAAGAAGTCCAACTTTCTAAATTTCGGAGATGTGTCAGGAGTTAAGTTTAATAGAGCTGATGAGACGAAAATCAATCAATATGTATATGGTGTGTGAAGGAAAGAGTGAATAAAATAGTGATGAACTGGACTTTTTTAATTAATCATTTCCTTGAATCCTGGTCTCATCGATAATCGTTGATTTAGCGATTCAAAGTTGCCGTTCCACGCCTGTTTCTTACGGCAAAAAATTGTCATTGAAATGAATTCAAAATATAAAAGAGGCAATTGAAATAAAATCAAAGAAGGCCATGTCTGCTTTGCAAAAAGTTTCTCACGATTTACCGACGGCTCCGTTCAGTTTTTGTACAAATTAGTGAGATAAAGATAGAGAAAGACAGCAGAACAAGTTAAGGGGAAGAGACGTATTGTGAGATTGTGAGAGTGAAAAAAAAGAAGCAACGGATATAGAGGGGAAAGAAGAAGCAGAAAGGGCGGGATATGGATAATGTCGGAACATATGAGGGAGGAAAGTGAGGGAGAAGGAAAGAAAGAAAAGCGATGAGAAAATAGAAAAAGGAAGAAAGTTGAAAAGAGGAAAAAAGAAAGGTAGATAAAATCTGTGTGCGTGTGTGTGTGTGTGTGTGAGAGAGAGAGAGAGAGAGAGAAGAACAAGGGGAAGAAAGAACCGGAGAAGGAATTCGAAAGAGACATTAAAATCTATCTATCTAGGTCGTTAATTACTTAATCTCTGTCAAATTTTTCATATTAATCTCAGTCTATTCATATCTATCTATCTATCTATCTATCTATCTATCTATCTATCTATCTATCTATCCCCTATTCCCCAAATTCTAAATCTATCTATCTATCTATCTATCTATCTATCTATCTATCTATCTATCCCCTATCCCCAAGCCTGTTCAAATCTATCTATCTATCTATCTATCTATCTATCTATCTATCTATCTATCTCCAAGCCTGTTCAAATCTATCTATCTATCTATCTATCTATCTATCTATCTATCTATCTATCTATCTATCTATCTCCAAGCCTGTTCAAATCTATCTATCTATCTATCTATCTATCTATCTATCTATCTATCTATCTATCTATCTATCTCCAAGCCTGTTCAAATCTATCTATCTATCTATCTATCTATCTATCTATCTATCTATCTATCTATCTATCACCAAGCCTGTTCAAATCTATCTATCTATCTATCTATCTATCTATCTATCTATCTATCTATCTATCTATCTATCTATCGATCTTGGTCTTTAATTACTTATTTCTCAGATTTTTCATATGAATATATCTCAGTCTAGTCACATCTATCTATCTATCTATCTATCTATCTATCTATCTATCTATCTATCTATCTATCTCCAAGCCTGTTCAAATCTATCTATCTATCTATCTC
>JBBBDQ010002051.1:842500-950000 GCA_037127315.1 Ascarosepion bandense | reverse complement strand
AAAGAACAGAGCACATAAAAGAAGAAGAAGAATATTGATGGATGTACCAATTCAAATATATGCACACTAGCAGAAAACCCTCTGCGTTGATCGGGTGTAATGAAAGTTTCAAAACTAATCCATGGTTCTGGAGCTCAGACGTTGGCACGATAGACTAAAAAGCAATAGTTGTTTCCAGTTAAAGCGAAATCGTAGACTGAAAGAAAAATGAATGGATGTAAGTCAAATTTTCATTTCCTGGTATCGATATCAATTAAGTTTTTTTCGTCGTAAACTGAATTTTGAAGGCTAAATAAATCCTCTGAGTAAATGGTGTCATGGCTGAGACTAAGAACTACAATTATACAGAGCAAACCCGAAGCAAAAACTAAAATAAAAGGTCTGAAAAAAATACAGACATACAGGCAGATAAACAGACACACAGACATACAAATATCTTGCCTTTTATATATATATTATCGATTTTCTGCACTATTGTAAGAACTGCAACCTTGAAACTTCTGAATATCGTTTCTGATGTCGTTGTCTATGAGTGTATCAAATGTGATTAAAATCGGACCACTCTATAACCCGATTTTTTCGATTATCGATATTTATCGGGGGTACCTCGACACAGAACCTAGCTAAGAACACTGGCAGACGCTCATAGTACAACTGTGTAAATTTTAAAGAAAATAGGTTCAGCCCTTTCGGAGGCTATAGGTAACGGACACACACACACACACACACACACACACACACACACATAGACAGACAAAGTTCCATTTATAAATAAGTACAGATTTATCTAATAAGTACGAAATCAACGAACACAATGACAATACTGAGCGATGATTGATTTCCTCGTGGTAAATAATGTTGACTGACACATAATGACAGCATGAAGCAACTTCTGTATCCCGTCTCGTTCCCAGCGTCCATCATACCTTGTTTTCTGTCATAAAAGGCACGTTGTGTCAACTGTAAATCGTGCTAACAAAAGCTTACAACAGCATACGAGAAAATGGACACTTTTGACATTCACAATGCATCTCTATCTATCAAATTAGGCTATTCATATCTTAGTGTCCCGTTCCTTTGCAAATATATATTTATGTATGGATGTAAATATACGGGCAACAAATAGAATTCTCGGTCTTTTCATTTCACTCTCTCTCTCTCTCTCTCTCCCTTTCTCTCTAGCTTTAATATTCTGCTTATATCTCATTCTGTTTATTTTAATCTATCGCATTTTATTCATCTTTCGTTCTTATTTACCTCTTTCATCTATCTATCTATCTATCTATCTATCTATCTATCTATCTATCTATCTATCTATCTATCTATCTATCACGTTGAATACACCGGTTCTCGCTCGATCACCGAAGTTAAGCAACGTTGAGCCTGGTCAGTACTTAGATTGGTGACCGCTTGGGAATACCAGGCGCTGTAAGCGTATAGTGACGGATGTGCGTTGTGGTGCAGTGGATATCGGCTCGGAAAGAGAAATCGATGAGCCGAGCTCGAATTCCAGTTGAATACCCTGCATTTACTTAAGCACTGTTACCCTTGGGAAAGGTATTAATCCGTTCATTCCCTCCAGTTATGGGCTAAATAACAAGGGTAGGACTTGGGGACCCTGCTCTTAAAAACAAATCCCAATGAATCGTGAAAAGAAAAACGTTGTAAAAATAAAATAACCTTACCCAAAAATCACTGGTTATGACCTTAAAATCATCCCATAAGGATTGATAGGTCGTTAAGCCTCAAAAACAATCTATCTATCTATCTATCTATCTATCTATCTATCTATCTATCTATCTATCTATCTATCTATCAGTCTGTTAATATCTATCTATCTATCTATCTATCTATCTATCTATCTATCTATCTATCACAGTCTGTTAATATCTATCTATCTATCTATCTATCACAGTCTGTTAATATCTATCTATCTATCTATCTATCTATCTATCTATCACAGACTGTTAATATATATCTATCTCATTTTGTTCATATCTATCTATCTATCTATCTATCTATCTATCTATCTATCTATCACAGTCTGTTAATATCTATCTATCTATCTATCTATCTATCTATCTATCTATCTATCTATCTATCTATCTAAATATGTTACTCTCTCTCTCTCTCTCTCTCTCAGCAATATCAGGAGATTGAGTAGCGTGGAATCACCTCTTGCTGCTGGGCCGATGACCACTCTGACCACTCTGACCCGGACTGTATTACATGTTAGTGTACCAGTTGTTGACAAAAAGTTAACCTTCCAAACAAAACACAAATAAACACTATATAAATATAAAATTATTATATAACACCAGCCAAATTACCAACAATACATTTTATCGGCAAAATGGTCAACAATGCATCTTATTTGGAGTCTAAGTTATCAGATTCTGTTCAATATATTTAGATTTTGGTATTAAATAAGTCATTGAGCTTGATATGCCGCTCAACAAAATCAACCAACTAAACTACTAACAAGTTAAAACTGTTTTATAGCCTATATAATATTCTACAAACTGTATTCGAAAATATAATAAAGCTACAATATAAACACATATATTACCGGCTCTCGTTATTAAGTCCAAACAAAAATGTATATGCAAAAAGCCTGGGTATCATCTACCCTGTATTTAGTTGTGAAAACAGAATAACATTTATCATATTTTTATTATTGCAAAGCTCCCGAGAAAATTAAATTTTGGCATTAAATGACCCATAAAGAATTGATATGCTCCGTTGAAAAAGTAAATCATTCAATCTCTCTTCCCTTCTCTTGTGCAAATAATCTCTCTCTCTTTATATATATTTTTCTGCTTCGTGTTCTCATATATATATATATATATTTAATTTTAAGTTTATAATAAAATCATAGTTTACTGCAACACTAGAGTCGTCGTGTTTCGGTACAATTTTATTAGCTCTTCGTCAGGCAGTAAAATATTTTTTTCTTTTAGAAATCATTCTATATAGAAGCTTAAAATCAATATAATTTTTCCAAAATTCAGGTGGGGAGATTTTCGGAGAGTCTGTCTTAATGTGATATATATATATATATATATATATCAACGAATTTTTAACAAAACTTGGTTATAAGCAACCGACAATTTGAAATGAATTGTTTGAACATTATTCTTTATCGATACTCGTATTTAAGTAGATATTCTGTTTTTAATTAAACAGTATTATATATTTATATCTACCGGCCTGATTATTTACGATAAATTTTTATTACGAAAATGTGTGCCATTCGTGTGAATTCTACAGGCGGGAAGTACGAGAAAAGCTGGTGGAGTAGAATTTGCGTTTACAATTTATTGGTTTCACAGTAAAAGGGCGGGACCTAGTTGCTAATCTTGTGGCTCGTGGAAATTCATATATAGGAGAGTACCAATGTGCTAAGTTCATCGGAGCAGAAGCCGTGAAAGTATTTGTAGAAGAGACACAGGGAAGCCACACTGCGTCGGTGAGAAAGCGACTGTTTCGTAGCTGCCAAGTCGGGATCGATTACATTACAGATTCTCCGTTGGATTTGGTCGAGGACACCTAAGTGGATAGCAGGAGCACCCGACCAGATATGGCAGCAATATTCAAGGCACAGGCAGATGGTAGATTTGCTTATGTGCAGGATTGTTTCGGACGGAAAAGAACTTCCTGCACAGAGAACCGACTTTCTTAGCAGCGTATTTAGCTATGGATTCTATATAGTTATTCCATTTGAAGTCTGATGTGAGAGTTAATCCGAGGAGAAGTAGTGTTTTACCTTCATAGAGAAAAGCCTGATTAATGGGCAGGAGGAACGATTGTCTGTGGTGGTTATAAGATAGCAGCTTCGTTTTGGAAGCATAAAATTTAACGAGCCATTTCTTACTCCAGTCCACCACGGATTGGAGGTCCTTTTCAATCTCGGCAGCGAGGTTTGCTTTGTCAGCCTCGGTAGATTTTTGATCGAGACGAGAGTAATCCGTAGTGTCGTCAGCATATATGCCCACTAATGATCTTATTACATCAGGGGGGTCGTTAATATAGATAAGGAAAAGCGTAGGACCTAGAATAGAGCCTTGAGGGACATCCGCATTTATGTGATAGTATTGGGAGGCTTGTCCGTTCAATATTACCCTCGTTGTACGGTTTGAAAGGAAGGACTGGATTAGGTCAAACAATTGTCCAGTTATACCATAGCCCTGCAGCGTGCATAGAAGGCCAGCATGTCAGACTCTGTCAAACGCTTTGGTGATGTCAAGGGCAACAGTCCGCCGTTTTTGTCAAGGATCTGGTGTATATATTCAGGGATGGTCGTGAGCATATCAGCAGAGGGAAGTCGGGTACAGATACTCCAGACGAGTTCAGTGTCGAGTTAGTGGAGAATCTGCAGACGAAGCACTCGGCCTATATATATATATATATATATATATATATGTATTTCTCATTTTGAACTAATTTTTAATAACTGATTTTACCGTTTACCGTTTTTCTTTAAAAAAAAAAACGGTAAACGGTAAAATCGCCTGAAGACACCACTCATGGTAGAAATCTGGGTAGCGAAATAACTATTTAAAAAATGGAATATATATATATATATATATATATATATTAATATATTTAAATATATATATATATATGTGTGTAAGTGTGTGTATGTGTAAGTGTGTGTGTGTGTGTGTGTGTGTGTGTGTGTGTGTGTGTATGTGTATTGAAATAAAACTCCGAAAATTACATATGTTGTATGGCCATTTCAGCGCAGAAACCTCGCTTTTTCAGCAAAAAATTCTTTATTAGAACAAAATTCATATACTTAAAGGTCACTCAAAAGAAAAATCATATACCGGAAGTTTATATGTATGGAAGAAGAAGTAAAGAAATAAGACAGAACTCCTTTTTCAATTTCTTTTCTTATTCATCAACTATTTAAAGGCAATCGACAAAGTACACCACAAAGACCTGATAGAGACGATCAGCAATCTTGACATATTCGGGAAAGACCTTTCAGTAATCACGAACCTTTACTAGCAGTATACTACGGACACGAAACGAGTTTAGCAGATGCACAAAGATAGAAATCGGTTTAAGACAAGCATGTGTATTCACACCTGATCTATTCAATCTATACAGCAAGATCATTGTGAGAGATCCACAAGTACCGCCAGGAGCCAGGATTCCTCATTGGCGGGGAACAAAAGGACTACATATCAACTACAAGAAAACTGAATGCATGGTAATCAGTGAAAAGAAGAGAACAAAATGCCTACGGAAATGTGGTTCTACATAAGGATGATGATGACACCATGAACGAAACACGCGAGCACTGAGGAGGTTTCGGAGAGGATGGAACCGAAAAGGAAATTGATACCTAACAACAGGAAAAGGCAGCTGAAGTTTTGGGGACATGTAATGAGGAAAGAAGGCTTGGGGAACCTGATGCTCACTGGATAGACAAGGGAAAGTAACGCATGACATACTTGATGGACTTAAGCAGATGGATGCCGAAGCGGGAAGTGAGTAGAATTACAGAAGAAGGGGTATTAAGAGCGACAAGAATAGGGATTTGTGGGGGGGGGGGGGCATGATAGGCTACGTCCTGAAGAGACACGTCACGTAGAAGAAGAAGAATGTCTCAAAAGACCCCGAAGCTACTCCACTCACTGGTGGTCAACTGAAGTTGGTGGGTGTGTAGGATTTTTTAATTATACTCCATTTAAGTATGGGGTTAGATTATTGTCTTATTATTTGAAAGACAATAATCTAACCCCCATAATTAAATGGAGTATAATTTTTTTTTTAATCATTTCACCCCGAGCAAGGCGGAAACGTCACAAAAAATGTAAAAAGATTAATTAGAAAAGAGTGAGGAGTACAAACTAGTTAGAAAGGAACAATAGAAAGCAGGTGCGATGACAGATACATAGGTGGAGAGAAAGGGAAGGTTATACGGGGGTGGGGAGAGAGCTAGAGTCCAGTGGTTAGTAGATGAGTATTGTTATTGCATTTAAATTTCTGGAGGTTGTAGCCGTCAGGAAAGCAAGAATATGGGAGCGAGTTCCACAGGCGGGAAGTACGAGAGAAGAAGCTGCAGGAGTAGAATTGTCGTCTGCATTTGGCTAACGTGACTGTGAATGGGTGGGACCCAGTTGCCAGTCTGGTTGCACGAGTAAACACCTGTTGAGGAGGCACCAGTGACTTAAGTTCTTCCAATCAACAACATTCTCACTATAACCGAACATTAAAATACGTTTTAATCTTTTTGGCATTAAAATAACTCACAGAGGTTGACATACCGTCAAATAAAGACATCCTACACACCCACCAACTTCAGAGATTCCTGTCAATTATGCCTGGATGAAAAGATAACAATTATTAGACACAAAAACCAGTTGGATCTGCTGAATCTGAGGAAGGAACTTGTGTTTAAGTGTAGACACAGGAGCCGGTTTAAACTATGTTCATCTTTTAGCCCCTCTTTCATTCCACTGAATACGTTACACATATCATATTATTCTACAGAATATTTATTGCGTAAATTTTAAACCATTGTTATATATGTTGAATGTTTTATATATATATATATATATATATATATATATATATATAGGAAAAACTACTAAAAGTTGTAAGTTTAAAAATGTATTTTTCTGACAGTATTTATTTATTTCTATTATTATATTTGATATTTCAGACCGTTCTCGGCATTTCATCAACAACAAATGATTTTAAAATTTAAATTAGAAACGTATTTCACGAACGCTCTCGCGAAATACGTTTCTAATTTAAATTTTAAAATCATTTGTTGTTGATGAAAGGCCACAGACGGTCTGAAATATCAAATATAATAATAGAAATAAATAAATACTGTCAATAAAATACATTTTTAAACTTACAACTTTTTAGTAGTTTTGCCTATACATTAAGACAGAAAACGAGGATCATCACTATGTTATATAACCAATATATATACTTGGTTTTTTATTAGTATCAGAGATTTAATCTCTGAATTGGCATGTAAATTGGTACACTACATTGGTTTACAAAAAAACATTTCTCTGAAAAACATAAACATGTAGGTAATATCAGACAGATTTTGGTCAACAATACTGTGATCCTTACTCGTACTAACAGTAAGAGGAACCTGCAGATATTGGAGGCCATGTACATTAAATCTAAACAACCAACGCTCAATAAAATCACCTTTAAATCCGGACATAACATATTACATTGCATTTGACTACATGATTTTGTTCTCATTTCGCGCTATCCCGCGGTGTGACGTCATAAACTGCATCGCAAACTTAAGCACTGCGTTTATTATTTTTGGTAACTATTGCCGTTGCGAAGCGGAGTTTTATGTCAACACAAAATAAAATCGTCGGTGATGGTGGATGTTATAATATTTCAGTCTTCTTAATCATAGTCTTAAAGAAATGTGCCCCCGAACTTTCCTCTGTACTTTCTAAGCTCTACAACTTCTGCCTATCTGCTTCCTGCTTTCCTGCCTGTTGGAAATCTTCCTCTGTAGTTCCTATATTTAAAAACACTGGAGAACCATCGGACCCGCAAATTACCGACCTATCAGCCTTCTTCCGATCTTTGGCAAAGTGTTCGAAGCCATTATCAACGCCGAGGTGGTTCAGCATCTCACAGCACACAGGCTCCTCTCGGACAAGCAATATGGTTTCCGCTTCACCAGGTCTACTGCTGATATGCTAACGACCATCACCGAGTACATATATCAGGCACTCGACAGGAATGGTGAAGCTCGAACCGTTGCCTTGGATATCTCTAAAGCGTTCGACAGAGTTTGGCATGCTGGCCTTCTATGCAAACTGCGGAGCTATGGTATAGCTGGACAGTTGTTTGAACTAATCCAGTCATTCCTATCTAACCGCATATTGAAAGTGGTATTAAACGGACATGCCTCCCAGAACTACCATACGAACGCGGGTGTCCCTCCAGGCTCTATCCTATGTCCTACGCTCTTTCTGATCTACATTAATGATCTCGCTGATAACATATGATCCCAAGTAGGTATGTACTCCGATGACACCACAGTTTATTCTCGCCTCGTTCAAAAATCTGGTGTGGGCGACAAAGCTAATCTTGCAGCCGCGCTTGGAAAGGACCTCCAATCCGTAGTGGACTGGGGTAAGAAATGGCTCGTAAATTTTAATGCTTCTAAAACGAAGCTACTATCAATTAATCATAATAGACAACCGCACCTACCTCCCATTAGCACGGACCAGGCTTACCTCCCAGAGAGTAAAACACTACGCCTCCTTGGTCTCACACTTTCAGCGGGCCTCAAGTGGAATGACTATATCGAATCCATTGCTAAATCCGCTGCTATGGAAGTCGGTTCTCTGTGCAGGGCCCGGAGGTTTTTTTCAGTCTGAATCTATCCTGCACATTTATAAATCTACCATCCGCCCGTGCATTGAATACTGTTGCCATATCTGATCGGGTACCCCTGCTATTCTCCTTGGGCTTCTCGACAAGGTACAGCGGAGGGTCTGTAATGTGATCGATACTGAGTTGGCAGACCGCCTGCAGTCTCTCTCTCACCGGCGCGACGTGGCTTCCCTGTGTCTCTTCTAGAAATACTTTCATGGCTTCTGCTTCGATAAAATGAGATCACTGGTGCCCCCCCCCCTAGGTTCGAATTTGCACGAGATAATAGATTAGCAACTAGATCCCACCCTTTTACAGTGAAACCGATAAAATGCAACCGCAACTTCTACTCCAATAGATTTTCTCGCACTTCCCGACTGTGGAATTCCCTTCCACATGACTGCTTTCCCGACTGCTACAATCTCCAGGAGTTTAAATGTAAGGTCAATAGACACTTCCTAACAAACTAACTCGCTTCCATTCTTTCAAATACTCTTCCCACCCACCCATCTATCTATCACTCCCCTTCTGACATTTCCTATATCTAACCACTCTTTCTATTTACCTTCCCCTATGTAGCCCCAAGCGCAATAGTGGCAGTGGAATGCCTTGCTTGGGGTGAAATGATTTAAAAAAAAAAAACAACCTCTCTGAAGATGGCTCATGTGAGCCGAAAGCTTAGAAGAAAATCAACAAATAATTATCCAAATGTTGGAGAATTTTTGTCTTTATTTTCAACTGAAATTAAAGCAAAAATACGACGTTTAGAACGGCTCATGATTAAACATAATAGACATTCATTGTCTCTTATATTTAACAGCGTATATATATATATATATATATATATATATATATATATATATACGGGTTTTATATGTCTAATGTATTGGCTACATATTTGTTTTTGCTGGTGTTTGAGCGTGTATATATATATATATATATATGTGTGTGTGTGTGTGTGTGTGTGTGTGTGCGTACGTATGCGTGTATATGTATATATGTATCTGTGTACGTGTACATATATGAGTATACGTATGTGTGTATGCAGGTAATTGTGTACGCATTTACGTGTGTATGTGAGTTGTATGTGTTCAAATGTATGTTTTTTATAATACTAAAAGTATACGGTATTAAAACTGTACGGCTGACCTTTCTTTTTAACGCTGACGATGGTTCGCCTGAAATAGGCCTAAACTTCCGATTCACCATGAAATAACGTGTCTGTCTTAACTTTTCTTATATTTGCTCTATATGTATTTATATGCATATATGTTTAGTGCTCTCTTAGTGAGCTATCCTACCACTGTATGTACAGGATACTCCTTTGGATTCTTCTATACCCACACCGCATTCTGATATATATATATATATATATATATATATATATATATTGTTGAGTTGTAACAATGTTTAGGACCAAGATCATTGTTTATCAGTAATTTTGCTGATAAAATATATTTTAGCCAGCAGTTTTTTTATCGTAAAGTGCTCGATATCAGTGTTAAGACAGAGCATTGATAGACTTAATTCAAAGAATTTAGGATTTTAACTGAGCAGGTTCATCCTGCCAGATGAGTGTCGACGTCAAAACGGTGTCTTCACTAAGTTTCGAAGTCGACAAGAAATTGGTCAGCTAAAGTGACAAATTCTTTGCATTATATATATATTCTGTAACATATATTCCGTAACATATATATATATATATATTCCGTAATACACACACACATATATATATATATTCCGTAACATTCCGTAAAACATACATACATACACACATATATATATATATATATATATATATATATATATATATAATGAATTAATTGTTCTTTATGATTATATTTAGCTCTATAATATTTATTATATTGAGCACTGTTTATAATAAAATAAATGCCGGGTACACAAAATAGTAAAACCTTGGCTCCTCTTCACCTGGATTTATATATATATATATAGCATAATGATAATCCACGTATACTGTCTAATATGCATAGAAAAAAACAACCATTATTCCCCCATAGCTGAACACGTCAATCAACCAGGACACACATTAGAAAACTGCAAATGTTTACTGATAGATTCTGATTTTAGTTCCATATACTCACGCAGAAAGATAGAAAAATACTGGATTTTAATATTAAATACATTTTTTTAATCATCTCACCCCAAGCAAGGCGGTGACGCCACTAATGCGCATGGGGCTACTTAAGAGTAGAATGATTGGAAAAGAGAAAGCCGGGAACCACATCCTAAACAGGGAACAAGGGATGAGCCTCTACACCTGTTCAATACACGTGGGTTGAGTGTGAACCGGGCGATAGTTCAGTCTATCTACTCCAATTGAAAGAAAGAACAAAAAAATAAGGAAAAGTGAAAAGATTGGAAAAGAGAAAGCCGGGAACCACATCCTAAACAAGGAACAAGTGATGAGCCTCTTCACCTGCTCAAAAGACGTGGGTGGAGTCTGAGCCGGGCGATAGTTTAGTTTATCTACTCCAATTGAGAACAAAAGAGAAGAAAGAAAAAGTGAGGCTAGGGTTAAATAGGGACTTAGGTATTTTGAATCTTTATAAATATTTCAATAGTTTAACATTTTTTAGATAGACTTAATTTTTTTCTTTAAAACAACATTTAAATATATTATTACAGTTAGATTTACGTTTAAAAATATTCAAAATCTATTGCTTTCTACATCACGCGACGAACGCTCTCGCGGCGGACGCTTCTAGTTTAAATTTTAAAATCATTTGTTTTTGATGAAAGGCCGAGGCCGGTCTGAAATATCAAATATATATATATATATAATAATAGAAATAAATAAATACTGTCAAAAAAATACATTTTTAACTTACAACTTTTTAGTAGTTTTTATTGATATATATATATATATATAGAGAAGAGACAGAAGAGAGAAAGAAATGAAAACACATAGGAGAATAGCTAAAGACAGTTTGAAGCGAAAAGATGAAGTATAAACCATAGGGTCGAACTACGTATGTGCGATATATATATATATATATATATATATATATATATATATATATATATATATATATTAAAAAAGGATTAATTCAAAGATGTTGAATGGCCATTTCGATATGAAGATCCCCACGGGGGACAACACACCACCTCAGCAACAGAAAAAACCTTTCAGAAACTGGTATTGCTGAGTGACATGTTCACAAAGAAAGCAGATCGAGATCAGATTACTAATAAAAATAAATGAGTTCAGAGGGAGATCAAATGGCCAGGAGTGAAAAATAATTCTCTCAATATGTTCAGGTGAAAAATGATCGAATTTGACTACGATTCAGAGAAAGTAAATGGAGAACGCAGTGAGGGAAGTGGGGAAGAGTAGTAACCCAAACAGTTTGGGTAATGAATTGAGACCAGGAGACAAAAATATAGAATAATCGAATCAATGAAAATTAGGGAACGAGAAAGTAATGTGGAAAAAAAGAGTTCGAGTTTGAGTCTCATTTAACGGCATGTCAACACCTCTGTGGATTATTTAATGCCAAAAAGATAGGGTTTTAAGATATTTTTTTTTAATGTTCGGTTATAGTGAAAAGGTTGATTTAGTCAGATTTTGCTGAACATTTTTTTCTATTTTAAAAAACTGAAGATGTTTTCAAGTTTTGTATTAAAAAAAATATCGCTGGTATCTTTTTTTTCTTCAAAAATGTATTATGGCAATATTTTTTTCCTTCAGAAATATCTTATGATAATAATTTTTTCTTCCTTCAAAAATGTTTTGTTAGTAATATTTTTCCTTCAAAAAGGTATATTTTTCACTAAACGTCTAATTTTATGTATATATTTGTATAAAACTCATACTTTCATAGTGTTTTCACCCCAGTTTAGGGGTTAACTATTTGTCCATAGCTGGGAACCTAACAGATGCTACCACTCTGGATCAAGGTGAACCTAGGAACAGCAATTAAGAAGTAGTTCAATGGTCCTCACAACCTCCCAATCAGAGGCCTTGTTGCTGGATGTAGTTTACTCTCATACCCAGGAGCCGAAAAAAAAAAAAAAAAAAGGAAAGAATGAGAATGAATAAAAAAAAATAGGGAATGAAATAGATGATAGAAAGAATTATTAGTTGGGTTGTTTTTGCTTAGCGGCATATCAGCGTCTATTGGTTATTTAAAATCGAAGTTTAAATATTTTTATTCGTAATTTTATTTATTTATTTTTGATATAATAATGTCTTATTAATTAACATATAGCTGGGGAGAAAAGGTGGATTAATACCTACCCCCCAAAAAAAAAATTTCATGTAAGTTAATCCGACTAACCCAACAGAAATTGGAACGCTTCTCTTCTGAGCCATTATCGCATTTGCACATCAAACCTTACTGGGCCTGATATTCCGAAGCTGTCACCCAGCAAGATTTTAGCCATGCTTGACGTTGCTGATGTACGTAAGCACTGTTATAACGTAATATGGCAGTAAGCAAGTTAAAACATGAAGTTTATTTATGAATAAGAGTGAAAGAGATTGGAAAGGCGAAAGATGAATGAAAAAATGAATCAGAATTTAAATGAATGCCGGGTAACATGAATGAAAAACTGGAAAGGAATGAAAATCTGCAGAATGAATGAATTATTTTTACTCGTAGATAGATTTATAGGTTTAAAAAGACTATCTATCTATCTATCTATCTATCTATCTATCTATCTATGAGATAGATAGATAGATAGATAGATAGATAGATAGATAGATAGATAGATAGAAAGAAAAGGACTGAGATAGATAGATAGATAGAAAGAAAAGGACTGAGATAGATAGATAGATAGATAGATAGATAGATAGATAGATAGATAGATAGATAGATAGAAAGAAAAGGACTGAGATAGATAGATAGATAGAAAGAAAAGGACTGAGATAGATAGATAGATAGATAGATAGATAGATAGATAGATAGATAGATAGATAGAAAAGAAAGAAAACTGAGATAGATAGAAAGAAAAGGACTGGTATAGATAGAAAGAAAAGGACTGGGATAGATAGATAGATATATATATAGATAGATAGATAGATAGATAGATAGATAGATAGATAGATAGATAGAAAGAAAGAAACTGGGATAGATAGATAGATAGATAGATAGATAGATAGAAATAGAAAAGGAAAACTGGGATAGATAGATAGATAGATAGATAGATAGATAGATAGATAGATAGATAGATAGAAAGAAAAGGACTGGGATAGATAGATAGATAGATAGATAGATAGATAGATAGATAGAAAATAGGACTGGGATAGATAGATAGATAGATAGATAGATAGATAGATAGATAGATAGAAAAGGACTGGGATAGATAGATAGATATGAACACACTGGGATAGATAGATAGATAGATAGAAAGAAAAGGACTGGGATAGATAGATAGATAGAAAGAAAAGGACTGGGATAGATAGATAGATAGAAAGAAAAGGACTGAGATAGATAGAAAGAAAAGGACTGGGATAGATAGAAAGAAAAGGACTGGGATAGATAGAAAGAAAAGGACTGGGATAGATAGATAGATAGATAGATAGATAGATAGATAGATAGATAGATAGATAGATAGATAGATCCAGTGTCGTTTACGAATTTACATCCCTTTAAAGAACAGTGTTCCTCAACAATCCAAATCGTTAAACAATTACATTGGCTATCAATCAGTTTGTTAAGTGCCATACGTGAAAGAGACATGACTGACTGGGCGGAAGATTATCCCGCAGTAGGTTGCCATTGCTTTCTGCGGTAGACTGCTTGCCAGCCAAGGCTATAGAACCCAATCTTTCCTATTATTCAACCCATTACTAGAGGAAAGAGACGGATTAATACCTTTCCCAAGGGTATTTGTGCGCAAGTGAATGCAAGGGATTTAACTGGGATTCTAACTCGGCTCCCCGATTTGATCGTTCCGAGATATTACTATATTGGCTATACCACGACAAAACTGACGAGAAGTTTGACCTTACACCTTTCCCACAACAGTTCTATCTGATCTCATTTAAACACACATCAAGATCTTCCAGACCTACCCGTGATATCCTCGTAGATAATACATACATAATAGCATCATTCACATGCAAAAGAAGATAATGGAGGCATTACTAATAAAAAAGAGAAATCCTAGACTTAATAACATTAGTTATGAACACGGTGACAATGTACTGACAGTGTTCGGAAATTAACAGAGACAAGACTCAATATGCATAAACGTTTCACATGTTTAAGTAAAACAAATTAATTATTGATGATGCCTAAAAGTATAGCCGAAAGCGCCCGAACGTACATATATATATATATATATATATATATATATATATATATATATATCGTTTCAACACCCTGTAACTCCGCGACTACCAGCTCTGTCCTTTTCTACTTTGTGACCGTTGTTAACCTAAAACCCATCAACACTCTACCCCAGGGCCTTCGCCATTTGGAAAAAAACAATGTCGCTGACGTGACGTAGAATCTCTATTAGAGATCCTATGTCGAAATGTACATCCGACACCTTTGAAGTTTGAAAATTTTCTCTAATTTATATTGGCTCTGTATTCTTAATACATTGAGCTGCATCACTTTTTAATGTTAAAAAATTTTAATATTGATTAGGATCAGGTTCTTGGAATTTACCTTCCTACTCTTCCACTACGGATTAAAGTAAAACAATATATATATATATATATAGTGACGTAAATTAATAAGTATACATATGAGGGTGCACATATGTATAATATTATTATTCATGTGTTTTTCAGTCTGTACATAAAGCGAATACAGAATTTCCAGAGTAGAAGAGCAGAAACGTATTAAACCTAGAGATAACCTATGTACCGTAGCAAAACGAGAGAGAGGGGGAGAGGGGAGGGAGTGAGAGGGAGTGAGAGGGAGAGTGGAGGGAGATAGAGGGGAGGGGAGAGAGAAGGGATAGAGAGTGGGGAGGGAGATGGGGGAGAGTGGAGGGAGATAGAGGGGATTGGAGAGAGAAGGGAGAGAGAGGGGGAGAGGGATGGAAAGAGAGAGAGAGAAGCGGAGGGAGGGAAGGTGGGTAGGAAGAGAGAAAGAGGAGTAGGGAGACAGAGAGAATCGGGTGAGAGAGAGAGAGGAGGAGGGCGAGAAAAAGAATTTGTGAGAGAATGACGACAAAAGAAAAAAGAGCAAAACAGGTGAAGAAAACACACCTTCGCGAATCGGTGTCCAATGCCTCATCGTTTGTCGCGTTCATTCAACTCCATGTCCGATGCGTGTTTTATAACCTTTGACTCTCTCAAATATTCCGACTGAGAATTCAGGCCATTTATCAATAAGTGGGGGGCCGAAGAAAATCGCCCTCACGGGCAGAACAAATGGATACCTATTGTTCGACAGCATTTTCAAAATTTGTTCTTGAATCCACTCTCCATCCAAATGAATAACATCTCCTTCGTTTGTCCAATTTCCTTTTCTTCCCTTTCACGATACTCTCTAGGGTTTGTCGTATGCGTGAATGCCTACCGCACTCGACCTTAGGTTGTTCATTCTATCGAGAGACGCTGATGTATTGAATTTATCTATAACGGCATCGCAATAAATGAGAGATGTGTGTAAGTCATGAAAGCAACGTGTCACTACATGGATTGTCGGAATATTTAATATTTAAGGAATGCCCAGTTTTCGTTGAATTTCAGGCATTCCGGAGCATACCTCTCTATATATCTACCGAAAATATTGTCACGACTTTTATTCTCAAAATTTAACTTTTATTAAACTAGTATGGTATAAGACAACGGACTCAATCGTGGACCGTTACCAGGATGTGAACGATTTGGTAGCGGGCCGTGGATAATATAGTACCGGAGCTTGGACTGTTTGGTACCGGGCCATGGAGCATTTGGTACAGGGCCTTAAGCCATTTGGCACCTGGCTGTAGACCATTGGTACCAGGTCGTGGACCATTTGTTACTAGGCTGTGGAGGACTTAGTACAGGGCCTTAGTCTATTTGGTACCGGTCGATTAATCATTTACTTTACCGGATCGGGGAGCATTTGGCACAGATCATTGGGCCATTTGGTAACGGGCTGTGGACTATTTGGTTCCAGGCCGTAGAGAGTTTGGTACAGGCCCTAGGGCCATTTGGTACCGGCTTTGGTTTATCTGGTACCAGGCCGTGGACCCTATGATACAGCGCTTTGGGTTATTTCTTATAGGACTGTGGATTGTTTAGTACCGCATTGTTGACCATTTGGTATAGGGCCTTGGTCCATTTGGTGGCTGTGGACCATTTAGTACTGCATCATTGACCATTTGGTGCAGGGCGTTGGTTCATTTGGTAACGGACTGTGGACCATTTGGTACCGGGTCTTGGACCTTTTGCTACCGAATATACATCAATTAGGCATTGCGTTGGTAATTTTAATCTTGAGCCAGGCACACACACAAACACTATCACACATTAACATACACACACTCACACCCATAAAAAATACATAGTGTTCAATATTTTTGTTTCAAATATTCAAGAACAAAAAATGTAGAAATTCCCTTTCATATATATTTAGGTTTTATTACAATTATAAAAATCGCTTTTTAAAATAATGAACATTGCCGAGGAGCAAAAGCAGTTGAAGTAATAGCGGTGTCAAAGGAAAAAACCGCTCTTTTGACACACCGAGTTTTTTTCATAAATAAAGATTCAACATTGTTTTTTTTTTTTGCAGATTATAAAATATTCTTTTTCTTTTCTTCTTTTTCTTCTTCTTCTTTGTGCCTTGCTTTTCAGGACGTAGGCGATCATAGCCTTCCCCGTCTCCCTATCCTTGGTCGCTCTTAACATGGTTTCTTCTGTTACTCCATGCAACACTCGTTCCTCATCCACCTGATCAGGTTCTTCGAATATGTTATTCGCTGCTTTACCCTGTCCCTTTTCCCCTCTATCTGGCCTGTTAGTATCAGGTTCTCCAAGCGTTCCTTCCTCATTACATGTCCCAGGAACTTTAGCTGTTTCTTCCTGATGCTCACTCTTAATTTCCTTTTCGTTTCCATCCTTTCTAAAACCTCATCATTGATCACATGCTCGATCCATAGTATCCTCAGCATCCTTCTGTTGAGCCACAGACCAGTTGCTTCAAGTTTTTCTTTCATGATATTGTCCAGCATTCACTGCCATATTGAAGAACTGACATCACATAGCTAACCAGTACTCTGTTTATAGAGAACATTTCCTGTCTCATTATACTCTACTTGGCTTCTGGAATGCGTCCCTCGCCATGCCAATTCGTCTTCGGATCTCTATGTCGCACTTTCCGTCTTTTGTTAGAACACTTACAAGATATTTAAATTTTGCACCTGCTTGATTTTAGTATCCCCCACCTGTATTTGGCATTTTGGGCTGCTCTTTTTGCTGATGACCATGCATTCTTTTTTCTTGCAGTTTTTTGTTTTCTTTTCTTGTCACTCTCTTCAGCTACCTTCTGTAGGAGGTCTTGTAGTTTCCTTTTCGTGTCTGCTATCAACACTGTATCATCTGCGTACCTTATGTTGTTCAAATAGTGCCCTCCGATGACGAATCCTGGCATAACATCTAGGGTCCTCAGAAAAGTCTCGCTGTACAATTTGAATAGATCCGGTGAAAAGATTCGTCCTTGTCTTACGCCCCTTTCTATCCTTGTACATCTGCTGAATTCGTTACCTGTCTGTATGCAGGAGGTTTAGGAATCTCTACGCCAGTAGAGATTCTTGATTACTTTCATGTATTTCCCAAATATGTCGAGGCTGCAGAGGATTTCCATAATATTTGTCTATACTTCTGAAATGAGGTAGTAATTACATTTTTTACACTATTCGGACTGTTCTCCTAATCTTTATTGCTGTTTACGATGTTTCTGATCTTGTACACTGCGAAATTCTTCAGGTGCTAGAATTTGTAAACCTAGGACACATAGACCAGTGTATATAGGCGTTGGTTAGTTCCACTGACATGACCCAAAGAGTTCATTACGTGGCTACAGAAGTGATGAACAAATAAATTCGAAAGTTGACTTAAAGGCGGAGATATCTATATGATATCCGGAAGTGACATTGCATATGGAATGTGAATTATCTTCCCTCAGGATTGAAATAAAGAGATTGCTTAAAAATGTTTACCACCTGAAGAGGGCCGGAGCGTACAACGGCTGAAACATCGTAAACATGGTAATAAAGATGAAGACAGCAGTTGAAATAGAGAAAATAATGTGGTTAATATCTCTTTGGGATTTGTTTAAAGCTGATTCCTATTTTGGCTTGCGTAATATCATAGCTTACAGTAACCGAAATGAGCGGCCCACTATCCAAGTACCGACTGTGCCCTACACTATGGTTGTCTTTAAGAATGTCCCAAAAAGGCATTTGAGAGAATCCGAAAACAAATTCAATTGGACAATAGATAAATTAATAAATAAATAAGGAAACTCGCACCTTTGATTAAACATTTAATGACAAACATTTAGGTTAATCAAGATTGTAGAGCTGAGGTCCTGTCTCGCGCGGGTCTTCCCACCATGTTCACACTCCTTAAACAGCGCAGACTCCGCTGGGTAGGTCATGTCCACTGCATGCCAGACAGCCGCATCCCAAAAGACCTCCTGTATAGAGAGCTGGCCTCTGGAAGAAGACCCACTGGGCGGCCACGACAGCGGTATCGTGACATCATAAAACGCGATATGAAGGCTGTGGGCATCAACACAGAGTCATGGGAGAGTGTAGCAGTCAACCGCACCAAATGGAGAAGAACCCTAGTCTAACAACTCAAAGCAAGGTAGGAACAACTGACACAAGTCGCCATGGAGAGGCGGGTTCGCAGAAAAAAAAAAAAAAAAAAAAAAAACAACTCCGTCATACCAGAAACAAAGCGTAAATGCAGCCTATGCAACGAAGACTGTAACTTCCGTATCATTTTCTACAGTTACAGACGTACAAGGGCCGAAACATCGTAAACAGGGCAATAAAGAGGAGGACAACGGTCCGGATAGTGTAAAAAAATGTAATTACTACCTCAATTCAGAAGTATAGACAAATATTATGGAGGTGCTAGGCATCCTCGACATATTTGAGAAATACATAATCATGAATCTTTACTGGCAGCAAACTGCCTGCATATGGACATGTAACGAATTCAGTAATTATACACAGATAAACAGGAGCGAAAGATAAGAATGTGTCTTTTCCAAGGAACTGTTCAACCAGATGAACTAAAGCCGGTACCAAATGGTCCCAGGGCTTGTACTAAATCCTCCACGGCCTTGTGCCAAATGTTTCACAGCCCGGTAACAAAGGCCCAAGGCCCTGTACCAAATAGTCTTGACAAAATACAGCGGAGAATCTGTAACGTGATCGATACTGACTTGGCAGACCGGCTGCAACCACTTTCCTACCGGCGTGACGTGGCTTCCCTCTTCTATAAATACTTTCACGTCTTCTGCTCCGATGAACTTAGATCATTGGTGCCGCCTAGTTCCAAATTTACACGAGATACTAGATTAGTAACTAGGTCCCACCCTTTTCCAGTAAAACTGATAAGATGTAACCGTAATTTCTACTCCAACAACTTCTTTTATCGCGCTTCCCGCCTGTGGAATTCCCTTCCACATGCCTGCTTTCCAGACAGCTACAATCTCCAGGAGTTTAAATATAAGGTCAATAGACACCTCCTATCACACTAACTTGCATCTCTTCTCCCAACACTCTCATCATCTACCCAATCCTCATTCTCGGTATCCTTACCCGTCTATCACTCTCCTTCTGACATTTCCTATGTCTAACCATTGTTTCTCGCCACTTTCCCCTCTATGTAGCCCCCTGCACAATAGTGGGGGTGAAATGCCTTGCTCGGGGTGAAACGATTAAAAAAAAAAAAGAAGTCCTTTACCAAATAGCCCATGGCCCTGTACCAAATGCATCACGGCTTGGTACCAAATGGCCCAAGGCCCTGTACCAAATGCATCACGGCTTGGTACCAAATGGCCCAAGGCCCTGTACCAAATGCATCACGGCTTGGTACCAAATGGCCCAAGGCCCTGTACCAAATGATCCACGTCCCTGTAGTAAATGATTCAAAGATGCTCCAGCCAAGCAGACAACTAGGATGCTAATTATGGCCAACCCTGACCGACAGAGGTCTAGTACTGGAGATGTATCAGTTGGATCTGATATCGGTTTCGGAGTTAAATGCTTCTTATAATGAAAATAGACATCACGTTTTAGAAGACAACATGCTTATATGGAGTAATATTTTGAGCCAGTATTGTAGTTAATCATATTGTTCGTTTGAAATTCGAGAAAATATCATGATAAAGGCATTTTAAAAAAACGCTTTTGTGGTACTTGTCACAAGCCTTGAGCTTTAACCTAATGAGTATATTCATACAGCACGATACAGTTTTCTATCTACAAAGCTGCATATGTCCACCTTTCCAAAAATGTTTGAAAGACACCAAATTAATGGAATACTTCACAGCATCTCTAGATGTTAGCCTAATCAAAATTTGTGATCCATAATAAAATGACATGTATCTGAAAATGGAAAATAATATTCAAGCAACAAATATGTCTGAGAAATAAAAAAAGTATTTTCAAGTTATGTTAAAACGTAGAAATCTGATCAAAATCAATGATTGGAAGTTTTATGAAGATTATAGAATATCAAGGTGTTCTTGTAAAATAATGACATAATTTAAGTTGGTTGGTTTGTTTTTATGGCAAATCAACTTCGGCGGGTTATTTATTGGCAACTAAATTTTATTTATTTATTTACTGCTGGTAATACCTTTTTCTTTCAACAATTTATTGTTGTTTTTATATAAGTTTTTTTTTTGTCTATTAATACTTTTTTCTTTTCGAGTATCAAGTTTCATTGGGATTTGTTTTTAAGAGCAGGATCTCCAACTCCTACCCTTGTTATTTAATCCATAACTGGAGGGAAGGGACGGATTAATACCTTTCCCAAGGGTACCAGTGCTTAAGTGAATGCAGGGTATTCAACTGGAATCCGACCTCGGCTCACTGATTTATCTTTCCGAGCCGATATCCGCTGCACCACAACGCACATCCGTCAGTAAACGCTTACAGCACCTGGTATTCTCAAGCGGTCACCCATCTAAGTACTGACCAGGTTCAACGTTGCTTGACTTCGGTGATCGAGCGAGGACCGGTGTATTCAACGTGATATGTCCGTAAGCCTAATTTTAGTTGGATGAGGAGTTAGCATTGTAGTTTACAGCGATGTTACGTCAATTTGGTGGCTTAGTAATTTTGTATGTAGTGTAGTTGATATCGACTCGGAATCAGAAATCGGAGAGCCGAGTTCGAATTCCTGTTGATCTTCATTGCATTCACTTACGCGCTAATACGCTTGAGAAACGTATTAATCCATCTCTTCCCTTCAGCTATGGGTTAAATAATAGGACAGATTGGGTTCTATAGCTTTGGTTGGCAACCAGTCTACCGCAGAATGTAATGTCAACCTACTGTGGGAAAATCTCTGCTCAGTCAGTTATGCCTCTTTCGAGACATGATCGCCCCAAGTATGTATCTCGAATGGCACTTAACTGACTAATTTTGCTTTCAACTCTTAGACTGGATTATTATTTCTCTTTTCTTCCTCATTTTCTTTGAATTGTATCCCGTCAGGAAATGTGTGACGAAGGCTCTCCCCAACTTCCTATCTTTTGTATTTCTTAGTAGTGTGTGTCTTTTTGCTGTGTCTCCGTATCCCTATTCTACCAACCAGTTATACAAGCTCGTTAAATAATTTATTCTCTTATTTACTCTGTTATGCAACATGTCCAGCGTGCTTTAAATTTTCCAAACCTTCTTTCCTCATCATGTCGTATACTAGAAATTTCAGATTACGCTCTGTTATTCTAGGTATACGCGTCTTTTCTTTTTGTTTTTATTTTCCCCAAACTTCTTATTCTCCATCTTTGTGTCGTATTTTATTAGGAAATGGGTGATGAAGGCTCTTCCCAACTTCTTATATTTTTGTATTTTTTAGTAATGTGTGTCCTTTTGCTGTGTCCCTTAATAGCTATTCTACCAACACAAGGTCGTTAAATAATTTATTCTCTTATTTATATCAACTAATAATACCAACTAGTAATCTAGGTTGGCTCTGCAGTTAAGTATAGTAGGAAAGTTTGGCTATGGTTTATCCATTGTCATCAATGATAGCAAACACATACATGGAATACTTCGAGAAACTGGTTTTAGAAACGGAACACCTAAAGCTAATAGTGCTGTGGAACCCGGGAATGCGACCCGCACAAATAAATAAACAATGACCATTAATTGAGATAGAAAATAAGTGTATTGATGTAAGGATACAGACTTGAATGAAGATTCTTCTTCTTCTATGTGCCCTGTCTTTTCAGGACGTAGGCGATCATGGCTCTCCACATCTCCCTATCTCTTGTGGCTCTTAGTATGTTTGCTCCTGTTGCTCCTGGCAACCCCCGTTCTGTCATCCACCTGATCAGTCCCTGCAAATATGTTATCCGCTGCCTTCCTCTGTCACTCCTTCCTTCTATCTGTCCAGTCAGTATCAGGTTTTCCAGACTCTCCTTCCTCATTGCATGTCCCAGGAACTTCAGTTGTCTCTTCCTGATGCTCAGCATCAATTTCCTTTTTGTTGCCATTCTTTCTAACACTTCGTCGTTGCTTGTATGCTCAGTCCACGATATCCGTAGCATCCTTCTGTAGAACCACATTTCGGCCGCTTCCTCATTTTCGATGATATTGTCCAGTATTCCAAGAATGCGGGTTAGGAAAAAGTATATGTACAAGTCTCTGTAAGTGAAGCCGTAGTATATTGAGTTTGTCCGCGTCGGAAGCTGACGGGTACGGTGTAACAATCTTCACGATGAGTGGAGCACAGAGCTAATATGAACCGCTGTGTACTGACTGCTAATCACTCTCGGCACTCTCGTATTCTCCGGTTACCTCTCTGTGAAAACGCGGTATTCAGTATTTATTTACCTCCCACTAGGGCAAAATGTGGCAAAAGGCCTTTTTAAATGTGGGTTTTGCGGGCCATATCAGTCAGTTAAGTCAGTTAAGTGCCATACGTGATACACGCTTGGGCGATCATGTCTCGAAAGAGACATGACTGACTGGGCAGAAGATTATCCCGCAGTAGGTTGCCATTGCTTTCTGCGGTAGACTGGTTGCCGACCAAGGCTATAGAACCAAATCTGTCCTGCTATTTAACCTATAACTGGAAGAAAGAGACGGATTAATACCTTTCCCAAGGGTATTTGCGCGTAAGTGAATACAATGGATTCAACTGGAATTCGAACTCGGCTCCTCGGCTTCTCGTTCTAAGCCGCTATCCACTGTACCACAACGCACATCCTAAGCCATATAGCCCAGCCAAAAATATCTAATTTTGCCTAGTGGTGATTCTACCCTACGGCGGAGCCACGAGTGAGTAAATAATCTCCGGGTAATACAGCAAAAAGACACGAAGGCCCTCCCCAAAAGTTGGGGAGGGCCTTCGTGCTATACTTTTTGGAAATCTTTAAAAAATGTATATGTATCTAAATCTAAACTTATTTATAAATGGAACTTTGTGTGTGTGTGTGTGTGTATTCGTTACCTATAGACTCTGAAACGGCTGAACCAATTTTCTTGAAAATGTACACAGTTGTACTATAAGCGTCTGCGAGTGTTCTTAGCTAGGTTTTGTGTCGAGGTACCCCCGATAAATATCGAAAATCGATAATCGAAAAAATCGGGTTATAGAAGGAGTGGTCTGATTTTATTAAAATTTGATACACTCATAGAGAAAGACATAAGTAACGATACTCAGAAGTTTCAAGGTTGCAGATCTTACAATAGTGCAGAAAATCGAATATATATATATATATATATATAAGGCAAGATGTTTGTGTGTGTGTCTGTTTATCTGCCTGTATGTCTGTATTTTTTCAAACCTTTTATTTTAGTTTTTGCTTTGGGTTTGGCTCTAAGTAGGTATAATTGTAGTTCTTAGTCTCATCCATGATACCATTTACTCAGAGAGCTTATTTAGCCTTCAAATTTCAGTTTACAACGAAAAACACGTATTTGATATCGATATCAGGAAATCAAAATTTGACTTGCATCCATTCATTTTTCTTTCAGTCTACGTTTTCGTTTTAACTGGAAACAACTATTCCTTTTTAGTCTTTTGTGCCAACGTCCAAAGAGTCTGAGCTTCACGATCATGGATTCGTTTTAAAGCTATCATTACACCCGAGCAACGACGGGCTATACTGCTAGTAAAGAATAATTTCAGATATGGTCAATGAAAGAGTCAAAAATATCTATTTATCCATATGGTTCCATCAGGTTCTCCTTCAAGTTTTAGTTGCTCGGGTATTATTAGAGATTCTTTCCGCTGGATATAAATCCTTGAATCAAATCGGAGTTGATAATGTCAGTAAATCCTTTTAACAACTGACTACTCTCTTCACAAACCTATTTTCATAGGGGCTAATACCTAATTTACTTATTCTAGAATCCTTTAGAATCCTCTCGATTTTACTGGAACATTCTGGCCTCTTCCAAAACGTTCTATTCGTAATTTCTTTATTTTTACGACTACTTTATGAATTAAAACATTTTTGTAATAACAAGTAGTACTCAATAGAATTCCTTACTACAACGTTTTAGACATTATTAATATTTTTATATATAAATGCTTCCTCGTAACATCAGAAACTATCGATTATTAACAATAGGTGGAAAATCCACTTAGTAATAATTTTTGGTATATCTCTCCACATTAGTAGGTTGATATCAGTCGTTATTTTTCTATACTTCTGTTCAACACTTCTCTGTAACAAAGCACATATCATATGGGTCATTCGAGGGAAGTAATTTTGTGTCGTACGTTAAAAATTGAAGCATTAATTTCGGAGAAACATACTAATAAAGACAAACAGAACAACTAACCCTGTGTTTCTTACCAACCGTTAACATGAAACTTTGTTGTCGTCTGTGTCTCTTTGCAGTAAGATCATGGAAAAGGCCTCTGCACGCTCACAAAAAAATGAAACTTTAAAATATACATCACAGTAGGACATTAAAACTCGAACCCATTTTCCAATATATTCACCTGTTTAATCGGAGGACTTTTACGCACTTCTGAAACAAGCATCCCCGTGTTTCTTATCGAACGTTAACATGGAATTCGTTTTGGTTCTTCATTGTCGTCCGTGTCTCCGTGCAAGCAAGATCCTGGAAAAGGCCTTTGCACGCTTATAAAGAAATGAGATTTTTAAAATATACATCACAGTTAGACATTAAAACCGAACCCATTTTTCAATATATTTACCTGTTTAATCCGAGGATTTTCACGCACTCTGACATCTCTGACATTAATTAGATAATCTTTCTCCTCAACTATTTTATTTAACAACTGACGATGTCCGGTTGGCAAATTTAATGTTTATCATGAAGAAGAGTCGCCGTTAACGAGTGGTCTAAAATTCTATCTGCCAACAATGACTGTTAATATTAGTCAGAAGCCGGAAGTCCTCAACGGCCAGTTTGTTTCCAATTTTTTTTAATATAATTATCCATTATTTTCATATGGGTGTCTTCTTTGAAAATATCACTTCAGAGATTTTATCACTGGTCATAAAAACGCAAAACACTAGCAACTGAGATAAAATCTCACAATTTCCCATTCTTGGGTATGTCTCATTCCTAGCGTCACTGTTAATACATTTTTCTATTTGCTCTGTATTGCCAACGTTTTACGAAGGTCATTCAATAAATAAGGTGAATTTTTCGGTATAAGCACTTCTACGAGGGTCATTCAATAAATAAGGTGAATTTTTCGGTATAAGGACTTCTAATACAGATAGACGCTTACTTTTTTTTAAAAAAAAATTTATTTACTTCTTTTTCAAAGGGATTTAAATTTTTTTCAGATTGTAAAAATACTTTCAGAGTTTTGGAGATTAACAAAGATGGCCGTCCAAGAAGCATGCTCCTGGATTGAACAGAGGTCAGTTATCAAGTTTTTGGTTGCTGAAGGGTGCTAACCAGTTGAAATTCATAGGAGAATGTCAACTGTGTATGGTGCTACATGATTCAGCCAAGTGGGCTGAATTGTTTAAAGAAGTTTGAAAATGACGATAAAGTTAAAAGTGCTGTGTGCGATTGGCTGAGATATCAGTCCAAAGATTTTTACGTTGAGGGAATACGGAACCTTATGCATAGATGGTAAAACTGTGTGACACTGCTTGGAGACTACGTTGAAAAACAAAAAAAGAAGAAAGTAAGCTTCTATCTGTATTAAAAAAATCACCTTAGAAAAATTAACCTTATTTATTGAATGACCCTCGTAGAACATTTTGAGAATCAACTAAAAGTTTGAGTTATTGTTTTTGTTCAAAGTAAGTAACAGGACTGATGGCTTGTTATTTGATATGTAAACAGCAACAATGAAAATCAATAAATCATTTTTACGTGGTTGTTTTCAAAATCAGATCATTTCAATAGTCCGTGCTTGATTTCATTGTTAATATAAAATAGTTGATAATATTGTATACTGTTGCCATATCAGAAAAGAATCTGAAATATAATCAATCCTGATTTGACATTGTAGGGTGCGTATTCTGTGCAGGGTCACCAAATATGCAAGGACTTCGGTTTTGTCAGGTACAAGACCACTTAAAACATAGCCGACAATCCCCGCATTTAAAGGTACCAGAAAGAATAAAACTGTTTTGCTTGTGAAATAAGTGAAATTATATTAATAGAAAAGAATAACAATTTTGTAAGAATTAAATTTTCAAATAGAAAATCTACGTATTTAAATGTTCCAGAAAAATAGTAGTAAGGAGTTAAATGAATCCAGAGCTTATAGTTGATAGTAGCAGAATGTATGTATGTATGTAGAGAGATTTAAAAATTACTAATAAAGTCTGTGTTCCTTTCCTGTTTTATGGCCGGCAAGAAAGTAAAAAGAAAGGTGGAGCAGTAAAGGAAATTGTACTTATCGGACGTTAATATTTTAGGAGTCAGTTGAAGTATCCTGTTGTTGTAGTAGTCTTCTTTGTTTACTGCAAGAATGCGAGGATGAAGAAGAAAAGGCAAAGGAAATTGACACGAGTTAAGAAAGAGAACGAATATGTGACGCGACCTTCAGTTCTGGCCAGACTTGAAATTTCCTTTGTTACATCTTAGCGTGTCGTCTCTCTCTGCTCCCATCTGACTCTCTGTTTCCGGTCAAGAGACGGGTGTTAAGTAGTGGAATCTAGTAATGTTCTCGAACCGCATACCCCTTTTACTAGGTGTGAAGAAAATTGGAACGGGGTCATAGTTCAATTTGCTATTTACTATCCAATCAGAATCCAAAATCTTAATTTTCACACCGACTTCTGAAATTTGCCTTGGTCTGGTGTTTTCCGAAATGTTTTCAGTTATTCTGATACATTTTTGCGAGTTTTACTTTTTACGTTTCAGCAAATTGTTGGATGATATAGGATTTGTATCCTATAACATCTCGATTGTAGTCACTTTCTCACCGACATGACATGGCTTGCTTCTGATTTTCTACAAATATATTCGCGGTAACTGCTCTGATGTACTTTTTCACAGGTGTCCCGTCCACGTGAATTTAAGCCTGTAACTAGATTGACCTCTAGGTACCACCCTTTCAATGTCAAAATAGGCAAATGACGCGTTCCAGAAGATGAGCAAAATACTAACACACAGGAAGATCTCAATAGAAACGAAGAAAAGAGTGCTAGACTGCTACATGATGTCAGTTCTTCAATACGGCAGTGAATGCTGGACAATATCATCGAAAATGAGGACAAAACTGGAAGCGGCCGAAATGTGATTCTACAGAAGGATGCTACGGATATCGTGGACTGAGCATACAAGCAACGACAAAGTGTTAGAAAGAATGGCAACAAAAAGGAAATTGATGCTGAGCATCAGGAAGAGATAACTGAAGTTCCTGGGACATGCAATGAGGAAGGAGAGCCTGGAGAACCTGATACTGACTGGACAGATAGAAGGAAGGAGAGACAGAGGAAGGCAGCGGATAACATATTTGCAGGGTCTGATCAGGTGGATGACGGAACGGGGGTTACCAGGAGCAACAGGAGCAAACATACTAAGAGCCACAAGGGATAGGGAGACGTGGAGATCCATGATCGCCTACGTCCTGAAGGGACAGGGCACATAGAAGAAGAAGAAGAAGAAGAACCGGCACTTTGAATCTAATAATTTGAATTTTCCCACACTTCCCGTTTACTTGCTTATCTGATATCTACAAACTTCAAAAATTTAAATAAAAATTGCCATCTTTTATCCTCTTGAAACCTGTTTATCTTTTATTCTTTTTTTAATATCCCCCCCCTGTACCCAGTCTTTTCTCTCACTGTAATCCGCTGCGCAGTAGTGTCAGCCCCACCTTGCTTCGGATGGTACGATCAAATGAAAAAAAAAATGACCCCAATTTTAGATTTTTTTTATTATGTTACTGTTGTAGATTCCGGGTGAGGAACCGCACAAAATAATGAACAACAAACCAGATATCTGTGATAGAAAAATTGGTTATATTGAACGTAAAGATACAACCTGGAACGCAGGTTAGTAATCCAGAAATACGATTAGAAAGGAATAATTATATGTATGTATATATATATATATATATATCGGGTCTAAGCTTTCGGCTCACATATGCCATTATCAAAGAGTAAATATTAACACACAGTAAACATAGAACATTTAAGCTATTAACAATAAAGATAATTGAATTGAAAATATAAGTCCATCCTATGATGGCTATTTTGTAATATATTTGATAATGGCTTATGTGAGCCGAAAGCTTAGACCCGATAAAAAATTCAACAAATACTGAGATTTTTTGTTGTCTTTCAACGACATCACCATCAAATATATATATATATATATATATATATATATATATATATATATATATATATGTTGTAGATTCCGGGTGAGGAACCGCACAAAATAATGAAAAAAAAACAGATATTTGAGATAGAAAAATAGGTTATATTGAACGTAAAAATACAACCTGGAACGCAGGTTAGTAATCCAGGAATACGATTAGTAAGGAATAAAAATATATATATATATATATATATATATATATATATATATATATATATATATATGTTGTAGATTCCAGGTGAGGAACCGCACAAAATAATGAACAACAAAACAGATATTTGTGATTGAAACATAGGTTATATTAAACGTAAAGATACGACTTGAACGCAGGTTAGTAATCCAGGAATACGATTAATAAGAAATATATATATACAAGTCTTTGAAGTGAAGCCGTGCTGGAATTAGTATATCCGTGTAATATTATTCTGGCTGAGTGGAGCTCAGAGCTACTATGACTTCTGACGCAGTATTCTCTGTGTAACTTCGGTATCTCTCGGTAACTTAAGGATCAGTCGATAACTCTTCAATAACTGACGTATCTCACGGTAGCAGAAGTATATGTATACTCACGTCGAGTCCATTATCATAGAAAAAGGAGAGGTCTCACAAGAATTACCGAATTCTGGTTTTATTGAAACCGTGCATCGTTTATTTGCTAGTCAAAATGTATTTAATGTTGACGTTTGGTCCACAAATGAATGCCTTAAAGATTGTGTATGAAAAGTTGGACTTTTACCATATTATGCTTGATGAATGTCGGAAAACAGTAAGCTTCGGAACAGCTAACCGCCCTCCCAAAAAAAGCATTCAGAATGTTTATTTATTTATTTATTTTATAATCATTTCGACCCAAGCAAGGAATTTTACTGCCACTGTTTTGCTGGGGGTTACAGAGGAGCAAAGTTATGAGAAAGATTGACAGGTTATAGGGGGTGTCAGGAAGTGGGTAAGAGAAGGATGAGAATACTGATTGTGGAGTGAGCGGAGAAGGGAGCACGAGAGAGAGTATGCAGGTTAGTGAGATAAGAGATGACTATTGACTTTACATTTAAATTCTAGGAGATTGTAGCTGTCGTGAATTCCACAGGCGGGAAGTGCGAGAAAAGAAGCTGATGGGAGTAGAATTTGCGTTAACAAGTTTTTGGTTTCACAGTAAAATAGTTGGATCTAGTTGCTAATCTTGTGGCTCGAGAAAATATATATATAGCAGGCACCAGTGAATTAAGTTCATCTCAGCAGAAGCTGTGAAAGTATTTGTAAAAGAGACACAAGGAAGCCACTTTGCGCCGGTGAGAAGAGGTCAAGGAAATTGACACAAATGAAGAAGGAGAACGAATGAGTGACGCGACCTTCAGTCCTGGCCAGACTTGCAATTTCTTTTGTTGCATTTTAGCATGTCGTCTCTCTCTGCTTCCATGTGACTCTCTGTTGCCGGTCAAGAGATGGGGGTTAAGTAATGGAATCTAGTCATGTGATCGGCTAGATCCGCATGTCTGTATCTGAGTTGCCAAGCCGGGATCTATTACGTTATAGATTCTCCGTCGGATTTTGTCAAGGACCTCTAGGTGGATAGTAGGAGCACCCAACCACATATGGCAGCAGTATTCAACGCATGGACGGAAGGTAGATTCATATATGGCCAGTAATGCACTTCCTGGGCCTGCACAAAGTACCGACTTTTGATGCTGTTACATCATTTCCGACAGTAAAAAAGTGTTTTTTTTTGAGAGAGAGAGAGAGAGAGAGAGAGAGAGAGAGAGAGATGTAGATGGTGGTGCCGTAATTACCAGTTGGTTCAAGTTTAGACATTTGAAGGGAGGATTTTCTACTTTACTCAAAATAACTCACTTCTCTAGAGGACAATTTATGTGACAAAAATGACTCTTTATTGTTAATCGAAAAGTACCTCACAACTTTCCTTCAAAAATACACGGAGGTTTTACGAAATTTTTTTTTTACAAAAAGTTTTACAATAAATAAATAGATATTAAAAAATGGGATAAGGATAGCAAGAAGGAAATCAGAAAAAAGAAAAAAACAAAAATGTTGCTTATAAATCAAATGTTTTGAGAAAATTAGAACTAGAAAAGCACTGATAAGAAGAATAAAGTTCTTCTCTTTCTTCACCCTTCTCCAGTTCGCTAGAAGAGGAGACCAAAATTATAAGAAAGCGAAAAGGACAGTCTTGGTACTAAATGGGCACATAATATCAAAGACAACACAACTAAGTGAGAAACAATAAAAATAAAAGTGAAAAAAAAAGAAAAATATAAAATTAGGTTATAAGCAAGTTGACATCTTGACCGTTAGGGGTAAAAATGAAGAAAGAAGAAAAGAAAGGAAAGAGAAAAAGGAGGAAAAAAAGAGAAAAAGTTAGTATGTATTCTTTGGGACCAGATTCTTCGCTCTGATTGGTTAAAAGGAACACACATGTAAATTTTATATTTTCCCACATACATAAAATGCAAACCGAAGGTTTTTGTATTTAAATGTAAATCATTTGTACAACCAGCATCAAACATTGCCTGATGAAGAGAATCTATCTCGAAACATAAATTTCCGTGTCGCAATGTACAATTATTAAGCTCTTTAATATTTATTATATTGAGCACTATTTATAATAAAATAGTAAAACCTTGAGACCTCTTTACCTGAATTTATATATATATATATATATATATATATATATATATATATATATATATATATATATATATATGTCCTGAAAGTTGTGTTCAAGTATGAAACGGATTGTCGTCACTCGGTTTAAACTTTAGTGTCCATTCTATATACAGGCTCTATTCAGTGCATATATATTTATACAGGGTCTTTCCCTAACATATTTTTATCCGTTACATGACCCACACATTCAACATAGGAGGAAATTTAATATTATTGCTTTAGTAAGCCTATTCTTCCGCTGAACTAAGTAAGATATGGCCAGCCATTTCACGTAAAAAAAAAAACCTTATATATTGTTTTAGAACCTGATATATTGTTTTAAAAATGTTTTCTTCATTATACGCCATTTCACGTAAAGCGGATAAAAAAATATGGCCGATGGAATAGATAAGAAAAGAAGCAAATGAAACGGGTTTACAAAACGGGGCCGTAAAAGACAAGAAAATAAAATAAATAATACAAAAAAAGTATAAAACAATGAAAAAAATACAACCCCCACCAACAACAACAATAGAACAATTTTGACAACATCAAGCTTGTCAGTGCCTGTCAAAAACGAAACACTTTAGTTTAGCATTAACGATATTGGATCCAGTTGACCTCGAAAGTTCAAAGGTTATTTCTAGGAACAGGTTTGTAACTGAAGACAAAGTACAAAACTCAGGAGATGGCAGTGGTGGCGATGGACGGGGGTGGAATGCGTCGAGTCTAAAGATATCTTTCGCCGGACCAAACAAGCGATACCTTACTAATTTCGTTTTGTTTACTTCTGTTCGATAGAACACGTGGTTCCCAAAAGTAAGGCCAACTGAAAATAGATGTTTGCATTCTGTTCTGTTATCTTCTTTGTTGCTTGTTACCCAATAGCATAGATCGATTTTACCCTTTCTTTCCAAACCAACTTTGGACAAGGCTCGATAGTTGGTACCAGATGAGTTTAAACCCCACATCAAATCTTAGATTCCTAGATTTAGATCGCTTTTGAGGAAATGCAATTCAATGTCGACATTCTTCTTCTTCTTCTATGTATTGTGTTCCTTCAAGACGTAGGCGATCATGGCCCTCCACACCTCCTTATCCTTTATCACTCTTAATATCCCTTCTACTGTTAGCCCACTCAATTTCCGCCCCACTATCCATCTGCTCAAATCTATCAAGTGTGTCTCTAACCATCCAGTGAGTGTCAAGTTCTCTAGTCCCTCCTTCCTCACTCTTCTTCTTCTTCTTCTTCTTCTTCTTCTTCTTCTTCTTCTTCTTCTTCTTCTATGGGTCTGGTCTTTTTAGGACTTAGGCGATCATGGCCTTCCATGTTTCCCTATCCCTGGTGGCTCTTAGCACGATTTCTCCTCATCTCCCAAACCCCGTTCCGTCATGCTCTGTTTTTCCCTCTATGTGGCCTGTTAGTATCAGGTTCTCCAAGCCCTCCTTCCTCATTGCATGTCCCAGGAACTTCAACTGTCTCTTCCTGATGCTCAATAATAATTTTCTTTTCGTTTCCATTCTTTCCAAAACCTCGTCATTGCTCACATGCTCGGTCCATGATATCCGAAGCTTCCTTCTGTAGAACCACATTTCGGTTGCTTCAAGTTTTTCCTTCATCTTTGATGATATTGTCCAATATTCACTGTATATTGAAGAACTGACATCACATAGCAATCCAGTATTCTCTTCTCTGTTTCTAGTGAAATTTACTGTCTCTTAATACTCTACTCAGCTCCTGGAATGAATCCTTGTGCATCAATGTATAGAAACTACTGTGGCCACAAAATGTGGGGTCAGTTTATATATTGATTGTAATATAGAATTGATCCCCCACTTTATATCCAGTATGCTTCTGTAGAACCACATTTCAGTTATTTCAAGTTTTTCCTTCATCTTTGATGATATTGTCCAGCATTTAGTGCCATCTTGAAGAACAGACAACACATAGCAATCCAGTACTCTCACTTTGTTTCTAGCGAAATTGTCCTGTTTCTTAATACTCTACACAGCTCATGGAATGCATCCTTGTGCTTTTGAATATCAAAAATATAAATATATATAGAAACCACTGTGACCACAGAGTGAGGGGTCAGTTTATATATTGATTGTAATATGGAACTGATCCCCCACTTTATAGCCAGTATGCTTCTGTAAAACAACATTTCAGTTGCTTCAAGTTTTTTTCTTTCATCTTCGATGATATTGTCCAGCATTTAGTGCCATATTTAAGAACTGACAACACATAGTAATCCAGTATTCTGTTCTTTGTTTCTAGTGAAAATTTCCTTTGTCTTAGTACTTTACTCAGCTTCTTGAACGCGTCCTTCAATTTAAATTTTTGTACTTGCTTGATTCTGTTATTCCTCACTCGTAGTTGACATTCTTGGCTGCTCTTTTTACTGATGACCATGCATTCAGTTTTTTTGCATTTTATTTGTAGTCCTTTTTTTGTCACTCTCTTCAGCTACCTTTTGTAGAAGGTCGTGTAGTTTCCTTTCCGTGTCTGCAATCAGCACTGTATCATCTGCTTATCTTATATTGTTCAAATCGTAGCCTCGATTACGACGAAAGCCTGATTATGCGAAGGCATTCGACAAAATATCTTTGAGTGGTCTTAATTACTAAAAGAGGTAATATGTGTGTTTTATATTGTATTATATTTCCTCCTTCTGTAGAACCACATTTCAGCTGCTTCAAGTTTTTCCTTCATCTTCGATGATATTATCCTACTCAGACATCACATAGCAATCCAGGACTCTTCTTTGTTTCCAGCGAAATATTCCTGCCTTCTTCATTGCAAAACATTCAGCAGTTTTTTCCTAATGTTAATTATTAGTTTATTTCTTGAGTCCATCCTCGCTGAAACTTCGACATCGTGAAAAGTTCGGTCATTGGTATCCTCAGCATCCTTCAATAGAACCACATTTCAGTAGCTTCAATTGTTTCATGAAGGATGACATAGTCCAGCATTCGCCGCTACATTGGAGGAAAGACATCACATAACAATCTCACTTTGTTTCAAGCCAAATTTTCCTGTCTCTTAATCTTCTTCTTCTTCTATGTGCCCTGTCCCTTCAGGACGTAGGTGATCATGGTTCTCCATGTCTCTCTATCCCTTGTGACCCTTAGTATGTTTGCTCCTGTTACTCCTGGCAACCCCCGTTCCCTCATCCACCTGATCAGGCCCTGCGAATATGTTATCCGCTGCCTTCCTCTGTCTCTCTTTCCTTCTATCTGGCCAGTCAGTATCAGGTTCTACAAGCCCTCCTTCCTCATTGCGTGTTTCAGGAACTTCAGTTGTCTCTTCCTGATACTCAGTATTAATTTCCTTTTTGATGCCATTCTTTCCAACACCTCATCGTTGCTTGCTTCTACTCCACCAGTTTCTTTTCTCGCACTTCCCGCGTGTGGAATTCCCTTCCATTTACTTGCTTTCCCGACAGCTACAATCTCCAAGAATTTTAATGCAAAGTCAATAGTCTGCATCCTCTCTCTCTCTCTCTGTCATCCTCCCTTCTCCGTCCACTTTACTCTCATCCTTCTCTTATCCACCTCCTGACAACCCCTATAACCTGTCATTCTTTCTCATAATTTTCCTCCTATTTAACCGCGTGCAAAACAGTGGAAGCAAAATGCCTTGCTTGGGGTGATATGATTATAAAAAAAAAAAAAATTTCTATACTATTATAATGTGGATATAAAGTGGGGGATCAATTCTACATCACAATCAATATATAAACTGATTCCTCACTTTATGGTCACATTCCTCCTTCTCTTACCCACTTCCTGACACCTCCTATAACCTGTCACTATATGTAGTTCTTCCTTCTGCTTTCTTTAACTACTTCCTCTAAGAGATCTTGTAGTTTCTTTCTTTTGTATCTGCTATGAGCAATGTATCATCTGCATGTCTTATATTGTTCAGATTGCTGCGGCCAATGACGAATCCTGGAAGGAATTCTAGAGCACTTAGAATTGTCTGGCTCTCTAGGTTGAACAGATCTGATGAAAATACACATCCATGTCATACACTCCTTTCTGTCTTCGTTTATTTGCTGAACTCGTTTCCACTCCTTATGCAGGCGGACCAGGACATGACGGTAAACTGCATCCGGCAGTTCAGACTTGGAGGTTGTGAGAAGTAGGGAAACACCTCTTAATTGCTATTGTTCTCAGGTCCACCCTGACCCGGAGTGGTAACATCTGTTGTGTGGGTTATTTAATGCCAAAAAGATGAGATTTTAAGGTATTTTTTAATGTTCGATTATAGTGAGAAGGTTGATTTAGTCAGATTTTAATGAAAAATTTTCTTTTTATTCTTTTTTATTTTAGAAAACTGAAAATGTTTTCTAGGTTTGTATTCAAAAATGTTTTACTGAGAATAATTTTTTTTCTTTCAAAAATGTGTTATGGCAATAATTTTTTCTTAAAAATGTATTATTCGTAATATTTTTTTTTCAAAAATGTATATTTTTCTATAAAAGTACATTTTATGCATATATTTCTATAAAAGTGTATTTTTATACTTTCATAGTGTTTTGACTCAGTTTGGTGGGGTTTAACTGTTTGCCCATAGTTGGGACACTAACAGGTGCTACCACTCCGGGTCAGCAATTAAGACGTGGTTCCATGCTCCCTACAACCTCAAAATCAGAGACCTTGCTGCCGGATGCAGTTTACCGTCATGCCCAGGACCGCCTGCATAAGGAGTGGAAACGAGTTCAGCAAATACACGAAGGCAGAAAGGAGGGTATGACAAGGATGTGTACTCTTGCTTCCCATCCAATATGTCTGTCTTGCTTCCCATTCGTAAACAACGTTAGAAACTTCAGATGTTCATTTTATTGCTCTTTCAACACTGACAATGTGTCGATTTTATTGAATAAATTTACTCTTTAGTATCTCAAGATATATTTTCTGTAAATTTGGTAAATATTTTGGTTAAATTGAGATGTTAGTATTACTTATATTTCTTTTGCTTGTGTGTGTTTAACCGATAATTTATCTATCGCACTATTTTTGTATATTCCATCGGGACAATAATGGCAGGAAATATTTTTAAAATCTTGTTTGACATTAAGTAAAATTTACGTAAAAATGAACTAAGGCTAAAGAAATATATCGAGCAAAAATGCGTAGAGTCAAAATTAATGAACAAACATTGTATATAGGCATAGTAATTAAATTAACAACAATGACTTCATTTTGATACAAAATATTAATAAGACATGCACTGGTCGTGGCTTTTAATTACTTCTGCACATTTACAACCACAGGACTTCATTAATTTGTCACATTGTTCAGCCGGAGGACTTTCTCGACGCTAGTACGCTAGCGTTTAAGTGATTTTCTTTTTCGGACATTTAGAAAGTAATCTATCATGTTTATGCTGTCTGACATACCGTTTGCCGTCAGAGCCAACCAAATTAAACTTCCGTTCATCGCTGAAGAACACGCCTGTCAAATTTTCATCTGCTCAGAGAATGTACCAGTTTGCAATGTCTCGTCTAGCTTTTTGGATATTTCTTTAGCTGATGAAGAATTAGATGGCAAGCCAACGGGCATAAAGCACAGATTCAAACAAACGACGCGTCGTTGTCTGTTAAAACTGGGGTGCTATGATTGGGACATCCACATAAAGTTGGGAGGTGGAAGATGTTATGGTGACATCAAGACTTTCGAATTTTATAGCCGGCGGATATTCTTTGAAGTCGGGACCTCTAAGCGGCATTCACTTGACCGAAATGAAACAAATAAATAAATAAATAAAATGAAACAAAATAAAATAAAATAAATGACATCTTTTCAGGTCAAGCGACAGATGTGATATCTCTCCGCCTGTATGACAACGAATGCTGAACAATCTCATCAAAAATGAAGGAGAGATACGAAGAAACAAAAATGTGGTTCTACAGAAAGATGTTGAGGATACCATGGACCAATAATGTGAGCAAAGAGAAGGTTTTGGACATGATGTAAACGAAAAATAAAGTTATACTTAACATCAGGAAGAGACAGATTATGTTTCTATGACACCTAGTGAGGAAGAAGACTTGGAGAATCTAATACTCACAGGACAGATAGGGGATATAGAGAGATAGGGGATAGCAATGCGATAAATACTTGATGGGCTTCAACAAGGGGATGATGGAATAGGATTTGGGAGATACCAGTCAGTTAAGTACCATATATGATACACGCTTAGGCGATCATGGCACAAACTGGAAAAAATTTCCTGCAATAAGTTTCTGTCACTTTCTGCGGTAGACTGGTTACCAACCAAGGCCATAGAATTCAATTTCTCTTGCTATTTAACCCATAGCTGGAGGAAGACATGACGGATTAATACCGTTTTAAAAAGTAATTGTCGCAAGTAAGTACAACGAATTCAAGTGGAATTTAAACTCGGCTATCCAGTTTCTCGTTTCAAGTATCCACTGCACCACACCACGTATCTTCATCATTAGGAGAAATACAAAAAGAAAAGTGTTAAGAGCAACAAGGGATATGAGTAAGTGGAGGTCTACTTACCTCCTGAAGGGACACGACATAAAAAAGAAGAACATTAATATTCACATAAAAGAATTGAAGTTCTCGTCTGCTCCGAGTAAATAAAGCCCTAAAGAAAATACCAAAATATCTTACGGTCCTGAATATGACTGTAAACTGCATCCGGCAGCAAGACCTCTATTGGGAGGTTGTGAGGAGTAAGGAACAACCTCTTAATTGCTGTTGTTCCCAGGTCCACCCTGACCCGGAATAGTAGCACTTGTTGTGGACCTGTGGTGATACGGAGCAAAAGCGAGGGACCGGGTGTTTGCACATTCACGACCAAAAAGCTAATGACCAAAAGTCGTCCGTGTGCAGCCGGATTCGTGCAGTTGTTCCGCTTGAAAAATAAAAATTAATTAAATATTAAATTTCCAGTTCGCGAGCCTACGCGAATTTTATTTATCGGCCAATGGGAAGCCCAGAATCAAATACAAGTGTGAAATCCCCAAATGATCACCTGCGATCTAAAAAGTCGAAATAAAAAGCCGATACAGAAAGCACCCAGACAGACAGACTGACGCAGGCCGACGCACATGGACTGACTCGAGAGGGAGGAGTGTAATCAGTACCCCCTTGACCTAAACAAACGGCTTACTATCGTAGCCTCCCTTCCCTCTCCTCTTATCTTTCGCTGTCTCAAAACTACTTACTGACCTAAGAAGCGAATACATCAAAGACATTCCTTACTTACAACGCTCAAACATACCTAAGTATTAATTCTCTTTTCAGCATTTTATTGCTATGAACATTTTAACGTCCGTTGGACCCATACTTCAAGTATTACTTTAATTGTAAAACCCTTAATTGATATGTGTATATATATAAAATGTTATTTTCAACTCAATTTGCTTTTCTTGGTTTATAATCATTTTATAACTTATAGTGGCCTATCTACAACAAGGTCAAATTCGGTAAATCTTCAACAATATACAACTACCCTTTACTAGAACGGACTCTCCACTATAAACTGGAAAAGAATGGATAACCCGCTATAGACCCAGCTATAGGCAAATAGTTACCCTCCAAACTGGGGTCAAAAGACTATGAAATTATAAAAAAATAGACTTTTATAGAAATATATGCGTTACCGGCCATAATTGTTAGGCCAACCCAGATTTTTTTTTAAAGAAATGACGTACTTCATACTAATTTTAGTATTTATTGCCAAATGAAAATAGAATGGTTCTTTTGTAATTATTACTTTGCAAAATTTTACAAGGCAATAAACCAAAGATGAACTCGTCCGAATAACCGTAAATTTTCTTCATTCTTTCATTGATGAAACTGCTACATAAGTAATTATTAAATATTTTTAAATTCATTTGATGCACATGGTATTGCGCAATATTAACAAAAGAACCATTCTATTTTCATTTACAATTTGGCAATAAATACTAAAAAATAGTATGAAATACATCATCTTTTTAAAACACTGGGGTAGCCTGATAATTATGGCCAGTAGCGTACATAAAAATAGACATTTATAGAAAAATATACATTTTTGAGGAAAAAATATTATCAGCAATACATTTTTAATACAAAACTAGAGGACATCTTCAGTTTTTTAAAATAAAAATGAAATAAAATATTTCATCAAAATCTTACTAAATCAACCTTATCACTATAAACGAACATTAAGAAAATACATTAAAATCCCCATTTTTGGAGGGCATTAAATAACCCACAGAGGTGTTGATATGTCGATAAACAAAACACAAACTGAAACTCAACTTTAAAATATATTAGAAGTAGGGTTTTAGTTCACTTTTCTATAGATGGCGTTTTTCATTTTTCGTTTCTTTGTGAGCGAGAAACTGGACAATTCCGGCTTCTGGTTCTCATCCCCCTGATCGAGAATATACAAAGCACGACCGTCAACGACATGTCAATAGAAAGCTGTGCAAGGAGCCGTTTGTATGCTTACAAAACAATTTTCTGCAAAAATTATTTGGTATATTGTAGCGTATAATGTCCACAGCTGCGTCAAAAAGGTCCACCATGAGAATCCACCATGAATCATCCGAACTGATGATTCGATGTTTATTGAGATGACTTAAAGTTGCTAGCTTAGAAAAGGACATCCATTTAAAGTGGATCAGCATAACAAAAACAAAGAAAATCTATAGTGTTATTGCAAACGAAATTTTTTGAAAGAAAGAAAAATGAAGTTATGGCATGACATTTTCCAAGATCGTGAAAAAGAAACGTTAAACAATATCAAAGATAGATATAGAATACAAAATATTAAACACAAACATCAGGGAATACGTAAGCATAAAGCGATAAATGCCTCAACAAAAAATGTGCTGTGTTAAAAATCTGATCATAAAAGATAGCGCCGATATGCATAAAATAAATAACAAGAAATGAGACAGGTTCTCCAATAGAATCTGTAAAAAAAAGTAACACTCATTATAAAGAAAAACATATCTTAAATATAGAAGGTGAACATGTGAATACTTTTTCTCTCAAAAAGTGAGAAAACTAAAATATGAACATTAAAAGAAGATAGGAAAGCAATTAAATTAATAAAGTCTGTCGTAAAATCCGGGTTGGAAAAGATAGACTGGAACAAACCAGCGGAGCCATATGGATTGGAGCTATCAGCCTGAGGTGATGTTTAGTCTAAGAAATAAACAATAAACTGTTTTTTTTTTCTTTAATCGTATCACTCCAAGCAAGGCGGTAACGCCACTTATGTGCAGGGGGCTACATAAGAGTAAAAAGAGTAGATAAGAGGAGAGTAAAAAGAAAGACTGTTATATATCGACAAACAACAAACACGCATATATATAAAAATATAAAGTTATATTTTTATTAATGACGATGAACCGTGTAGAATAGGGAACAGAGAATTGAGAGCGCGCGCTTCTAATGGGTTGACGGGAGTGTAGTCTTATCTGTTGTGTCTCTCTTCACCGGCCGATCTCTGTTGCTTCTCTACTGGCGAATCCGTGAGCCGAGGTCTTTTTATAATCTTCCCGAACCGGGACTTTTTCTTCCGGTTTTGCCTCGCCCACGCACGCCCACGTAATTCTCAGAGACACCTGTTCTGTTTGCCTCTGTAGTTATTTCCGCTGCTGCCGGAAATAAGGTCAAACGACATCCGTTCCTTTCAACGACCGGAAACACCCTCGCTTGCATCAGCCTTCCTCGGGTGGGGCCAGATTGTTATATTACAAGACGAAACAGAAAGGAGCAAGAGAAGGATGGGAATACAGGTGAGATGACAGTTGCAAAGGCGGAGAGAAAGGAAAAGATATACAGGGTGATGTAGAAAAATAGAGTAAAGTAGTTAAAAGATGGGAATTGATATTGCATTTAAATTCCTGGAGGTTGTAGCCGTCAGAAGAGCAAGAATATGGAAGAGAGTTGTGTGTAATTCATTGAAGGCTTTTGACTCAATACGGCGGTAGTACATTACCGGGTAGAAGTGTGTAATTTTCTTTTAATCGTTTCACCCCATGCAAGGCGAAAACAGTACTGATGCGCAGGAGGCTACATAAGAGAAAAAGGTTAGATAGGGGGAAAGTAAAGAGAAACACGAACCAGATAGAGGGTGTGTCAGAGAAGGAAGGAAGAGAAAGATGGGAATACAGGTGTGATGACTGTTGCTAAGGTAGAAAGAAAAGAAAAGATATACAGGGTGTCAAGTGGTTATGAGATAGATATTGACATTGCATATAAATTCCTGGAGGTTGTAGCCGTCAGGAAAGCAAGAATATGGAAGAGAGTTCCACAGGCTGAAAGTGCGAGAAAACAAGCTGATGGAGTAGAATTATCGGATGCATTCACTTGATCTTACTGTAAATGGGTGGGGCCCAGTTGCCAGTCTGGTTGCACAAGTAAACTCATGTGGCAGGGGCACCAGTGACTTAAGTTCTCGGACCAGAAGCCATAAAATATTTATAGAACACAGGGAAGCCACATCCCGTCGGTGAGAAAGTGTATGAAGTCGAACCGCCAAGTCGGTGCCTATCACATTACTGATTCTCCTATAGAGCCTGTCGAGAACATTGAGATGAACAGCGGGGGCGCCTGACCATATATGACAGCAGTATTCCATGCACAGACAGATTGTTAATTTGTATATGTGCTAGATGGACTCAGACGGAAATAACATCCTGGCACGACTCAGTGATTCAAAGGCGGCAAAGACCCATCTGAGGACTTTTGTAGCTCTGCTTAACTGGGCCAGAAGAAAATTAAGGAGAGTACCATTGGTCAATCAGGTTAATGACCCCATAACCCTGCTCATCATCCAGAATAGTGTAGAAGAAATAGCCTAAAATAAGGCAAAAATAATGGGCAGTGGGACAAGAAATGTCATATTTATGATCAGAATACGAGTACTACAAATGCAAAAGAAATGTATATCTATAATTCATCAGTCAGTCAGTTAATTGTTGTACGGAACACACGCTTAAGCAAACATATCTCTTTCGATCTAGGCAAAATCTTTTCCTGAAGTAGAATGCTATTTCTTACTGTAAGAAATAGCCTAAAATAAGGCAAAAATAATGGGCAGTGGGACAAGAAATGTCATATTTATGATCAGAATACGAATACTACAAATGCAAAAGAAATGTATATCTATAATTCATCAGTCAGTCAGTTAATTGTTGTACGGAACACACGCTTAAGCAAACATATCTCTTTCGATCTAGGCAAAATCTTTTCCTGAAGTAGAATGCTATTTCTTTCTACAGTAAACTGGTTTCTAACGCAATCTGTCCTCCTTTTTAACCCATAGCCGAGGGAAGAAGAGATGGATCAGTAACTTTCTAAAGAGTGTTTGTGTGTAAAAGAATGCAACTAATTCAAATGGAAGTCAAACTCGGCTACCCGATTTTCCATTCCGAGCTGATATCCACAACGCACATGCATTTTTCCAACCTCATTATTTAACCTAGACAAAAAGCTGATTAGTCCTACGTATAATGATAAATTAGAACCGAAATGAAGTCCTTTGATCGGAAGATTAGAGGTTTTAAAGTGATAGGAACCACCTCTTAATTGCTGTCGTTCCCAGTTCCACTATAAATCTGAGTGGTAGCATTTGTTCGACTTCAAGCTATTGTGAGCCCCTAAACCAAACAAAACACCATGAATGTATGAAAATGAATTTTTATACTTTGATAAATTATAATAATTTTTTTTTATATAAAAACAACTTACCGACAATAGATATTTATTGTAGAATTACCAACAATATATCTATCAACATTAATCCATACAATATCCTACAATTTCTTAAAAAAACGTATTTCAAAACATAGCTTCAACAAAAATACAATATAAAACAAGCATATTACCTCTTCTAGTAATTAAGACCACTAAAAGATATTTTGTCGAATGCCTCAGCATAATCAGGCATTCGTTATAATCGGACGTCACCATTCGAACAAAAGAAGGTACGCTGATGATACAGTTCTGATTGCAAACACGGAAATACACGAAGATACAGTTCTGATTGCAAACACGGAAAGGAAACTACAAGACCTCCTACAGAAGGTAGCTGAAGAGAGCGACAAGAAAGAACTACAAATAAACTGCTAGAAAACTGAATGAATGGTCAACAGTAAACAAATGACAACTATAAGTTGGGGATACTAGAATCAAGCAAGTACAGAACTTTAAATAACTAGGAAGTGTTCTAACAGAAGATGGAAAGTGCGACACAGAGATCCGAAGGCAAATTGGCATGGCGAAGGACATATTCCAGAAGCTGAGTAAAGTACTAAGACACAGGAAAATTTCTTAGAAACAAAGAAGAGAGTACGAGATTGCTATGTGATGTCAGTTCTTCAATACGGCAGTGAATGTTGGACAATATCATCGAAGATGAAGGAAAATCTTGAAGCAGCTGAAATATGATTCTACAGAAGGATGCTGCGGATATCATGGACCGATGAGGTGAAGGAAAGAATGGCAACGAAAAGGAAATTAATACTGAGCATTACGAAGAGACAACTAAAGTTCCTGGGACATTGAGGAAGGAGAGCTTAGAGAACCTGATACTTACATGGCCAGATAGAGGGAAAAAGAAACAGAGGAATACAGCGGTTAACATATTTAAAGTGCCTGAGCAGGTGGATGACAGAACGGGTGTTGCGAGACGTTACAGGAGAAAGCGTGTTAAGAGCCACCAGGGACAGGGAGATGTGGAGAGCCATGATCGCCTCCGTCCTGAAAGGACAGGGCACATAGAAGAAGAATATATGCCAACTGTTTATAAGAAATTATAATGTAGATATAAAATGGGGGATCAATTCTATATTATAATTAATATGTAAACTGATCCCCCATTTCGAGGTCACGCTAGTTTCTATACATTTATAACCTAGATTTATTGTCTTGAGCTAGTGGATGACAGAATAAGGGTTGTGTGATGTAATAGGAGAAAGCGTGCTAAGAACCACCAGGGATAGGGAGACGTGGAGAACCATGATCGCCTACGTCCTGAAAGGACAGGGCACATAGAAGAAGAAGAAGAAGTCTGGCGCAAGGTCATTATTATAAATAAACAATCAGGATTGAACTGGATATTTGCTAGAAACCTCTCCGTATGTTCCGTAAAGTCGATTATATAATGTTTGAACTCCGATCCCATAAGCTCGCGCAATAATTTCCCGTAGCCCTTGCATTAGGCCGGGTCAGGGTCCTATCGGGATTGAACTGATACCATTAGTATTAGTCAGGTACACTTCTCGGTGGTTTGAAGCGGAATAGAGATTACCTTCGCTTCTTTCTAATGTCTTAAGTATTCTCTTTCACTCCTAGCAGAACTTGCGTCTTAGTGACATTATCACCTTGTTTAGTGGGTGGGGGAATTGATTGAAAAAGATTATGTTATAAACTTTGCAAACTTGAAAATCGGAGTATATGATAGAAATATTGGAATTTGGTTTTAAAGGTTTCCATATTGAAATAGAAGAAGCATCCACAAAGCACACAGGTTATCGAAGGTCGGATCTGGAAATAGATTAGAAACGCACGTAAGAGGATATTCGGAGGCAAGCGAAAACGAGGACAATAGGAACTAATTAAACATACCTGCTTTAACATGTGACATCTTAACAAGACAATTTACTGAAAACATCTACTAATTAGAAATACGTTGAATTCTTTTTGAGGAGCTGAATGAATACACGCAAGAGAAGGAAAAAATAGAATACGAAAAAAAAAAAAAATAAATCGATAAAGGAATGGTCCGAATGAAAAAAAAAATCTATTATTTACAGGTCAGAAATTCCTTCAAAGAAGAAAAAAAAAAGAAAGAAATTTTAGTTGGAGAAAATTCAGAAATCAAACCAGAAAAAGAAGTCTAAGTTCATTAACGACATCTTGCAAGATCGAAGTGTCTGCCGAAACAGCTATTTACTAATATATATATATATATATCAGCATGCCTTGTGGGCAGAGAAGAATCCAAAGGAGTATCCTTTACATATATTGGTAGGATAACTCTCTACCAGAGCTCTAAACATATATGCATATAAATAAATATAGAGCAAATATAAGAAAAATTAAGACAGACACGTTATTTCATGGTGAATAAAATGAAATAACGCGTCTGTCTTAATTTTTCTCATATATATATATATATATATATATATATATATATATATATATAACACAGCTCTGTGTTATATATTCAGCACTATTTTATTAATACCTGAAGAATAATGCTATGCATATGTATATCCTCCTTATATGTATAATTATTAATTTACGTCATTATATATGTAATATTGAAAACGTAATTTTGGGTCATAATAGGGTTAGACCAGTACACATTTGTATTAAAAGGTGTTCGATACAATTATATTGTAGAACTTTTGAATATTTTCCATTTTTAAACGAGTTATTGCGAGACCTAGATTTCTACCATAAGTGATGTCTTCAGGCGATTTTTAATAACTGATTTTACCGTTTATCGTTTGTTTTTTAAGAACGCTCTTGTAACTGTGTTTTATTTGAACGTTCACGTGGCAGAGAATTTATGAACGCGTACTTTTTAATTAAAACGGATTATGGCGTTTTCATCCATGGTTGTATGTACCTAAGAGGTATTTCTTAGTGTGGATGCATTTAGTTATAATTTCCGTTCTTTCATTTATTTTTCTTATTCATTAATTTTCGTCTTTATTTGGGTATGTCATAATTTTTAATTTTCTTCTTGGCACAGTCTACATATTTGTCCACCGTTGGCAGTTTTTACAATGCTCCATGTTATGTTTGGGTCTTTTTCATATTTTGATTTCAATTCATAGACGTGGCTAGCCAATTTTGTACTGTTTTTTAATTTTTCTATTTTAAATGTAGATCTGTGATTAAACCACCTGGTCTTAAAGGTGTCTTTGGTTGAGCCCAAATATATTTTGTTTTGGCCATCTGGGTCATGTACCTCTGCCTTGTAAATTATTTCTTTTGTGTTGCAGAGACCTTGAAGTGGATATTTATTTTTGTCCCTGCAGTTGCATTCTTTGTATGTGGTTTTGTTTTGTACAATGCTATTTAAGTTTCTGGCGTTTTGTTTTTTTATGAAACTATCTAAATTACTAGTGCGACTATAATTTAGTTTGATTGTGTTTCTGTTGAAAAATTTGTTTAGTTCTGATTCTTTTGGGAAGTGTCTATCTATTAGTTTAAAAAATATTTGATCTATTTTGGTCTTTACTTCTAAATTAAATGGTGGGTTGAACCAGATAATGTTTTGTTTTCTATTGTTGTTTTTGATTTGTCTGTTTGGTTGAGAATTATATTGTAAAATGTTTTCATGGCCAGAATTTCTTAGTGCATCCTCATATATATTTTTCTTTTCATTAAATATTGATTTGTTTGACGAATTATTAGATAGTCTGTGTTCTACTCCTTTGTAGATGTGTTTAATTAAATTATTTTTTAATGATTGGACTTTGTATTTATGTATGATAATTTAGTATTTGTTTTGATGTATGGCGAGACATTTCCAGTTTGTAAATGAAGTTCTACATCTAAATATTGTACCACTTTATTATTTGTGTCCACTGTAATATCAAAATCTAGTTCTTTGAATAATTTGAAAAGCGGTTTCCTTATTTTATCATTTATTCTATTGTTGTCTGTTGCTATCATTAATCCGTCATCTTTCTATAATCCGTGGTTGTCAATATGGATCATTTTGTTGATTTTGTTTAAAATGTATATTCCCATGAATTCTGAGATTTCTGCTCCATCATACGACCCTTGTGGTACATCGAATGCTCTGTTGTTGGATTTCTTGATCCATGCTATACCTTTGTGAAAAAATATAAATTTTCGGCAATGTCAATATGTTCTGATGGCATTTTTATGTACATTTTAGCAAAATTAAGTGCTTCCAGTAAACCTTTCTCATATATTGATGGCTAAAAGTATTTTTAAGTCATATTTAATGAATATGTATTTACATTTGCATTTAATTTTTTCGAACCAGGAAATACAACCACTAAGATTAACAAAATGGTTTAACAACCGACATATTGAAACTATTATAAAATTAAAAATAATGTTAAAACAAATAATTTCAATATATATATATATATATATATATATATATATATTGAAATTATAATTATACAAATAATTTCAATATATATATATATATATATATATATATATATATATATATTGAAATTATTTGTTTTAACATTATTTTTAATTTTATATTTTAATAATTTTATAATTTTATAATTTTATAATTATGTAGTTATGTATCAATTGTACATTGCGACACGGAAATTTCTATGTTTCGAGATAGAGTCTCATCATCAGGCAATGTTGATGTTAGTTGTGCAGATGATTTACATTTAAATGATTAAAAACTTTGGTTTGCCGTGAATGTACGTGGGTGTTTCTTTTGGCTAATCAGAATGGAGAGTCATTTTGGGATTTGACCCCAAAGAATACATACTAACCCACTTTTTTTCTTTTTCTCTTTTTTCTTTCCCCCCCCCCTCATCCTACCCTTCCCTTTTTTCTTTTCCCTCCTTAATGGCCGGAGGGTTGACCGGCCTTTTAAGCTGATCTTATTCTTTTCCCTTCTTTTCCTTCAGTTTTATTATTTTGATGTGGTATTCTTATTGAGTACCAATTCTATATTTTTTTCATGTCCTTATAATTTTTAGTCTATTTATTTAAAAGTTTATTTAGAAAGGAAAATATATTTTTAAAAACTAAAATATATTTTTTTTAAAAAAAAGAAACAAAGAAATTTCCGTGTCGAATGTACAATTGATACTTAACTATATAATTATATTAAGCTCTATAATACTCATTATATTAAGCACTGTTTATAATAAAATAAATGCCAGAGCCCTCTTCACCTGGAATTATATATATATATATATATATATATATATATATATATATATATATATATATACTTTAACAACAGACATTTATCTACAATTTCAATTTTTACAATAAAATAATTTAAAAATCTATTCCACACTTTCTATAATACCACCCCTACATTTAATTAAAATATACTTAATTTAGTGTAACGCATAAACACCAACAAAACATATATAATTATAGCAACGTTTAAACAAACATAGATAAAACTAAACAAAAAAAAGGTACACAAACCTATCAGCAAACTATTTAAATTTCATCTCAACGACTTTTTCAAATAAGAAAACGTTATAAATATTTCGTGACCGACGTCATAGTTTACTGCAATTCTTTCAAACAGCATAACAATTTTAAGTCTTTATCACATTTCTAAATCTACTCACGGGTCATAACAACAAAAAAAACAAACTTCACAATAGTAAATATAAGCACTGATGATGGTTATTATAAGCGAAACATAATCATGTCGGTTACTCCACAATAAATTCATATTTTATTGTTTCTCAAGTATTTATTTTATTTTGTATCTCATATATATATATATATATATATATATATATATATATATATATATATAAATTGTGTGTATTTTGGCAGCATTTTTTCATTAATGCAGGTTTCATTGAATAATATAGACAAGTTTTGTATATTAATTTTGTGTAGGATCCGTTCATACCGTCTGATATACTTGATGGTGATATCGTTGAAAGACAACAAAAAATCACAGTAATTGTTGATTTTTTTATCGGGTCTAAGCTTTGATAATGGCTTATGTGAGCCGAAAGCTTAGACCCGATAAAAAAATCAACAATTACTGTGATTTTTTGTTGTCTTTCAACGATATCACCATCAAGTATATCAGACGGTATGAACGGATCCTACACAAAATTAATAGACAAAACGTGTCTATATTATTCAATGAAACCTGCATTAATATATATATATATATATATATATATATATACATACATATATATATATATATATATATATATATATATATATATATATATATATATATTGTCTTCATCTTTGTTGCCATTTCAGTGTGTGTTACTTCGCCGAAGTTTAACCAACTTCGTTTTCATAGCGTTAAATTTGTCGGAATTTGTGCCGAAGAAGTATATTTTACTGCACTTCTTTATTCAAAAGAAATCTGGCGCTCAAAAATCAAAGGTTCCTTGTTGGGACTTACGACAACAATGCTCTGTTGGAAACAACATGCAGAGATTGATTTCGACGTTTCAAAAATAATGATTTTGATGCCGATTATAAGGAAAACTCTGGCGTAACGAAAGAAATTTCAAGACGAAGAATTACAGGCATTGAGTTATAATTACTTATGTTAGGCTCAAGCTTAACTTGCAGAATTATCAGGTGTTATTCATCCAACAGTTTCGGAAGAGTTAGGAAGGTTTCAATATCAAGGACATTGGGTACCGTACGAGTTGAAGTTGAATGACGGCGAATTGTTACAACCTCAGAAAAAGAAATCGTGTTGTGACCGGCAAGAGTTCGCTATCGACTACAATTGATAGTTTGAGCCGAGCATTGAGGATAAAACAGCCGCTTTACGTTCAGAGACAACAAAGTGATTTTGCAAAATAACAACGCTAGGCTACATTGTTTTTTAATCCTATCACCCCGAGCAAGGCGGTAATACCACTGATGTGCAGGAGACTACATAAGAGTAAAAATATTAAGTAGAAGAGAGTGAAGAGGAAGACGAACCAGTTAGAAAGGATCAACAGAAGGATGGGAATACAGGTGTGATGACAGTTGCAAAGGTGGAGAGAAAGGAAAGTATATACGGTGTGGTGAAAGAACTAGAGTCAAGTGGTTAATAGATGAGTATTGACATTGCATTTAAATTCCTGGAGGTTGTAGCCGTCAGGAAAGCAAGAATATGGAAGCGAGTTCCACAGGCGGAAACTGCGAGAGAAGAAGCTGTAGGAAGGAGTAGAATTGTCGTCTACATTTGGTTAATCTGATTGTGAATGGGTGGAACCCAGTTGCCAATCTGGTTGCACGAGTAAACACCTGTTGCAGAGGCACCAGTGACTTAAGTTCGTTGGTGCAGAAGCCACGAAAGTATTTATACATGTGCAAAACGGGTGAAAAGATATTTGGAAACGCTTAATTAAGAAGTCCTACTCCACACGCCGTTTTCCCCAGACATTGTCGATTCCGATGCACACTTAATTCGATGAATGGCATATTGCCTGGCAGAGCAGAAGTTTCATTCTTATGAAGATACCAAAAAATTAATAGACGACTGGTTAGCTTCAAAAGAAGTGTCGTTTTTCCGACGTGAAATTCAAATACAGGTAGGGGATACTAGAATCAAGCAAGTACAAAAATTTAAATACCTAGGAAGTGTTCTAAAAGGAGATGGAAAATGTGACACAGAAATCCGAAAGCGAATTGGCATTTTTTTTTAATCATTTCACTCCGAGCAAGGCAGAAATGCCACTGCTGAGCGGGGGGGCTACATAACTGTAAAAAGATTAATTAGAAAAGAGTGAGGAGTACAAACTAGTTAGAAAGGAGCAATAGAAAGCTGAGAATGCAGGTGCGATGACAAATACATAGGTGAAGAGAAAGGGAAGGATATACGGGGGCGGGTAGAGAGATAGAGTCTCGTGGTTAATAGATGAGTATTGACATTGCATTTAAATTTCTGGAGGTTGTAGCCGTCAGGAAAGCAATGAATATGGGAGCGAGTTCCACAGGCGGGAAGTGCGAGAGAAGAAGCTGCTGGAGTAGAATTGTCGTCTGCATTTGGCTAACCCTGACTGTGAATGGGTGGGACCCAGTTGGCGAAGGACGTGTTGTAGAAGCTGAGTAAGTATTATGACGCAGTAAACTTTCCCTAGAAACAAAGAAGAGAGTACTGGATTTCTATGTGTTGCCAGTTTTTCAATACGGCAGTGAATGTTGGACAATATCATCGAAGATGAAGGGAAAACTTGAAGTAACTGAAATGTGGTTCTACAGAAGCATACTGGATTTAAAGTGGGGGATCAGTTCCATATTGCAATTAATATATAAACTGATCCCTCACTTTGTGGTTACAGTAGTTTCTATATATTTATATTTTTGAGATCCAAAAGCACAAGGATGCATTTCATGAGCTGTGTAGAGTATTAAGAAACAGGACAATTTCGCTAGAAACAAAGAAGAGAGTACTGGATTGCTATGTGCTGTCAGTTCTTCAATATGGCAATGAATGCTGGACAATGTCATCAAAGATGAAGCAAAAACTTGAAGTAACTGAAATGTGGTTCTACAGAAGGATGCTGCGAACATCATGGACCGAGCATGTGAGCAATGATGAGATGTTGGAAAGAATGCCAACGAAAAGCAAATTAATACTGAGCATCAGGAAGAGACAACTAAAGTTCCTGGGACACGCAATGAGGAAGGAGGGCCTGGAGAACTTGATACTAACAGGCGAGATAGAGGGAAAAAGTTACAGGGGAAAGCAACGGATAAACATATTTGAAGGGCCTGAGCAGGTAGATGACAGAATGGGGGTTGCGTGGTGTAATAGGAGTAAGCATGCTTAGAGCCACCAAGAATAGGGAGACGTGGAAAGCCATGATCGCCTACGTCCTGAAAGGATAGGGCACATAGAAGAAGAAGAAATTCAAATGCTGCTAGAAAGATGAGAAAAATGTAGTGGTTAGCGATAGACAAAACTTTCAGTGACATTCTTCTTACTAATTTTTGTTAATAAAATATTAATTTTAATAAAAAAATTAGCGAGAACTTATTTGATATCCTAATATATTGGTGAATGTCAATAGTAATGTGGAATTTGATTCAGGAATCTTTTTGAGGATTTAGTTTTACTTCGATATCTTTGAACATATAAATCCGAAATCGGTAATTCTGAAATTTTTTTGATTCAGAATCCCTTAAGTCAGGGATTGTATAAGAACTGCATGTGGATCAGGGTTTTGTTTTTATTCACGTTTGAGAAAACCGTTCCTGTGTGACTTTCACTGTTTCCGTGTCAGTCATTTCAGGGGATTTGCTAATAGCCACACTTATGAATGCTGGTTAGCGATGACTAAACTATAACTGGTTTATTTGTGTGGGTGGCCGTTGGCTCATAGAAGCTCTTCTGTCCTTTGTCAGGTGATGTTTTTTGTCCTGCAGGGTGCCTACACTTCCCTCGTCAGCGAGCTTGCATACAGCGGGTGCACCGGTATAGTTGCCTAGAACCCGACCCGTGGCATGTAGTACTGAGTATAAGAACTATTCCTTCATAAACGGACAGACAGACAGACAGACAGACAGACAGACAGACATATACTCCCAGTATAATTATTTTTCACAACACTTGTTCGTGTATTTCTCTATCAGTCAGTCAGCCACACGAGATACATGCTTAGGCGATCATATCTCGAAATAGACATGACTGACTGGGCAGATTATCCCGAAATAGGTGAACATTACTTTTTGTGCTAGATTGGTAGCAGATCAAGGCTATAGAACTCAATCTGTCCTGTTATTTGACTCATAGCTAGAGTGGGGAGAGATGTATTATATTATTAAGTAGTAATTAAGGATGATCAGTTTATTACTCCATAACAATATAAAACTGATCCCCCACTTTATGTCCATTAGAAGCCTTAATCATGTTTTCAACTATTATATTCAGTCAGTCAGTTAAGTGCCATTTAGTGAGGGATCAGTTTATTACTTCATAACAATATAAAACTGAACCACCACTTTATGCCCGGTAGAACCCTTAATCATGTTTTCAAATATTCAGTCTGTCACTTAAGTGCCATTTAATGAGGGATCAGTTTATAACTTCATAACAATATAAAACTGATCCCCTACTTTATGTCCATTAGAAGCCTTAATCATGTTTTCAACTATTATATTCAGTCAGTCAGTTAATTGTCATTTAGTGAGGGATCAGTTTATTACTTTATAACAATATAAAACTGATCCCCCACTTTATGTCTATTAGAAGCCTTAATCATGTTTTCAACTATTATATTCAGTCAGTCAGTTAATTGCCATTTAGTGAGGGATCAGTTTATTACTTCATAACAATATAAAACTGATCCCCCACTTTATGTCCATTAGAAGCCTTAATCATGTTTTCAACTATTATATTCAGTCAGTCAGTTAAGTGCCATTTAGTGAGGGATCAGTTTATTACTCCATAACAATATAAAACTGATCCCCCACTTTATACCCAGTAGAAGCCTTAATCATGTTTTCAACTATTATATTCAGTCAGTCAGTTAATTGCCATTTAGTGAGGGATCAGTTTATTACTTCATAACAATATAAAACTGATCCACCACTTTATGTCCATTAGAAGCCTTAATCATGTTTTCAAATATTTAGTCTGTCACTTAAGTGCCATTTAATGAGGGATCAGTTTATTATTTCATAACAATATAAAACTGATCCCCTACTTTATGTCCATCCGAAGCCTTAAACATGTTTTCAACTATTATATTCAGTCATCCAGTTAAGTGCCATACGTGATACACGCTTTGGGCGATCATGTCTCGAAAGAGACATGACTAACTGGGCAGATAGTTATTCCGCAATAGGTTACGGTAGGCTTGTTGCCAGCCAAGGCTATAGAACCCAATCTGTTCTGTTATTTAACCCATTAACCAACGAGGGAAGAGACGGATTTATACCTTTCCCAAGTGTGTTTACGCGTAAGTGAATGCAGAGAATTCAACTGGAATTCGAACTTGAATCCACAATTTCTCGTTCTGAGCCGATATCCACTGCACCACAACGCACATATTTCTCCATACTGCACCCTAATGCAGACGCTGCACTCTCATAAATTTTCATCCAGCCACGCTTGAAAGCAAGAGCGCACCAGTCTATCAGAACCTGTTCAACCGCGGAATATCAAATTATCACTTGATATTAAAATGGCGGCCGCGCGGAGAATTATGACACACGTTTATTGGTAAAACAGGGACCTAACAGTAAGTCAAGCAACGTTTAGAGGTCGGTACTTTAAGTAGTGGTTGGAGTGTTTTCTTTTATTTCTTTCAATGAAAAACCATTGATTAAGAGGGGGACTGTATAGCGTATATTCATATTAATTTTTGTTTGATCTTCACGGACTCCAACTACTCTCTAGGGGTCCATAGAACCCAGGTTAAAAAGACAGTCCTAGTCAAGGTCGTTTGTTTTTCTTTTATAACCCGTCCGACGAATTTATTTTCTTTATCTCGTAATTTACAAATTGAACGCCGAAGATTTTCTACGTGGATACATTTTCTCAATACACGTCTCAGCTGTAAAAACGCCAAAATCATTTCATTCATGTTGCTGTTTCTTTATTCAGTGGTCGAAAGGTCAAAATCTATTGACCTCATCATTACGATTACCTAGACAAATTATCCGAACGCTTGACCAATGCTCAATCCATAGATTGGCCCTAATCTTCAACAGACGCCAGCGAGTCGCAGGACCCAGCCAAAAGTATTGGCGTGAAATATCAACGAATTTTCACTCTGATTCAAAGGAGGCGGCATGCGACTGAATCACGACCTACAGACATCGTAGGAGATGAAGAAAGAGATGAGGATGATGTTGCTGAGGAGAAAGAAGGATATTTTTTTTAAGGTGGGGCAATCAAGACATTTTTTCGGTAGAGTTAACGAAGTCTTTATGGTCGTCAATGTACTCTACTGAGCAAAAGTATTATTACAAGAACGATTTTATCTTTTATGAGGCATCAAAATAAAGATTAATATCACCCCTGTCCTAAAACTTTTTCCCACTACCGGTAGTGTGCAAAATTTTAGGACAGGGGTGATTTTCCTAAAAACCTCAATGAAATTCAAATACAGGGCGAAAAGCCAAGTAAATTGCTAATAAATATTGATTATTTAAAACTAGGTATAAAAGAAATATATTAAAAAAAGTTTTATTTAATATTTTCTATTTTCTATTAAACAAGTTATTTTCAAACTACTCGTTATTCTATTATCCTTGGATATGACTGAAAAAATTGATAAATCTAATATTACTTTGCAAGATACACTTTGGGAAGAAATGCAAGCTGCTTGGCAGGAGATGCCATTAGATATATTGAAGAAGCTTGTGATGTCAATGACTGACAGAATGAAGGCTGTGATCAAAGCAAAAGGCTATTATACTGAATATTAAATTTATTTTGTAACAAGAATTTTTTCTTGTTAAAGCATTTGTTGAGTAAATCAAATAAAATTACTTTAATTAAATTGTTTACTTTCTGTCAATATGCCTCATAAAGGATAAAATAGTTCTTGTCCTAATACTTTTGCACGGTACTATATATATATATATATATATATATATATATTATATTTTTGAACATGTACATAACTTCTCTATATATAATCGCTACGAAGGCGCGTCCGTTTCTGCATCGGGGTACCAATGCTTCGTCAGGCGATGTGGTACTGCTAATCCTTTTCATTTTTATTTATTTAGTTTTGTTAGGGGTATTGGTTGGGGGTTTTGATATTGTGATATTTCGTTGACAGTTGGAATTTTTTGTGGAGAGTGTTAGTGTGTGTTGGTGGCTGTTAGCAAGATAATGGAGTCAGTCTGTGACCGTTGGAATTTATTAGTTGGTGCGGATATTTTTTTTGTTTAGTTTTATTTTTGCAGAGTCTTTACAATCGGTGTAAGTTTGCATGTTTAATCTTAATATTGGGTTTAGGGAATGTGTTATTCGTCTTACATTTTTAATTTTTGATTTTTTTATATCATTGTTTGGGAATCGTTTTCTCTATTCAATTTTTAATTTTAAATCTTTGATTTTTAATTAGATCATTTTTTGGAAATCATTTTACTATTAAATTTGTAAGTTTTAATTTTCTATTCTCATATAAATTTCTATTCTCATATCTGGTCTATATATGATTCGATTTATTATGGTTATGGTTATGGTTATTAACCTTACTCTAATTATATTTATGGTTATAAATATTGTGTCAAAAATTAATGTCATACTATCACGTGCAGACTTCGTAGCGATTATATATAGAGAAGTTATGTACATGTTCTAAAATATAATTTATAATAAATATTCACAGCTCTACATAGAAAATTCTATATCGAGCACTGTTTTAAATTAATGTTTTGGACGTGGAAAGAATTCTTCCTTCTGTATTCACTCGGATATATATATATATATATATATATATATATATATATATATCCGAGTGAATAACACATACAACACACACACACACACACACACACACACACATATATATATATATATATATATATATATATATATATATACATTATGTGTGATTGGTAAATTGTCGCAATTATTTTATTATTTCAAAGCAAAATTGCTATTATACTAAATATTAAATTTGTTTTCTAACAAGTATTTTTTTCTTGTTAAAGCATTTGTTGAGTAAATCAAACAATATTACTTTAATTAAATTGTTTATTTTCTATCAATATATCTCATAAAGGATAAAATAGTTCTTGTCCTAATACTTTTGCACAGTACTGTAGTCTCCAGATTGTCTGAAGAACATCACACAATTTATTTAGCACATTCATAACAGATTCAAATCTAACGCCAAAAACATGACATTAAGTTTGTTGGTTTGAACGATATATACGATTTCCAGTTTAGACTAGAAAAATTGGAATGAAGCCATGAGATTTCGTCAGGAATAGCGGCCTATCAGAAATCTCACAATGAATAATGACGTTTAACGCCATAAGAATATCAGTTGTCTGGGAAAAAAAGAAAATTAATTTTGAAAGCAGTTATTATAATTAAAAGAGAGACTTTACTCAGAAACAGAACAGAAAACATATGTATCTCTGCAAATCTTCAAAAATGCAAATGAATTATCACGGTCTGCACGTGATAGTATGACATTAATTTTTGACACAATATTTTGAAAATTGAATAACTTTTGTTCTTGTTATATTGTACAGTTGTTGATTTATCGTAACATGTTTTCAGCATTTTATGAGAACAATATTGTATCATTATGTTAGTCAAAAAGTTTAGTAACGGGAGAAACTTCAACCACGTGGCACATCGTCCTCCTTCTCTTTTTCCCGTGTGCTGATTAATTTTATTTCTTCATTCAAAGACATTCCTACCTAGAAACGCTAAAACATACATACATACATACGTACGTACGCAAAAGCTCTTTCAACTAATTACTCCTACAAGATCATTTCTACAAACTCTTGATACCTTTTACTTTCTCATTGAACTTTTAACTGCTACCTATTCTTGTTATTCCTTTCTTTTAATAAATTTCTATTTTAACATGAAAAATGTATATTTTTATTCTTGCATTATTCCATTCTTCTACACTAATTCACACATTCCAACCTGCAACCAACTTTCTGATGAAAACCTTCTGATATTAGGTTGTCCCAAAAGTTCGTAAACGCCGTTGAGGTTCTGTCACATCCAGCCTACAGTCCTGACTGTGTTCCATCAGATTACGGCCTTTTCCGCTCAATGCAACACTTTCTAAATGGCCGCCGATTCCACTCGTTTGATGAAGTCGAAGAAGCGTGCCAAGAATTCTTTGATTCGAAGCCGGCTGAATGGTACTTTGACCAGAGCCGAAAGCTTGCAGATCGATGGCAAAAAGACTTGGAAAATGATGGTCTTTATTTTGTGCAATAATTTTTGTTGGTTTTGTGAGTAAAATTTCAAGTTTTGCAAAGTGTTTTCTGGTAACCTTAGATTACTTGGCGAGTAAAATTTCAATATTTTGCAAGTGTTTACCTAATTATTCTGGATAAAACTTGCAGGCTGTAGGGATTTCGGTTATGTCTGACACAAGACCGAATCAAAGAAACATTAACCGTCTTTCTATGGCTTCAAATATTTTATTAATTCTTAAATATTATTTTAAATGAACAAAACATTTAGATTTAAAACTTGAAGCGACATGAACTCTATTGTTAATAATAATAATAATAATAATAGTAATAATGATATTAGTAATCAATAACAACAAATTGTCCACAATCACCGGCTTGTTACCGACTTGCTTGCTTGTGTATTTTGGGTGTGTTATGTCTGTGTAGAGCGAAGATGACATGCCATTGTGGCTGGCGTTGGACAAAACTTACCAGCTTATGCCGAAGGAGGTGAGACTAAGTCGATTTGCCTTCATCAATCAATGTCAGTAAGGAAGATATTTTGCAAGTCATCACACAGACTCACAGGTCTTTCCCATGGCCACTTATTCATTGGTTCCGCTTTTAGATATCCAGTTTTCTTTCTTTCCTTCATTGGTTTTCTGTCGTTTTTCTTCCTTTCTTTCAAATGAGATTAGTTTTTTTTATTTTATCTTTCGTTATTTCCTTTTTATTTAGTGATTTTCACCCGACAACATCCGCTTTTAAATATCTAGTTGTCCTCCTTTCTTTCTTCCATTCGTTTTTTCTTTCGTTATTTCGTTCTTTCGTTATTTCGTTCTTTTTTCTTTCATTCTTTCGGTTTTTCTTTCTGTTTTTCTTTCGTTATTTCGTTCTTTTTTTTCGTTCTTTCTTTCGTTCTTTCTTTCTTTCTTTCTGTCGTTCTTTCCTTCCTTCCTTCCTTCCTTCCTTCTTTCTTTCTTTCTTTCTTTAGTTCTTTCTTTCGTTTTTCTGTCTTTCTTGTTTTCTTTCTGTCTTTCTTTTTTTCTTTCCTTTTTTCTTTTGGATGTTCTTTATTTCTTTCAGTCTTTCTTTCTTTCTTTTTTTCTTTCTTTCTTTCTTTCTTTCTTTCGTTCTGTCGTTCATTCGTTCATTCGTTCTTTCGCTCTTTCGTTCTTTCTATCTCAGTTTAGTTTTATCTTTAGTTCTTTCTTTCATTCTGTCTTTCTTAATTTCCTTCAGTCTTTCTTTTTTCTTTCGTTCGTTCTTTCTTTTTTTTTCATTCTTTATTTCTTTCGCTCTGTCTTTCTTTCTTTCAGTCTTTCTTTATTTCTTTCAAACGAGGTCAATTTTTCCGTTTGTTCCATTTTTTTATTTCATAATTTTTTAGTCAGTATTTTTTTCTTTCTTTCTTTCTTTCTTTCTTTCTTTCTTTCTTTCTTTCTTTCTTTCTTAAGTTATTTCATATTCATTGAAGAGACCAGAGAAAATGCGATCGAAATCCAAAACACGCAATCGGTTACTAAAAGATGCTTTCGAAAAGCTAAACAAAGTATTAGGAAACAGAAAACTGTCATTAGAAAAAAAAAACAACAAAAAAACAGTGCTGATCCGTTATGTAATGTCAATTCTCTTGTATGTTAATAAATCCTGGCCAATCTCATGACAGAATTTTGTATATTTATGTATATAGGGGTTATATATATATATATATATATATATTTAACTATTGGTTATTGTTGAGTTGATGTGAAACTTCGCCGCTATCTTGTAGTAACAAGTCTGGTCGGAAACAAGACACGTAAAACAGAAGGTGGGATCAAAACAGTGCAGTAAGATAACAAGAACATATGTCCAAGTAAGAGTTAATAACATGTAAATAAAAATCAGTAAGTCCGAACGGTGCACTTACGCTCCTTGTTACCTGAATCGTTGCTGGCTTTAACTGCGTACTAGCTATCGTTAACGGCCGTCTTAACTGGTGTTCATTGCCTACCGGAAGTGACGCCGGTAATTATATAACGTAAAAGTAAGAGTCTAAAAGTTATATATATATATATATATATATATATATATATGACTATTTACGCTTTCACACCCTGATTGAGCACTCTGGAAGAATGGTAGACTTTGAAAAACAGTAGCTACTCTGGCATCTACGCATAGTTCATTCAGCAATGAATTCGAACACTTTCAGCTATTGGGCGTGTATAATGATAATATACACGCCTAAAAGTCTGCCTCCTTCTACCGAGCGCCCGTAGCCAATTCGGTCGGTTTTTAATTCTGAGTAAAAAGCAATCGGTTGTCTAACCGTACTGATGAGCTGTGATACAGCAAAACAGATCTGTCTGTAGATGACTACATATATATATATATATATATATATATATGCTTGTCTGTGTGTGTGTGTGTGTTTGTGTGTGTGTGTGTGTGTGTGTGTGTGAGTGTGTGTGTGTGTTGAGAAGAAATCTCAACATATATTTAAACAGTTATATATCAAGAATTTATTTCAGCAATGTCAAAATAAATTTACAATTGCCTTTTTCAGACAGTTGGTGAATAAATAAATGTTTAATTTCACTTATAATATTAAAAAAATATATACATATTTGCCGTCCATAATCATTCTTGTCTCAGTTATGACTGTTTATGTAATCAGCAAAAGGATAGCGAAAATATCAGGGACTGAATATGTAAACAACGTCTAGATGTTTAGAGACAGTGAAAACGCAAAGAAAACTGACACCTAACATTAAGAGGAGACAGATGTAATTTCTGGGACTCGTAATGAGAAAAGCAAGCTTGGAGAATCTGATACTCAAAGGGAGGATATAGAGAAAGAGAGAGAGAAAGAGAGAGGAAAACAGCGTGTGACATACTTGATTAGCTTAAACAAATATCAAGACAAAAGCTACAAGTTTCAGGAAGATGTAGAGGACCATGACTTACTACGTCCTGAAGGGACCGGGCACATAAAAGAATATATCATCATCATAGATACTCGCTTCCTTTTTTTTTATTCATTTCACCCCAAGTAAGGCAGTTTTACTGCCACTGTTGTGCAGGGTGTTACTTTGGGAGAAAATGACGAGAAAGAGGAACAGGTTATAGAGGCTGTCAGGAAGAGGGTAATAGAAAGATGAGAATACTGGTGTGATGGCGGTGGAGTGGATGGAGAAACGAGTTATGTGCAGGAGTCTACATAAGAGAGTTAAAGCTTTAGGCAGGAAGAGAGTGAAGAGAAAAACGAACCAGCTACATTGGGTGAAAGAGAAAGAGCAGGATGTGAACACAGGAGTGAAAACAGTTGCGAAGGTAGAGAGAAAGGAAAAGAACAAGATACACGGGGTGATGAAGAAAGAGTGAAGAGAAAGACAAACCAGCTACAGGGGGTGAAAGAGAAAAAGCATGAGAAGGATATGAACACAGGAGTGAAGACAGTTGCAAAAGTAGAGAGAAAGGAAAAGAACAAGATATAGGACGAGGGAAGGACAAGGTGGATAAGAGATGGGAATTGACATTGCATTTAAATTCCTGGAGGGTGTAGCCATCAGGGAAGCAAGTATATGGATGGGAGTTCCACAGGCGGGAAGCGGGAGCAAATAAATTAATGTAGTAGAATTTTTGCCTGCATTTTGTTTATCTAAATCTAAAAGAGTGGGACCTTGTTGCTAGTCTGGTTGCACGAGTAAATTCTTGTGGAGGGGGCACCAGTAACGTAAGTTCGTCAGAGCAGAAGCCATGAAAATATTTATAGAATCGACTCCAGCCGATGAGAAAGTGGCTGGAGTCGAGCTGCCAGGTCGGGACCAATCACATTACATTTGGAGCCTGTCGAGAACACTGAGACGAACAGCAGGAATGCCTGACCAGATATGACAACAGTATTTCATCAGTACATTGACTTTGAGAAGAAAAAAGTGTTTTTTTTTTCATATTTTGTTGAAGTCATTCATCTAAAATGGAATTTCACAGGATGTTTTGTAGTTGGCATCCCAAAGAGTGTACTGATTTATTTACTGATTTATTTACTGATTGATTGATGGACTAACCTATTTGCTTTTTACGGCTTATCAACCATTTTCAGGTTATTTAAAAGCAAGAAATATTTATAGAATATAACAATTTTTTCAGATAATAATGATATACTGATGCAAGTTTACTACTTAACCCATATCTGGGGTTTGAAGAGATAGCCTTTCAGGGCATTTGTGTATATTACGAATCCAACTGGAATGGAAACTCTGCTTACTAACTTTCAAGCCCGATCTATTATCCATTACGCCACCCTCACATCCAAGCTTACAGCACCTGGGATTCTCAAGTGTTCACACATCTTGATACTGAGAAATATTGCTCAACGTCTGTGATCATACGGGCTAAGCAAAAAATCTATTCAATCATTAGGTTAAGTATTAAAACCATGAAATTTTCACGAGTATGGCTAGTTAATAATTAATATAATTATAATTAATGTTACAGGTTTTAAAGTAGACTTTAGCATGCCAAAATCTCGCAAAGATGTTGGGTACAAATTATGGCTTCAACCATTTGTCTGTTTGTCTACACAATATTTTTAAAAGATAACATCGCCCGGTTCAAACTCCACCCACTTCTATTGAACAGGTTAAGAGGCTCATCCCTTGTTCCCTGTTTAGGATGTGGTTTCCGGCTTTCCCTTTTCCAATCTGCTCACTTTGCTTTTTTTCAATTGGAGTAGATAGATCTATCCATCGCCCGGATCACAATCCACCCACGTCTATTGAACATGTTAAGAGGCTCATCCCTTGTTCCCTGTTTAGGATGTGGTTTCCGGCTTTCTCTTTCCAATCTTTTCACTATTACGTAGCCCCCTGCACATCAGTGGCGTTACCGCCTTGCCCGGGGTGATACGATTAAAAAAAAACCCTTGAATGTTAGAAAGCCATAGCCATAGAACAATGACAACCGAACACATTTTGGCTGACGTATATTTTGTAAATTATAACAATTGTTCAAGATAAAAGAAAAATTAAAATCTAACCCAGTTTCTTCTCCTGAGATATGCATATTATTTTTTTAATCTTATCACCCCAAGCAAGGCGGTAACGCCACTGATGTGCAGGGGGCTACATAAGAGTAAAAAGATTAAATAGGAGGAGACTAAAGAGAAAGACGAACCAGTTAAGGATGGGAATACAGATGTGATGACAGTTGCAAAGGTGGAGAGAAAAGTAAAAAGACATACAAGGTGGTGTAGAAAGAACTAGAGTCAAGTGGTTAAGAGATGGGTATTGACATTGCATTTAAATTCCTGGAAGTTGTAGTCGTCAAGAAAGCAAGTAAACGGAAGGGAATTCCACAGGCAGGAAGTGCGAGAAAAGAAACTGATGGACTACAATTGTCGTCTGCATTTGGTTGACCTAACTGTGAATGGGTGGGAACCAGTTGCCAATCTGGTCGCACGATTAAACACGTGTGGCAGGAGCACCAGTGACTTAAGTTCGTTGGAGCAGAAGCCATGAAACAGACAAAAGGAAGCCACATTCCGTCGGTGAGAAAGTGGCTGCAGTCAAGCAGTTAAGTCGGTACCTATCACATTACTGGTTCTCCTTTGGAGCCTGTCGAGAACCCCGAGATGAACAGCGGGTGCGCCTGACCATATATGACAGCAGTGTTCCATGTACGGACGGATGGTTGATTTGAATATATGCAAGATGGATTCAGGAGGAAAAAACGTCCTGGCCCGACACAGTGACCCAACCTTTCTAGCAGTGGATTGACTCAATGTAATGGTTCCACTTGAGATCGGAAGAGAGTGTAAGGCCGAGGAGCTACAGTGTATTGCTGTCGGGGAGACTCGCTTGGTTTATACTTATGAGAAGCAGGAGAGGTTGTCTGTGATCACTGATAGACAGCAGGTTTTTTTTTGACGCATTGAAATTTACCAGCCACTTCTTACCCCATTCCACCACAGGATGTAGATCCCTCTCAAGATCAGCAGCAAGGTTGTTTGTTCGCCTCGTCTGATTTCTTACGAATGTGCTCTGAGTACGTTTGTTTCGAAATTGCCGTATTCTTTGTTTTTCATGATTTTCATGTTTCTAATATTTACAGTAAATTTCAATTTATGTTATAGGATTTTGCTTTATTACCAAAGATTTGTAGTTTTCTTGTACGTTTATGCGATTTAATTGGATCGCTATCTGATATACAATCTGTTAGTAAACTAGATTATGTAGTGTTTTTTTAAAACATGAATATATTGTTTAATCACGTTGAATGTATTTGATATTTGTAGTAAATAATGACTTTAATTGGTTTCTTATTCGACATCAGGTGATAATGTAGTTGAAAATTACTTATAAATCTTGTTAATATCACCACATATACATTGCAATCCATAAAATGGGAGAATTAAATTTCTAATTTCTGTTTTTATTTCAGAGTGATAACTGTAGTCAAGAATGGCACAACGCCTGACATTGTATGAGCGCGTTCGGTTAGCACCCCGTTACGAAGTGAGACAGTCTGGGTTACAAGCGTATGTTCACCGAGCTCGGGATTAAGTAATAATTGCTGAGTTTTTGCATAAACTCACATCCTTGATGCGTCACAAAACTGTTTCCTCACATATGAAAAAGGGGACTGAATGTTGTTCAACTGTATTTTACTGGGAATACCATAGACTAAAATTTAGAGCCATGGGGATGTTTTAAGAAAAATAGAAACAAGGTCAAACACTTCAAATCAAATAAACCCATCGGAAATTGTCATTCGAAGCAGATGAGTATGGGAGCTGTGTTAGGTACCGAGAGAAGCGTTCATCATTCAACCTACAGATTGTAAGAAAATATGCAAACCGTAGAATTATAAAATTTGATGGTACTTTTATCATTCTAAACGAAACATCTTTTACGAAAATCGAATAATATTAAGTATAGTCATTAACAATTTTTAGAAGTGTTTTTTTCTTTAAATTTCTGAAATTCTATATATGATAGCCTCAGTTTCGTAAGCAAAACGTAAATCGCCCTCTTTTATAAAATCTGATATTATTTCTTAAAAATATGATTTTAAGGTATGCTGTTTTTAATCACCATAAAGAAATTTTGCAGTGGTCATTAGCATGGATGGTTCAAGTCTCTTTGTGAGGAACACAATGCACCTCCTTGACATCACTTTTTCAACCGACTTGATTGAGGAAATTAATACTGAGCATCAGGAAGAGACAACTAAAGTTAATGGGACATGCATTGAGGAAGGAGGGCTTGGAGAACCTGATACTAACAGGCCAGATAGAAGGGAAAAAGAGACAGGGGAAAGCAGTGGATAATATATTTCAAAAGCCTGAGCAGGTGGATAGTAGAACAGGGGTTGAGTGGTGTAACAGAAGAAAGCGTGCTAAGAGCCACCAGCGATAGGAAGACGTGGAAAGCCATGATCACTTATGTCCTGAAAGAACAAGGAACATAGAAGAAGACGAAGAAAAAGAGATAAAAAAATTGAGAATGGAAAGTGTGACATCGGAGTTCGAATTATCAGTTGAATAGCGAAAAAACAGGAAAAAAACTTTGTCAGGAACAAGAAATAATTGCTGAGTTTTTGCATAAACCCACATCCTTGATGCGTCACAAAACTGTTTCCTCACATATGAAAAAGGGGACTGAATGTTGTTCAACTGTATTTTACTGGGAATACCATAGACTAAAATTTAGAGCCATGGGGATGTTTTAAGAAAAATAGAAACAAGGTCAAACACTTCAAATCAAATAAAATTTCTGCCACACAAAATGAAGAACGAAAGCATAGTGAATTTGACACTCACAGGGTATATCAATGCAAGAAAGACAAGGCACATAGAAGAAGAAGAAGAAGAAGAAGAAGAAGAAGAAGAAGAAGAAGAAGAAGAAGAAGAAGAAGAACCACTACATTAAATCTATAGCAGCATCAATTGTTTCTGTATATTTATTATAGAATCTAAATTTTGATTATTATTGATATTGTAGGTTGTGGGGCAGTAATATCGGTTAGAAACGAGAAACCGAAATCTACTTTGTGAAACAACCTCTGGAGGGGAGAGTTTCCTCAAACACGGGAATATTAGCCTCTTTAAGTTAAGGGTCAATCGTTATCTATCTTCCATGTCCACATAATATTTGTAGAAGGGAAAACTGCTTACCTCTTGGAACAAAACACGCACGTACCTGTCTCTCCTGCAGCATTCATGACAAAGAAATATGGCCTATCCAAATGCTGCAATTTAGGAACGACTTGATCCCGGAGCTGTGAGATTTTGCGAGACAAACATCTGAGCATCAGCCACTCGATGAGATCAGTGAGAGTACACCAGACTGGCTAACGCGTCGAGTAGCTGTGTTCTGCTGGGAGAGTTTATCGGTAGCCTCACCGATTGAGATTGAAAAGAACACCGCATGCAACTGGTACTCCTAACACCCATACTTTTTTATTGCAATATTCACTTCCTATTACTTTCATACAACTCATGTCATTCACTAATCCTCTACCTTGAAGGACTTAATCCCAACTGGGTAAATATAAAAAAGAAATAACAATCTTATATTAGTTGTAATTCAACCAAGGGTCTTTTCCATGTCTGGCACAAGGAATTGGTAATGAAGTACTCAATAGAGATGTGCAATGTGATGCTGTGGATATCGGCTCGGGATGAGAGATCAAAGAGCCGAGTTCGAATTCCAGTTAAATTTGTTGCATTCAATTACAAGCAAATACCCTTGAAAAAGATATTAATATCTGTTTCCCTCCAGCTATGGGGTAAATAGAAGAATAGATTGGGCTCTATAGCCTAGGTTACCGCAGAATGTAATGGTAACCTACTTCAAGAAAATATCCTGCCCAGTCAGTAATGTCTCTTTCGAGACCTGATCGCCCAAGATTGTATCACATATATAATTTAACTGACAGTTTGACCCAAAGAGTATCGAGGTAATTTTGATAAACTCTAAATCAAAATCGCGTAATGAACTCTGAGGCTGACAAAGCGAACCTCACTGCTGAACTTGAAAAGAACAACCAAATCCGTGGTGGATTGGGGTAAGAGATGGCTCTTAAATTTTAATGCCTCCAAAACAAAGCTGCTATCAGTTAACCATCACTGATATTCGCACCTACACCTCATTAGCATGGATCAGGCTAGCCTTCCTGAAAGCAAAACACTGCGTCTCCTTGGCCTAACTCTCTCAGCAGACCTAAAGTGGAATGACTATATCAAATCTATAGTTAAATCCGCTGCTAAGAAGGTCGATTCCCTGTGGAAGGCCAGGAAGTTTTTTTTCACGTTTGAATCCATCCTGCGCCTATATAAATCTACCATCCGCTCGTGTATTGAATTTTGCTGCCACATCTGGTCGGGTGACCCTGCTATTCACCTCAAGATTCTTGACAAAATCCAATGGAGAATCTGTAATGTGGTTTTATCCGGACTTGTCAGCTCGGCTGCAGTCGCTCTCTCACCGGCGTGACGTGGCTTCCCTGTGTTTTACATATACTTTCAAAGCTTCTGCTCGAATGAACTAGGTATGAATTTACTCGAGCTACTAGACTAGCAACTAGGTCCCACCTTTTTACAGTGAAACCGATAAAATGTAACCACAAATTTTACTCTCTCAGCTTCTTTTCTCGCACCTCCCACCCGTAGAATTCCTTTCCGTATACTTGCTTCCCCGGCGGCAATAATATCCAATAATTTAAATGTAAGGTCAATAGTCATCTCCTATCTCACTGACTCGCATCCTTTTCACTCCTGTGTTCACATCCTGCTCTTTCTCTTTCTCTTTCACCCAATGTTGCTGGTTCGTCTTTCTCTTCACTCTCCTCCTGCCTAAAACTTTAACTCTCTTATGTAGACCCCTGCACATAGCTCTTTTCTCCATCCACTCCACCCCTATCACACCAGTATTCTCATCCTTCTCATACCCTCTTCCTGATACCCACTATATCCTGTCCCTCTTTCTCATCACTTTTCTTCTATGTAAAACGCCTATGCGCCAGTGGCAGTTAAAACTGCCTTGCTTGGGGTAAAACGATTAAAAAAAATACTTAATATGTGCCGTAAAAAATTCGCCGAGATAAAATGGCTCAACCTTGGAGTTGCGATCAAATGAGGGATTTTTAGCATTTCAAGAACTTTAAATTCGTGATCGTAGGTTTAATCTTCCTTATCGACGAAATAACAATGGAAGATTTTTGGATTGCGGAAACTTTTAGATTACTTTTTTAGATGACTAGAGTGACTTTTTTTATTTGTTTTAGCGACTTATGTGTCGAAATTTAGAACGTCGGATAATCTATGAGAAGTCGAAGTCGGAAGAGAATCCTTCAAGTCACGACAAAGAATGCATTGCGACGCCAAATCCTCCTAATGCGATGCGCTTCTCAGTAATAATTATAAGACTGCTTAGACTTGATTACAGACCGCGATTGTTTGGAACATGGCTGACCGAGTGAAAATTGAAGGGATCGAAGCAGTAATTATGACGAAAACAGTTCAATGGATTCACGGCGGCTAAGAAAATTAGTATCCTTAAGGACAGCGAAGGGTGTGTATGGGCGTGGATGCTTGCAGAAATTCATGTCTCCGGAATACGTTGTTTGAACACTTGAAGGGTTCAGTGTTGTCATTATGTGCGTGCGTAGAACCTTCTGATTAAAAGAGAAAGCACGACAGATTGTTCAATAAACACCTTTTAAAATGTAAATACGCAGGTGCGAGGTGCATCAATTAATATATATATATATATATATATATATATATATATATATATATATAATAACAAGACCGACTCTGTAAGTATCTAAATCCTAAAATTACACGAAAGTAAACTTTGAGGACAACAAATAACAGACAGAATCTAAATCCGTTATTGTCTGTCGCTATAAGGCGTTGGACAAGGGGGGAAAAAAAAAGAAAACTGCGGAATACAGACAATACATACAATACCCCGCAGTAAAGAAAAAAACCCAAACGGAACCAACCACAAAGAAAGAAAAAGTGCTCGATACAGAACTAACCAAAGCGAAATAACAAATAGGAAGCAATGTAGAGCAAAGACACGTAAAAAAATCACAAGATCGCCAAAACCTACCGCGGTTTCACACAACGGACGAGCCGTTGTGTGAACCCGCGGTAGGTTTTGGCGATCTTGTGATTTTTTTACGTATATATATATATATATATATATATATATATATATATATATATTAATTGATGCACCTCGCACCTGCGTATTTACATTTTAAAAGGTGAAAAAATGTAATCATTTTCACAACCAACATCCAACATTGCCTGATGAAGAGAATCTATCTTGAAACATAGAACTTTCCGTGTTGCAATGTACAATTAATTCATAATTATATGATTACATTATATATATATATATATATACATATATATATATTGCCAAGTTAACAATTGTAAATGAAAATAGAAAGTTTTTTTTTGTTAATACTGCACAATGACATGTGCCTCAAATGAATTTATAAATATTTAATAATTACCTATACGGCAGTTTCATCAATGAAAGAAAGAAATAATTTCGCAAATTAATAATAACAAAAGAGCCATTCTGATTTCATTTAGAATTATCCACTTGGCAATAAATACTAAAAATATTATGAAATACATCATTACTTTTAAAAAACTGGGGTTGCCTAATAATTATGGCCGGTAGTGTATATTTTAAAGAATAAAAATAAATTGGAAGATATATAAATCCATGGCGATAATTTATTTCATAAATACTTACAACAATATTCAACACATCAGACCGAATTTTTTTACATAAATTAATGGGTTAGATTTAGTCAGCCGGAAGGAATAGTGGGGAAAGGGGAAGAAAGAAAATATTTTGTTGTTGGGAGAGGGAGTCAGATATACAATGTTATGTGTTGAATGCGGATATCATTGTTAGAATATTGCATTTGCAAACCAGGCGATCAGATGACTTTGGATTGAAGTTTAGGTAAAACATTTTCAATTACAGGAAAGTAAATTTAGGGGCCGTAGTTTAGATAGATGAACTGAATTGTTAGAGTTCTGTATTAATTTCAACGGCAACAATAATATCTTCGTCTTATAAATATTAGCGTTTTGGTTTCATGAAAATGATATTAATATTAACTTTTAAAGTAACGTATGACAACAATCCCCTGTGAAAATAACCTTACAATTTACCAAGGATACTGCTTATATATATATATATATATATATATATATATATATATATATATATATATATAGCGTAGTGACGAACACGTATACTGTCTTAATATGTATAGGAAAGAATATTAAAACGTTTTGAGTTTAAAAATGTGTTTTTTGACAGTATTTATTTATTTCCAGTATTATATTTTATATTTCAGACTGCCCTCGGTCCTTCATCAGAAACAAATGATTTTAAAATTTGAATTAGTAACGTATTTCGAGAGATTTCGCGAGAGCATCAATGAAGAGTTTGTTTACATCACGTGACGCGTTTGTTTACATCACGTGACGCGTTTGTGGAGAGAGTTTTTGTTTTTACATCAAGTGACGTTGAAAGCGACAGATTTTTTAAAAATTATGTTTGTAAACGTAAACCTATCTTTAATAATAGTTGTAAATTTGTTTTAGATAAAAAATTTTTGGAATGTATCTATGAAAGTTTGGTTATTGAAGTATTTGTAAAGCTTCAAAGCACCTAAGTCCCTATTTAACCCTAGCTTGTGTGTATTTAATTTTAAAATCCAGTATTTTTCTTTCTTTCTGCGTGCGTATGTGGAACTAAAATTGGAGTCTATTAGTAAACATTTGCAATTTTCTAAGGTGTGACCCGGTTGATTGAAATGTGCTCCTACTGGGGAATATTGATTATTTTGGCGTATATTAAGTTTGTGATTATTGAAGCGAAATCTAAAGCTATTACCGGATTCGCCAATACACCCACCATTGGGACATATTGAACAGAAGAGGAAGTATATAATGTTTTCGCTGTCACAAGTGGGGCGTGGTAGGTGCAATTTGATTTTAGTGTTGGGTACAGAGAATATTGTGTCGTTTACCAAATGTTTACAAATTAGGTACCTGGGTTTCTGACATTTTAAATTCCCTGATAGGTTTGTGCTTTTTAGATATTTGTTAGAACCGTGGATAGTTGATAGGTTGGGTGTTTTTTTTATTGCATTTATGGGTGGTTTATCGAAAATGTCTTTGATTTTTTTGTTTAATTGGAGGTTCTTGTAATCATTTTTTAAATTTTTGATAAGTGTGTGTGAATTTCGAATTCGTTGCATTCACTTGCACACAAATACCCTTGAGAATTAATCCGTCGTTTCTTCCTCCAGCAATGGGTTAAAGTGCAGGGATAGGAAAAAGACTGAATCTGTGATGTCAGACCGAGACTAAAAACATTATAGATTGTTCATTTGACTTTAAGAAATCTCGAAATATTTTGTCGGAACGCTAGACCATATGTTACACGAAGGTTCAAAGTGAGGACAAATAGTTGGAATATACGTTTGTAAAATTGATTCTTGTGGGAAAAATACAGTGATGCGAAAAGGACTGAATCGAGGATGCCAGATCAGGACTAATAACATTACAAATTGTTTTCTGAATTTTATCAAAAATCTCAAAATATATTGTCGGGGCACCAAACCATATGTGACAGTAATGTTTAAACGTGTGATTGGTTATAAATACGTAAAATAGATTCTGGTTAAAAAAAAAAAAAGCTATGATACAGTGATGGTAAAAGGGCTGAATCTTAGGCACCAGAACAGGATTTGTAACATTAAAATTATTTTTTGAATTTTATGAAAAAATCTCAAAATATATTGTCGAGGCACCAAAACATATGTGGCAGCAATGTTCAATGGAAAGACGAGTTGTAAATACGTAAAATAGATTCTGGTTAAAAAAAAAAAAAAAAAAAAAAAAAGGCTATGATACAGTGATGGGAAAAGGAACTGAAACTGAGATACCAGATCAGAAATTATAACATTACCAATTCTTTGAAGTTTATCAAAAATATCGAAATATATTGCAGGAGCACCAAACCATATGTGACGGAAAGATGAAAAATAAGGACGAATGCTAGACGTTTAGTTGGGAAAGACGAAAGTTATAATAAATTCAAGCAAAGATCTTCTTATTCTGTTTCTATTATTCTTCCGAGTTCTATTTCGATAGGCACCAATCCTCAAACCATTTTCCTCTTTTTCTACTTTTCATGATACTTTTCTGTCGTTTTCTTCATGCGTTCGGCTTTGAGACGCTCTCATCCAGGCTTGCAATACATGAATCGCGAAAAAGAAAAATGAAAAGCAAACGAAGGAAGTGCTGGTTGGCCTTGCATGGAGAACAGACGGATTGGCACCATTCCTAATTGGCAAGATTCTGGTGCGCTGAAGAACAAGGGACAATGACAGAACTCGTCACGCGAATGGACAAACATGCCGTCGTCAAGTCGGACTTACTGCGTCGGTTCAGTAGACTGACCAGAGAAAAGAAGTTCGCGAAATGTGCATGAGTTTAACACACACACACACACACACACACACATGCGCGCGTGCTTGTACGTATTCATTTATACACAAGTGTTTTTATGTCTTTGTGTATGGGAGAGAGAAGGAGTTAAACACCTCAACACTCTTACACACAAGTGCCAGAGAGAGAGAGAGAGAGAGAGAGAGAGAGAGAGAAAGAGAGAGTTAAACACCCTCATCACAAGCTCGCTGGCTTCTATTCTTTTACACACAGGTACCCGAATGTGCACTGTGGTGCAGTGGATATCAACTCGAAACAAGAAATCGAGGAGCCGAGATCGAATTCCAGTTGAATTCTTTACATTCGACTACGCGAAAATACCCTTAGGAAAGGTATTAATCCGTCTCATCTCAGCATTTATGGGTTAAATAACAGGACAGATTGGATTTTATAGCCTTGGCTGGCAACCAGTCTACAGCAGAAAGTAATGGCAACCTGTTCTTGGATAATCTACTGCCCATTTAGTCATGTCTCTTTCGAGACATGATCGCCCAGGCGTATATCACATATAGCACTTAACAAACTGACTGAATATAATAACTGAAACCATGATTAAGACTTCTACTGGGCATAAAGTGGGGGATCAGTTTTTTTATTGTTATGAAGTAAGAAACTGATACTCCTTAATTGCTACTTAATAATATAATACATTTCTCCCCCTCTAGCTATGAGTCAAATAACAGTACAGATTGGATTGTATAGCTTTGGCTGGCGACCAGTCGACCGCAGAAAGCAACTGCAACCTACTCAGGGATAATCTTCTGCCCAGTGAGTCATGTTTCTTTCGAAACATGATCGCCCAAGCGTGTATCACGTATGGCACTTAACTGACTGACTGTATGTATATGTGTGAGTGAATGAGCTAGATAGTGAAAACGTGAGTGAAGAGTGAGAGAGTGAGAGAGTGAAGGAAAAAGGGTGAGAACGAGAGATATACGCTGTTAGCATAAGGGTTATTGTCATAAAAATTGGAATCAATGAGCGGAGTTCAAATTCCGGGTAAACTGTGTCATTTGACTTTTGTACGAACAGATAAACGCCTGGATTCATCTCCTCTTTTCTCAACTTATAGATTAAATATCAGAATGATCTACATCTGGGATCGACAACGTACGACATGCGTGCCACACGTGGCACGCCAAGCAATTTCCAACGGCACACTTTCTTGAACTAAAGAAGTCTCTGGAAAGCGAAAATTTAGAAAAGTCTGCTGCTATTTTCAATTTTTGGACATCCCTCCGAGATTATTTATCTGTTTCAAGAAAATTGCTTTTGCTCTTTTGGCTTTTGGTTCGTCTTATTCCTGTGAGCAGCCTACCACTATTTTCTCACAAACGAAACAGTCGCTAACTCTACAGTCACTATTTGCACAGAAATTGTTCAGATGAAATACATTCATAGTTCCCCCAGTCAGTCAGTTAAGTGCCATACGTGAAACAAGCTTGGACGATCATGTCTCGAAAGAGACATGACTGAATGGGCAGAAGATTATCCAGCAGTAGGTTGACATTGCTTTCTGCGGTAGACTGGTTGCCAGCCAAGGCTATAGAACCTAATCTGTCCGGTTATTTAACCCGTAACTGGAAGGAAGAGACGGATTAATACTTTTCCCAAGGGTATTTGCGCGTAAGTGAATGCAATGAATTCAACTGGAATTCGAACTCAGATCCCCGATTTCTCGTTCCGAGTCGATATCAACTGCACCACAGCAGTACTAACCTTAAAATCTAAGATCCGCCATGTGACGGATATTGTAACGAGCCACCCACATTCCCTTCGTTAATCTCTTCCCACGAACCGCTATTTTCTGGAACCAACTTTAAATAATTCAAGTCTGGGGTTAACGATTATCTCCCCTACATACCTGCATAAACTGTGCCCCTTACTCACTAGTGAGCTGTTTTGAGTGGCTGCTTGGCTTTGTACAGGATGAAAATCTGTAGAATTCTTTCAGATAATAAAGGAAAACAATCTGCTGAGAATGGATGCAATATGAAAGGAGATTTAAAAAAATGTGTTAAAATACAGGATTTACTGAGTTATCGAGCCTTGGTGGTAATCAGTCTAGGAGGGATGGGATTCGGCGGGTGAGGTTAAAATATCGGTCGGGTCTGTTTGCATTCGCTTAGCAATAATCAATTGTTACAAGCATAAAAAAGAAATGTTTACATTTATCGACATTTCTTATCAATATCTATCTATCTATCTATCTATCTCATTCTGTCATATCGATCCATCTATTTATCTATTTATTTCGTTCAGGTCATATATTTCTATCTATCTATCTATCTATCTATCTCTCTATCTATCTATCTATCTATCTATCTCATCCTGTTCATATCTATATATCTACCTATGAACACCTTAACGCAGTGAAGCAAAAAACCATACTGGTGTCAGAAAATATAACAAGAATATTTAATTTTCATGATGGACAGTATGCAGCGTTCGAAAGAAAAATAAAATGCTTTAAATTTCTTTATAAATAATTTGAAAGAAATTTTTGAAATTCCTATGCGACGATAACATTAAAAATTACGACCTTCGTCGCATTACAATGTTTTATGTCAACACAAGATAATATCATCTTTGATGTTGCATGTCTTCATGTCAATGTCCCTATTATCCCTCTGAAAATGGGCCATGTGTGCCGAAAGTTAGACCCAGCATCATAAAAAATAACCAAATGTTGAACAATTTTTGTCTTCCTTTCACCAAAATACAATGTTTAGAACGGCACATGATTAAACATAATAGACATTTGTTGTCTGTTATACTGAAGAAAATACACACACACACACACACACACACACACACACACACACACACACACACATATGTGTGTGTGTGTGTGTGTGTGTGTGTGTGTGTGTGTACGTGTGTGTGTGTGTGTGCGTACGGAGAGAGAGAGAGAGAGACAGAGAGATACCAATAGCGTAACACAAGGAGAAATCTCAAAAAGAAAAACCATTTACGAACAAAGAAGCGACCTACATTGAGATTACCTGTTAACTTTTTACTATCATAGAATTTACAACAAGCCAGAAATTTGATTTCTAAAATAAAGACACAAATCGTTCTGAAGAAAACGCCTCGAAACAATATTAATATATGACTAATAGACAATAAATACACATCGACCAGACCTTTACATACCATCAATATTTGTAAAATATATATTTAAAGAATGTCAATTTGAAACGGGCTCTTCTAACATTCACCACATTTCGTCGTGCTATTAAATTACAATAAAATACCCAATTTTTTATACCCTTTTAAATTCCGCTGACCTTTCAAGAAACACACGCACACACACGTCGTGAAGGAAACACGTCACTCCCACACAAATTGATACCGACATATATACTAACACTATAACATGAAAATGTTATTTTTTTAATTTTTTAATCGTATCACCCCGAGCAAGGCGGTAACGCCATTGATGTGCAGCGGGCTACGTAATAGTGAAAAGATTGGAAAAGAGAAAGCCGAAAACCACATCCTAAACAGGGAACAAGAGATGAGCCTCTTAGTCTGTTCAATAGACGTGGTGGAGTGTGAACAGGGCGATAGATAGATCTATCTACTCCAATTGAAAAAAAAAAAGCAAAGTGAGAAGATTGGAAAAGGGAAAGCCGGAAACCACATCCTAAACAGGGAACAAGGGATGAGCCTCTTAACCTGTTCAATAGACGTGGGTGGAGTGTGAACCGGGCGATAGATAGATCTATCTACTCCAATTGAAAAAAAAAAGTGAAAAGATTGGAAAAGAGAAAGCCGGAAACCACATCCTAAACAGGGAACAAGGGATGAGCCTCTTAACCTGTTCAATAGACGTGGGTGGGGTGTGAACCGGGTGATAGATAGATCTATCTACTCCAACTGAAAAAAAAAAACATAAAGGGAACAGATTGGAAAAGGCAAAGCCGGAAACCACATCCTAAACAGAGAACAAGGGATGAGCCTCTTAACCTGTTCAATAGACGTGGGTGGAGTGTGAACCAGGCGATAGATAGATCTATCTACTCCAATTGAAAAAAAAAGTGAAAAGATTGGAAAAGAGAAAGCCGGAAACCACATCCTAAACAGGGAACAAGGGATGAGCCTCTTAACCTGTTCAATAGACATGGGTGGAGTGTGAACTGGGCGATAGATAGATCTATCTACTCCAATTATCTCTAACTAACCAATCAAAACAAAACAATTCCGCATTATTCTACTTTATCAGATTAGCGGTGAAGCTGAATAAATAACAAAAAGTTGAATACATAACAGTTTCCTTAAGAGTTTTATATCTGTATGAATAGGAAATTAAGAATTAAAATCAACCCTCTTTCCCACTAAAGAAAAAGAATTGACCATGTGCTTAAAGAAAAAGACGAAACCAGATTTCGCAAGTAGTTTTTAAATTGATTTTTGACCAATGGGAGCGACTTGCAAGACTTGATGACTTCGTGAGTCAGTGCGAAAATCTGAATACAATAAAAGGCCCCGGTCAGCGTCAGTGAGTCAGTCAGGGCATGGAAGCTGCAAAGACGACAAGCTAAAATGTAACGAGAGAAACTTCAAGTTACCGGGACATTTGTCCTCTTTCTCTTTCCTTCTCGCGTGCTGATTACTTTTACTTCTTATTCTCCATCCAAAGACATTCTTACTAAATACATACATACATACATACATACATACGTACGCATATACTCTTTCAACAATTACTACTACGAACATTTGTACGCACTCTTGATACCCTTAACTTTCTCATAGAACATTTACTGCTACCTATTCTTGTTATCTGTTCAATAATAAATTTCTATTTTAACATGAATAATGTATATTTTATTCTTACACTATTCCACACTATTCCACACATTCCAACCAGCCGATAACAAACCTTCCGATGAAAACTTTCTGATCATAATTCTGATGATGATAATACAGAATAACAACTTGTAAGCTGTAGGGAGTTCGGTTATGTCTGACACAAGGCCGAATCAAATAAAACATTAATCATCTCTCTACGGCTACATATCTAATCGTCACGCTGGATGTTACTTGATTTGAGTACTCTAGGAAGTAGAATATGAGGTACCTTTGCAAGCTCTACGCTTAATTCACGTGAATTCCTCTCCCCTCGTTATATATATATATATATATATATATATAGGAAATATAAAATATGCATAGGAACATATATATATATATATATACATATATATATATATATATATATATATATGTTCCTATGCATATTTATTTTATCGTGTTTCCCTATTTTTTGCTCGTCAATTTCTCTGTTACACTTGTTTTTTTACTTGATTTATTTATTTTCCAACGATTTTACGCCTGATGAGATGTTTAATGAAAGAAAAGAATTATTAATAATCTTTAGATTATTAATAATTTTTTTCTTTTTAAAATAGTATATATATGACACACATTTTCGTAATAAACAATTATCGTAAATAATCAGGCCGGTAGATATAAATATATAATACTGTTTAATTAAAAACAATATCTACTTAAATATGAGTATCGATCAAAAATAATATTCAAACAAATCATTCCAAATTGTCGGTTGTTTATAACCAGTTTCGTTAATCTTCGTTAATTTCCGTAACATGATGTTTATCGTAACTAACCAGGCCGGTAGAAATAAATATATAATACTGCTTGATTATAAACAGAATATCTACTTAAATACGAGTATCGATCAAAAATAATGTTCAGACAAATTATTTCAAATTGTCTGTTGTTTATAACCAAGTTTCGTTAATCTTCGTTTAATTTCCGTAACATGTTTACATTTGCTCACATTACGATACACTTCAGAGCAGATATGGTTATTACGATGCATCGAAAATCGTGTTATATAGGCTTGATTAAAACCTCGTTTAGACTGAAGGTCATTCGTGTTCGAGAGGTCTAAGACGTGCCAGATCACATGGTAACTTCCTCTTTGTGGATAGGGGTAGCAGGTTCGAATCCTGCCGAATGACACACATTTTCAAAATAAAAAAATTATCGTAAATAAGCAGGCCGGTAGATATAAATATATAATACTGTTTAATTAAAAACAGAATATCTACCTAAATATGAGTATTGATCAAAAATAATGTTCAAACGAATCATTTCATACATAAATATTTGAATCCTGCCGAATGACACACATTTTCGTACAAATCTTATCGTAAATAATCATGTCGCTAGAAAGAAATATACTGTTTGATTAAAAACAGAATATCTACTCAGATATGAGTATCAATTAAAAATAATATTCAAGCAATAATTCAAATTTGTCGGTTGTTAAAACCATTTCATTAATCTTCAGGATTTCCGGTAACATTGTATGTTTACATTTGTTAAAATTCCAAACATTTCAGAGCAGAGATGGTTATTTGAGTAGAATCGAAAATTGTTTTATATAAGGCTTGATTTGACTTAGTTTAGACTGTGGTATTATTTGTGGTCGAGTGGTCGCAGACGCACCAGATCAATTGGTGGCTATCCCTATGTTGATAGGGGTCGCAGGTTCGAATTCTGCTGAAAGATACACATTTTTCTAAAAAAAAAAAATATCGTAAATAATCAAGCCGGTAGAAATAAAAATACAATACTGTTTGATCATAAACAGAATATCTACTTAAGTACGAGTATCAATAAAAATAATGTTAAAACAAATAACTTCATATATATCTATATATATATATTAAAAGATTGAATAAGTTGTCGCTGTTTTCCAACTGATGGCGTTCCTAGTATTTCGTGCGTGTAGCTTTAGATGATAAGTCAACTATAAGTATCTAAATCTAAATCTAAACTTATTTATAAATGGAACTTTGTGTGTGTGTCTGTGTGTGTGTATGTGTGTGTGTGTGTGTGTCTGTGTGTGTGTCTGTGCGTGTGTATCCGTTACCTATAGACTCTGAAACGGCTGAACCGATTTTCTTGAAAATTTACACAGTTGTACTATAAGCGTCTGCGAGTGTTCTTAGCTGGGTTTTGTGTCGAGGTACCCCCAATAAATATCGAAAATCGATAATCGAAAAAATTGGGTTATAGAAGGAGTGGTCCGATTTTAATCAAATTTGATACACTCATAGACAAAGACATAAGAAACGATATTCAGAAGTTTCAAGGTTGCAGTTCTTACAATAGTGCAGAAAATCGATAATCTATATCTATATATATATATATATATATATATATAGGAAAGAATATCAAAACGTTTTGAGTTTGAAAATGTGTTTTTTGACAGCATTTGTTTATTTCTACTATTATATTTTATATTTCAGACCGCCCTCGGTCCTTCATCAGAAACAAATGATTTTAAAATTTGAATTAGTAACGTATTTTGCGAGATTTCGCGAGAGCGTCAATGAAGAGTTTGTTTACGTCACGTGACGCGTTCGTTTACATCACGTGACGCGTTTGTTGAGAGAGGTTACAGAGACTACATATACATATATATATACAATATATATTATATATATATATATATACAGTATATTATATATATATATAGTATATTATATATATATATATATATATATATATATATATATATATAAACATGTTATGGAAATTAACGAATTTTAACGAAAGTTGGTTATAAGCAACCGACAATTTGTAATGAATTATTTTGAACATTATTTTTACCGATACTCGTATTTAAGTAGATATTCTGTTTTTAATTAAATATATACATATATGTTTAATTAAAATTAAATATATATATATATATGATTGTTCACATTTTCACCATCCGCATTTTTTGTCTTTCGTACCTGATCTCAAATCCTCCTCCGCTCTACGCCCCTATCTTCCACAAAGTTTAGACTCACTTGATCGCTGCGCACCACATTCTTCTTCCCTTCACTTTTATTTTTTCTCTCTTTTTTTTTTTTTTTTGACACTTTTGCATTCAAGAATATCTGCTATTTTTTGCCCGTGAACGCGTCAATCAATATAAAGATTCGCTGAAAGTTTCGAAGAGATGAGATCTACCGAAATCCGATCTTAGAATGACCTCACAATCGGTTGTGTAGGTGGGATTACTTCTAGACTCGTGCTTCTTGGGTAATTCTATGAGATGTTTGACAGGATGAGAGAGCTTCTTGAATTGGGAAAATATTTATTAAACCATAGTCTGGCATGAGGCACACATCTCTTTCGACAATGGTTTTTTTTTATTGTCAGGCAAGTTGAAGAAGTCTTGTTATGCTACAAAGACGAGTTCTATAGATCATATTCTTTTTATCATTTCACTCCAAGCAAGAGAGAACTGCCACTGATGTGCATGGGGTTACACGGAAGGAAAAAACAAGGTACAGTGGATATCAAAGAAAGATAATAGATGAATGGGATACAAGTAGAAAAAAGATGGCAAGTGGCGTTGCATTTAAATTTTTAAAGATTGTAGGGAAGCAATCAAATGAAAGGTAGTTCCACGAATAGAATGTGTGAGAAAAGAAACTAATATAGTGGAAGAGGCGGATTTATTTAATTATTTTGACGGTAAAAGGATGGGATCCAGATGCCAATTTTGTTCATCATCATTTATCCATCACACCCAGATGGTGCATAGGGCAGCAACTTTTTTGTTGCTGTAACAAACTGTTTTTTACGGGGCAGGGTTGTTAGCCGTACACCCAACCACCAAACTTGGAGGACCGGTGGACCATTCTTGATCCTTACGTTTACAGCACCTGGTATTCTCAAATGGTCACCCATTAAGTACTGACTAGGCTCGATGTTGCTTAACTTCGGTGGTCGGATGGGAACCGGTGTATTCAACACGATATAGCCATAGACTGCCAATCTTGTAGCACGCGTAAATTCTTGTGGTTGGGGAACCTGGGAACAAAATCGCCAGAGTAATTACCATGAAAGTAGCTGTAGAAAAGATAGAGGGAGGCCACATCACGTCCCTGAGAAAGTGAGCTGCCAGTTGAGGTTCAATTGTATTGCAGATCCTCCTTTAGATTTTATCTAAAAAATATCGCCCCAATTAAAGTTATGTTTAGGATCGACTTCATCATTACTGGCTTACTAGCTGAGTTTGTGTAACATGGCAGTGGTGATGTAAGATTATTCCTTCTACAGGGTGACCCCCCAAAAACGGGAAATATTTAACAATACAATAAAATCAATAGTGATAAAAGAAAAATATTTTATTCAAAGAAATTGAAACCTTAAAAGATGCCATTTAAGAAACAATGATGGAATTTTCATTTTTTAAAAAATACGTCCTGTAGATGGCGTTCTCCTGTACAAATGCATTCTTGAAATCTGCTGTTGAGACACTGACAGTGACTTAAATCCCCTGTTCATTTTCCAAAAAATAAGGTCCGATGATCCCATGTAATGAATCAACACACCATACTGTCACTTTACTAGCGTGTAAAGGGCGCTCATGAACCTCATTAGGATTTGTGTCTGCCCAGTAATGGTATTTCTGCTTATTCACGTAACCTGTGAGATAAACATGGGCCTCATCTGACATCCATAACTTGCTTAGAAATTCATCTTTATCCCTGGTTACTGAAATGGCAGAGTATTTACTTCGTGGGGCCATTGTTTCGGAGTGCTGCCTCTTGCTCATGTCTGCCAATCCACACTTAAAAAATTCCCGTTTAGTTGGGTCACCCTGTATATAGCTGGAGCACGAGACCATGTGCGGTAGCAATAGTTTCCAATGGTAAACTTGTGAATATGTGAGATTGATTCGAACGAGAAAATTTGACTAGTACGACAAAGAAACTACTCTCCTCATAGCAGACTTAGTAAATGGTACGGTATAATCATTCCGCTTCATTCCACTTCATGTAACGATGCAGAAACACTTTAACATGGCTACGTTGTTAGTTGGGGAGGAAAACGTTACAATTACCACAATGTAACATATCTCTAAAATCAAAATACAAAGTTTCTCCGACATTGCTAGAATGTTCTTCATTATCTAGGATGGAGTCCCGTTTACTCCATTGTGCTAGATGTAGCTAACCCGGTGAGGGATCGAATTTAGTCTGGTGAGGGATTCAGTTTACTCACCGATGACTTGACCACGTGGCAGACATTACTGGGTTATGTTACCGCTAGCACTCGTAGAATGATCTGGAATTAAATCTACAGTACTGTGCAAAAGTATTAGGACAAGAACTATTTTATCTTTTATGAGAAAATAAAGTTTACAATCACCCCTGTCCTAACACTTTTGCACACTACCGGTAGTTTTCAAAAGTATTAGAAAATGGGTGATTTTCCTAAAAACCTCACTGAAATTCAAATACAGGGTGAAAAGACAATTAAATTGCTAATAAATACAGATTATTCAAAACTAGGTGTAAAAAAATGTATTAAAAATAAGTTATATTTAATTTTTCCTATTTTCTATTAAACAAGTTATTTTGAACCTACTCATTATTCTATTATTCTTGGATATAACTGATTTTTTTCTTATTTCCCCCTCTTGAATTGATAAATCTAATGTTACTTTGCAAGATACACATTGGGAACAAATACAAGCTGCTTGGCAGGATATATCATTAGATATATTGAAGAAGCTCGGGATGTCAATGCCTGACAGATTGAAGACTGTGATCAAAGAAAAAGGCTGTTATACTAAATATTAAATTCATTTTGTAACATGTATTTTTCTTGTTAAAGCATTTGTTGGGTAAATCAAATAAAATTACATTAATTAAATTGTTTATTTTCTGTCAATATGCCTCATAAAAGATAAAATAGTTCTTGTCCTTATACTTTTGCACAGTACTGTATATATACTAGGTGCGATTGGTAAATTGTCGCAATTATTTTGACACCTCATGAAAGATAAAATAGTTCTTGTCCTAATACTTTTGTACAGTACTGTATAATAACATCCATCATAATCAAGATGATAACAATAAATTAAAAATATACTGACAAATTCTTATCTCAAAAAATAAAATAGGAAATTATCCAAAGCGGTATGAAATTCACTATATGACATTAATCTCATTTGGGACGATGGCATCGTGGATCTCTTTGTCTTTAATGTACCGGGTCTTTTCAGGACGTTGGCGATCATGTCTCTTTACAGTTTCCTGTTCTTTATAGCTCGCACATATATTTTGTCGTTTTTCTTGTCTCTCCTAAACCTTATTCCGGCATCCAGTTACTCAAGTTTGATGAGAAGATTATGTGTTGTTATATTCTGGTCCGCTTACCATCCATCTGCCTCGTGTGTATCAAATTTTCCAAGACCTCTTTCCTCATTATGCGCCAAAGAAATATCAAATGTTTTTCTGATTTTTTATATAAGTGTCATGATTTGTTCCAATTTTTTTTAAACTTTGTTATTGCTCACATGTTTCATTGATGGTATTCTCAGCATCCTTCTGCAGAGTCTCATTTCTGCTACATTATTACTTCACACTTTTGTGTCCTTTTATGCGTTTTTAACGAAATTTTTCCTCTTTACTTTGCTTAGCTTTTTGAGAACAACTTTCGCTAACTGCATTCTGGTTTCAGTTTCACACCTTTCCGTCTGGGCATAAAATTCTCAAATATTTAAATTGCTGTCAGTCAGTTAAGTGTCATACGTCATACACGCTTGGGTGATCATTTCTCAAAAGTATAGGTATACATTATTTGGCATTTGTCTTGAATTTTTAGGTCTGAGGAAAGTGAACAAAAAAAAAGAGTAAAAATTAAGACAGACGATGATAACTTGTTTTTCACTTTTTGAAAGCAAAGAGAAGGCCGGAAAAGAGTTCCAAAAACAATTAAATTCAAGAGTCTATCCGCCATAGAAGAGAATTTATCAGAACAATTAAAAGAAAATCTTATCTCAATTATCCGCCCGAAAGTTACGATGTTAAATTGTTTATTTTCTGTCAATATGCCTCATAAAAGATAAAACAGATTTGACTGCTAACTCATCACCGAAGTGTTGAGTTAACAGTCATATCTGTGTACCTATGTCTCAATAAATTCATTCATAGAAAAGGCACAAATCTATAGAGTCCAAACTGTCCTGTTATTTAACTCATAGCTAGAGGGAGAAGAGACGGATTAACCTCGCTGCCGTACTTGAAAGGGACCTCCAAACCGTAGTGGCCTGGGGTAGGAAATGGCTGGTAAATTTCAATGCCTCTAAAACGAAGCTGTTATCAACTAACCACCATAGACAATCGCATCTACCTACCATTACCATGGGACAGGCTAGTCTCCCAGAGAGTAAAATACTACGCCTCCTTGGCCTTACACTTTCGGCGGACCTCAAATGGAATGACTATATTGAATCCATTGCCAAATCTGCTGCTATGAAAGTCGGCTCCCTGTGCAGGGCCCGGAAGTTTTTCCCACCTGAATTTATTCTGCACATTTACAAATCTACCATCCGCCCGTGTATTGAATATTGCTGCCATATCTGGTCGGGTGCCCCTGCTGCTCTCCTTGGGCTTCATGACAAAATACAAAGGAGGATCTGTAACGTGGTTGATACTGACTTGGCAGACCGGCTGCAGCCGCTCTCTCACCGGCGTGATGTGGCTTCCCTGTGCCTCTTCTACAAGTAATTTCATGGCTTCTGCTCCGATGAGCTTAGATCACTGGTGCCGCCTAAGCAAGAATTTACACGAGATACTAGTTTAGCAACTAGGTCCCACCCTTTTACAGTTAAACAAATAAGATGTAACCGTAAATTCTACTCCAACAACTTCTTTTCTCGCGCTTCCCGCCTGTGGAACTCCCTTCCACAAGTCTGCTTTCCCGACAGTTACAATCTCCAGGTGTTTAAATGTAGGGTCAATAGACACCTCCTATCACACTAACTCCCAATTATTCTCAGAACACTCTCATCTACCCAACCCTCATTCTCGGTATCCTTACCCGCCTATCACCCACCCTCTGACATTTCCTATATTTAATCATCCTTTCTCCACTCTATGTAGCCCCCTGCGCAGTAGTGGCAGTGACATGCCTTGCTCGGGGTGAAACGCTTATAAAAAAAAAATACCTTTCCCAACAGTATTTGTGGGTTAGTAAATGCAACGAATTCAAATGGAATCCGCTTTCCTATATCTCGTTCCAAACCGATATCCACTGCACCATTGCGGTAATTGTTTGATAAGTTTTGGTTTTGGTATCCCCGACCTGTAATTTGTTTCTTTTTTGAATAACCATGGCTTGTGTCTTCTTGCAATTGATGTATATTTTTGCTTTCTTTCACTGTCTTCTGTTGGAGTTCATGTACGAGGCGAATTTTTCTGTATAAGGACTTCTAATACAGATAGAAGCTTACTTTTTGTTTATTTTTCAACGTAGTCTCCCAATAGTGTCACACACTTTTCCCATCTGTGCACAAGCTTCCGTATTTCCTCAGCGTAAAATCTTTGGACTGATGTCTCAGCCAATAGCTCAGAGCACTTTTGAATTCATCATCGCTTTCAAACTTCGTGCCTCTCGTGGACGCTTTCAAGGGACCAAACAGGTGAAAGTCTGAAAGGGCAAGGTCTGGACTGTAAGGGGGATGAGGGAGCAGTTCCCAGCACAGATCGTTGATGGTCTTCACCGTTTGGGCTGCTGTATGAGGCCTTGCGTTGTCTTGATTCAAGATGAAAGATGCAAGATGACTTCATGTGGCTGATGAAACCCAGCGTTTTAGTCCCAACAGATAGGCTCAAAGTCATTGCAATGTCATCCACTGTCATCCTTCTGTCAGACTGAATGTGGGCATTGACTGATTCGATCACCTCATGAGACCTCATTTTTGTTGGCCTCCCAGGCCTGTCTTCATCCTCAACACTGCTCTGTCCTTCTTTAAACAATTTAGTTCACTTGTAGACATTCTTTGGCTGAAACATGTGACACCATACACAGTTGACATTCTCCTATGAATTTCAACTGGTTTGCACTCTTCAGCAACCAAAAACTTGATAACTGATCTCTGTTCAATCCTGGAGCATTCGTCTTGGTCGGCCATCTTTGTTAATCTCCAAAACTCTCAAAGTTTTTTCAATCTGCAAAATAAAATTAACTCCCTTTGAAATATAAGTACAGAAATTAAAAAAAAAAAGTAAGCTTTTATCTGTATTAGAAGTCTTTTATCTGTATTAGAATTCACCTTATTTATTAAATGACCCTCGTAGGAGTCTTTATACCGAAAAATTCACCTTATTTATTGAATGAACGTCGTAGGAGTCTTTATACCAAAAAGTTCGCCTTATTTATTGAATGACCCTCGTAGGAGTCTTTATACCAAAAAATTCACCTTATTTATTGAATGACCATCGTAGGAGTCTTTATACCGAAAAATTCACCTTATTTATTGAATGCCCCTCGTAGGAGTCTTTATACCGAAAAATTCACCTTATTTATTGAATGACCCTCGTAGGAGTCTTTATACCAAAAAATTCACCTTATTTATTGAATGACCATCGTAGGAGTCTTTATACCAAAAAATTCACCTTTTTGATTGAATGCCCCTCGTAGGAGTCTTTATACCGAAAAATTCACCTTATTTATTGAATGACCCTCGTAGGAGTCTTTATACCAAAAAGTTCGCCTTATTTATTGAATCACCCTCGCAGGAGTCTTTATACCGAAAAATTCACCTTATTTATTGAATGACCCTCGTAGGAGTCTTTATACCGAAAAATTCACCTTATTTATTGAATGACCATCGTAGGAGTCTTTATACCAAAAAGTTGGCCTTATTTATTGAATGACCCTCGTAGGAGTCTTTATACCGAAAAATTCACCTTATTTATTGAATGACCCTCGTAGGAGTCTTTATACCGAAAAATTCACCTTATTTATTGAATGACCATCGTAGGAGTCTTTATACCGAAAAATTCACCTTATTTATTGAATGCCCCTCGTAGGAGTCTTTATACCGAAAAATTCACCTTATTTATTGAATGACCCTCGTAGGAGTCTTTATACCAAAAAATTCACCTTATTTATTGAATGACCATCGTAGGAGTCTTTATACCAAAAAATTCACCTTTTTGATTGAATGCCCCTCGTAGGAGTCTTTATACCGAAAAATTCACCTTATTTATTGAATGACCCTCGTAGGAGTCTTTATACCAAAAAGTTCGCCTTATTTATTGAATCACCCTCGCAGGAGTCTTTATACCGAAAAATTCACCTTATTTATTGAATGACCCTCGTAGGAGTCTTTATACCGAAAAATTCACCTTATTTATTGAATGACCCTCGTAGGAGTCTTTATACCGAAAAATTCACCTTATTTATTGAATGACCCTCGTAGGAGTCTTTATACCAAAAAGTTCGCCGTATTTATTGAATGACCCTCGTAGTTTAATTTTTGTTTTGACTATCACCAATATGTCATTAACATATTTAATGTTGTTCAAATTGTGGCCGCCAATAATGAACCCTGGTAGGATTTACATTTCTTTCAGAATAGCCTCAGTGTATCAGTTAAGTGCCATACGTGAAACACGCTTGGGCGATCATGTCTCGAAAGAGACAAGACTGACTGGGCAGAAGATTATCCCGCAGTAGGTTGCTATTGCTTTCTGCGGTAGACTGGTTGCTAGCCAAGGCTATAGAATCCAATCTGTCCTATTATTTGACTCATAGCTAGAAGGGGAAGAGATAGATTATATTATTAAGTCATAATAAGTGAGGGATCATTTTATTACTTCATAACTATATAAAACTGATCCCCCACTTTATGCCCAGTAGAAGCCTTCATCATGTTTTCAACTATTATATTCAGTCAGTCAGTTAGGTGCCATACGTGAAACACTCTTGGGCGATCATGTCTCGAAAGAGACGTGACTGACTGGGCAGAAGATTATCACTCAGTAGGTTGCCTTTGCTTTCTGCGGTAGACTGGTTGCCGACCAAGGCTATAGAACCCAATCTATCCTGTTATTTGATCTATAACTGGAAGGAAGAGACGGATTAACACCTTTCCCAAGGGTATTTGCGCGTAAGTGAATGCGATGAATTCAACTGAAATTCGAACTCGGCTCCCCGATTTCTCGTTCCGAGCCGATATCCACTGCACCACAATGCACATCCTCAGTGTATATGTTGTATAAATCTAGCAAGAAGATACATTATTGTCTTAAGTTTTATTCTATATGTTTATATTTGCCGAATGAATTATATGTCCGTATAGTTTGTTACCAATTCTGGAGTATTCTAATATCTTTCCCAAATATGTCAACGTTACATAGCAGTTCCAACAGCTCTTTGTTACGTAAAACACAGGTAAACATCCATCGTATTTTTGCTGCCCTTTCTATCATTATGAGCATGAATATCGCATAGGAATTATCTCTACACATGTTGCTGTTATCTAGTCGTCATTAAGTCAATATCTGCAGGGAGGAGAACATTATACACTGGTTACAGAACTGAGGATGAGGATGAGGAGAAAATAGCACACTGATCAAAAGACGTTCCTTATCAGCAAATGTAAAACAGAAATGGAAAGATGATTATAACACTAGTGGATCCTTAGTCCAAACTTCTATAATAATAGTCATATTAGTAGTTGGAATATATCAAAATACATAGGGTTTGTTAGTTGTTTATTTAGCATTTGGGCGGACCTGAAGCAGACTACCACCACGTGTAATTTTGTTGTTTTTATTTTTTATTTTTATAACTTTTTTCAGCGCAGTCCTATCGATAGGATTAAACTTTCCGATTATCAAAAAGAAAAACAAAATTGAAAATTGACAATATTTAAACAAATTTGGGGAGTCGGTTTCTCATACAACGTTATAGTAAATCGATCCTTCATTTTCAATTCACTATGAGATTGTATGAGAAACTGGTCCCCAGACCTAAAATTGTTTAAATATTGAAATTTTTGCAAAGTTTTTTTGTCATTCGTAAAGCTTAAGGTGTAAAAGATAATATTGCACTGGAAAAAGTCCAAAACATTGGTAATGAACACATTTACAGGTGGCTGTAATGTCGTACTGGTGACTGGTTTCAAAATGGAAGCTCGATCACTATAATGTTGTAAAAGAAACTGATCACCCCCAAGAAAATGTTTAAATATTGAAAGTTTTCAAATTGTTTCTTGTCAATCGTAAAGCTAAGGAAGTAATCGATATGACTGCGTTGAAAAAAGTTTAAAAAAAAGAAAAACAACGAAATTAAACGTGGTGGTAGTCTGTTTCAGGTCCGCCAACCTTTGCTACCAAACAAGTTAAACACTGTGTTAATCAGTTCACCTCAAGAAAGGCGTTAAAGTCACTAAGACACAAATAGTGACTGACAATGAAAGAATATATAAAATAAAGAACATGTTTAAATGACACAAAATTGACGATTGAGTTATTTAAATTATTAATACCTGTTGTTCACAAGAAAAGCAAGAAGCCGGAAATTAGTTATCTAAGCAAAACGTTGCTAAAGGAGTACGTTTTAGCAAAGAACTTACGTATATATTTGTCAATTTCGACAGGAACACGAGACCTAACTGCCAGTCCAGTAATAGGTTTAAATTCATGAGTTACGAAAGAGCTGAACTCATTAAACCAATTACCAGGGACCTATTTGTAGAAGTGTCACAATAAAGCTCCGTTACGACGATGAAAAAGTGATTGACGCTGAGATGCAAGACTAGGACCGACATTATTGCAGGAAATTATTATATTTTTATTTTGCTTCATTCCTTATTGGGTTTCCTGTTTTCAGAACACAAATCGATCCTAACACGAGTATATCTATTTTATTTTAATTATTAAGTTATTAGCTTTGTATAATTCATCAGAAGATGGACAGATATATTATGTGGCTTGTCATTTCAGTACGGAATCGATCATAGCTATCCACAATTTCTCCACGTTGTAGTTCTAAGCAATGTTTGTTCACTTATTACTGTATCTAGTCCATGTTATACCGTCGATTTAAAATCTGCATTCACCAAGTTGCAAATATATATTGTAATAGAGAAATTTCACTTCGTCAAACCGGAAGGCGATCTTTCCATTCCCGAGGAGAAAATCTTTAGGGTTCGAACTTCCGGTTTTCATCTTTGTGTCAAAGAGTAAAGCCAGACGTCCGTCATTTGTAAGAGAAACGAATCTAGCTGGCCGATATTTTATACTCGCTTCCAGCTCCTTAACACACCGACCGCCTCGCAGAAGTCTCATCCCCGATTCACGCAGGATAAGCAAAAGGAAGAAAATTTTATCTCAATTATCCGACCTAACGTTACGATGCGCAATGACCCGAAGTGATTAGTTAACAGTCACATCCGGGTACATTCACGTGGCAGCCGATCAGAAACAAACGACCGGAAGTGTTCGTGTATGAGGTTTTGGTAGACTTCTGTGACGCCGGAAACTGACGAATGGCTTCGGAAAATTTCGAAAGGCCAAACGAATTAGGACCAATATATTCGACACTTCAAAAAAATCATACCACTTTTGTTTTCAGAACCATTTCTTTTGACTCACTTTCCTCTTTCTTTCTTTCTTTCTTTCTTTCTTTCTTTCTTTCTTTCTTTCTTTCGTTTTCCCATTTTATTTCTTTTTTAAAAGCTTAGAATCTTCTTGCTTTCATTTTTGGTGGTGACCGGACGTTCTTTCTTTCTTTCTTTCTTTCTTTTTTTCTTTCTTTCTTTCTTTCTAAGAATAAGAATATTCTGGCTTCTTGCTTTCATTTTTGGTGGTGACCGGACTTTCTTTCTTTCTTTCTTTATTTCTTTCTTTCTTTCTTTCTTTCTTTCTAAGAATAAGAATATTCTGGCTTTTTTCTTGGTGACAGTTAGACTTCCTTCTTTCCTTCCTTCCTTTTTTCCTTCCTTCCTTCCTTCCTTCCTTCCTTCCTTCCTTCTCATTTACGATTAATTTTTCCTTTTCTTTCTTTCTTTCTTTCTTTCTTTCTTTCTTTCTTTCTTTCTTTCATTCGGTTAGAAATCGTATTTTATTTGATTATTTACAATTTTTTTCCTAAATTCTACATTGAACGCTTTCTTTTTCGTCCGCATTTTTTCTATTTTCTAAGAGCAACATTCCTTACATTTTTGAAAATTACTTTCTTCCTATTTTTTCTGTTTCTTTCTACGACTTATTTTCTTATTAAATAAAATCTTTTTTTTTCTTTCATTTTTCATATTCCATTGTTCTCTCATTTTTACTGTTTAGCCTCAATCTCTTTTTTAATTCATTTTTCTGTACTCTCTCTCTCTGTCTTACTGTCTCTCCCTCTCTCTCTCTTCTGAGTTCTCGACCACATCTTGTTGAAATACCGGTTCCCGTACGATCACCGAAGTTAAGCAATGTCGAGCATGGCCAGTGTCTAGATGGATGATCATTTACGATTACCAGCTACTTTAAGTTTCAGTGTGCAGGTGGTGTAATAGATAATGTAATAGAATTTTTAATCCGAAAGCCTCTGGTTTTAATTCCGGTCGGGTTCATTATATTCATATTAACTAACGCGCAAATACCCTTAGGAGAGGTATGAATCTACTCATTCTCCCCCAGTTATGGGTTAATTTGTAAGTCTTGTATCACTAAAGCCTTTATTATATCCTAGCAAAAATAGAATTGTGGACAAAACATTTATATTTTGGTACAGAATAATCTATAGTTGTTGATATGCAGCAAAGCAAAAACAATCAAATCAACCAACTCTGTTTCTTTCTCTTATTTTTTTAATAGTTTCACCCCGAGCAAGAGGGTACCGCCACTGGTGTCAGGGGGTTACATAAGAGAAGAGTGAAAGATTAAGCAGGAGGAAAGCAAAGAGAAAGACGAACCGCTTACAAGGGGTGTCAGAAAAAAGGGCAAGAGAAGAATGCGAATACCGGCGTGAAAACAGTTGCGAGGGTAGAGTGAGAAAGGAAAAAGGAAAAGGTAGACGGGGTGATGGAGAAAAGACGAAGGCAGGACTGGAATCGAGTGGACAAGATATGGGAATTGACATTGCATTTAAGTTCTTGGAGATTGTAGTCGTCAGGGACGCAAATATACGGATGGGAGTTCTACAGAAGGGAAGTGCGAGAAGAGAAGCTGATGGAGTAGAGGTGGCGGCTGAATTTGGTTGATTTGTATGTAAAAGGATGGGACCTTTTTGCCAGTCTAGTTGCACGAGTAAATTGTTGTGGTGGGGGCACAAGGGAGCTAAGCAGAAGCCATGAAAATATTTGTAGAATAGACAGACGGAATTCACATCCCGCCGGTGAGAAAGTGGCTGGAGTCGAGCTGCCAGATCGGGACCGATCACATTACAGATTCTCCTTTGGAGCCTGTCGAGAACCCTGAGATGAACAGCGGGTGCGCCTGACCATATATGACAGCAGTATTCCTTGCACGGACGGATGGTAGATTTGAATATGTGCAAGATGGATTCAGGAAGAAAAAAACCTCCTGGCCCGACGCAGTGTCCCAACCTTTTTAGCAGTGGATTTAGCTATTGACTCAATGTAGTGGTTCCACTTAAATAGCAGGGGTGCTCGACCAGATATGACAACAGTATTCAACGCACGCTCTTTCTCTCCATCTTTCATTTTTTGTATTTCTTTCATTGTTTATTTCTTTCCCTTTTCTTTTCATTTTCACCCGTAATATCTTTCCTTGTGTTTTTTTTTTCTCGTTCAATGTTTTCCTCGTGACCGGCTTGAAGATAGCAGTGGATACAATAGTTAAAACCTCGTACATACCGGATATCAAATAAAATATAAATAACGAAAAGAGATGACACGGAAGTTCATGACGTCATAACGAATGAAGGCGGTTCACGTGACAGGGTTAATCGAAACAAAGCTATTCAGTAAATAGCCGTTGAGGAAAATAGATATTGACAGATATCGATAGATGGAGTTTGATCAGAAGATATGGGTTTTTCCAGCCCCCAGCTCAGTCCCATAAATCAATAGGTCAATATAAAATCTTGTATCGACGCATATACCTAATGAAAGCGGGTTATCAGGAAATCGTCTTATAAGAAGTCTGAACATTCAGTACGAAGAAAAGCAATGATAACTGCTTACGAAATTGAGTTCAATCAAAAACGAGATAAGAGTATTCACAATGATATAAGATCAATTAAGACATACTGCAGATTATTGTTAACGAGTGTAACCCTGCCATCAAGAATGCCGACAAAATATTTGAGAGGATTCGGATGACTATATATATATATATATATATATATATATACAGCCTTTGAGATTTGAAAAAGAAATCACTCGACCAGCGTTCGAGAACGAGGGAAAATTTACGTGTCCTAATATCATTTTACTCAACCGACTCCATTTTTTAATAGTCGCCTTACGTAAAAATAGCGTGAATCGCTGACAGAAAACAATAAACAAAAAAAAAAAAATGAAATTTTAATTAAATTTTCTAATGTGTTAGAAAGGATTTTTAAAAAAAGTAATAACAACAAAATTTGATCTTTCTTCTTAATAATAACATAAACATTTTAATGATAAAATATGCTGTTTTTTTTTTTTGACATTTGAGTGGAGGTACCTATATTCGGAGTTTATTTTTCTGTTTGACTATAACCGCCATCTCATAGATGATAACAAATAACAAATCTGATTTTTTTAACGGTTTTCTATGAAAAAAATTACTTACTTGTGTAATTTGTTTTTCGGTGCGTGGTTGAAAGAAGTATGCGTATTTTTCTTTCTTTCTTTCTTTCTTTCTTTCTTTCTTTCAAATGTTTGTTTTTACGTTTCGTAAGCGGGGAGGAATATTGAAACAAGGATAATATTTTTCCAAATGAGTTTCTAAAAATCTATGAGCGTTTTTGGTTTCACTCTGGAAGCGTTAATTAAACGAATGTTTATACTGACGGGACGATGAAAGCGAGACGAAAGAGTTCAATAATATCATTGTAGGTCATTCTAAGTAATATGTGAATCTCCGTTGGCATACATTTGGGTTGTAAAAGGAATCAGATTTTCTTTTCCTATATGTGAAGGTACACGTTTCATTGCGAGATTTTTAATCGAGCGCGGCCAAGTATAGCAATAAACTTAAATCGCCCGATTAAGTTTTGAGTCGATCGGGCGGGTGAAATCTCAAAGGCTATATATATATACAAAGAATGAGGAAAGATTTTAAGCCCAGAGATTTGTTTTAGTAAAGGAAGCTGTTTGGAGATATTGGGTTTTATAAGGTTAAGCTAGAAGAATTTTAGTAGTAATTTCTTCTTTGATAGTGGGAGGTATGTAGTTTTCCCCTTCAGTTAGTAGTGGTAGGTGGTGGGGAAGTAACTGCTTAGCTAAATTAAAAAAACCTTATTGTGATTAATTAGAAGAATAGGCTAGTTATTGCAATTTATATTTATTTTTATGACAACACATACTAATGATCTCCCTCCGCTTATTTAGGTGTATATTCTGGAATTTAAATTTCAAAATTTTAATTTTTCTGCATTGGTTTTTATAGGGTTGAGCTAGCAAAATTTTAGTAGTAATTTCTTCGTTAGTACTTAAAGGTATGTGGCTTGATCCTTTAGTTAGTAGTGGTAGGTAGGAGGGAATTACCTGCTTAGCCAAAATTTAAAAAAAAACCTTATTGTGACTAATTGGAAGAATGGGATAATTATTTAAAATTTAAAATTATTTCTATAATGACACATGCTAATGATCGCCCTCCTTTTACTTTGGAGTATATGCTGGTACTTAAATTTCCAAATTTTTAGTACTTTCTCTATTAGCTTTATTGAGCTAGCGGAATTTTAGTAGTAATTTCTTCTTTGGTAGTGGGAGGTATGTGGCTTGATCCTTATACCTGTAAATGAATAAGGACTTTTATATGATACATACATATATATAAATATATTTTTTCTGTATGTATTATAAATTCATTTCTATTATTTGTCCAATTAGTAATTGATTTATATCAAAAGTGTTACTTAGGTTTCGATGCCTTCTTCAATTTATTTGTAATTTATTTTGTATTTATTTAGATTTTAATTTTCCAATGATAGCTGCTTTTCTTTTCTTTAGGTATATTATTTAGTTGTACTATATGTTATAAATTAAATTCTGTATTTTTTTATTCCTGTGATTAATTTTAACGTAAATTAATATGATCTCAACAGTAGTCAGACCTTATTTTAGTGTGAAACGGGGAAAAATCTACAAAAAAAAAAAATTAAAAACAAATAAATAAATCAGCAAAGACGAGCAAAGCTCGTTATTCATTTTTATTTTTTTATTTTAACACTCCATCTCCCCACCATCCTGACCAGCGTTTTGAGATCTAACATGTTTTTTTCATCTTCATCTTTTTCCCTTCCCACTTTTCTTGTTTCCTTTTCTTTTTCCTCCCTTCTTTTCCTAATTCATTTCCCTTTCTTTTCGATACGCTTTTCTTGTTTCTCTTTTATTCGAAAGCTTACTTCCGCTTTCTTCACCAACACAAACAGTCAAAGACATTTTTAAATTTTTCATTTTGCATATCGTCAATAAAGCGAAATTGATTTGCCAAAATGATCATACGATCCAGTAAATTTAGAATTTTTATATGTAAAAAGTATATATATGGCTCTGTATATAAATATTTTTAATTACATTGAACCCTCTGGCTTAATCAGTTTTAATATTTAATTTTTAACAATAAATATTAATAGGATCGCCTGTGAGATTTTACCATCAAGTTGCTTGCTTTTTGATTCAACACACACACACATTCATATATATATATATATATATATATATATATATATATATATATATAGACATGCGGTATTGATATAGAAGAATCCCAAAAAGTATCCTGTATATAAAGTGGTAGGATAAGTCTGTAGGAGAGCTCGAAATATATATGTATATAAATACAAATAGAACAGATATATGTAAAAATAAAGACAGACACGTTATTCCATGTTTAAGCGGAAGATTAGGCCTATTTCAGGCGAAGCATCAGATTATCTTCCGTACAATAAAGACGGAAGCTGATGATGGTTCGCCTGAAATAGGCCTAGACTTACGCTTAAGCATGGAATAACGTGTCTGTTATCATTTTTACATATATATATATATGTGTGTGTGTGTGTATGTGTGTGTGTGTGTGTCCCTCCTTTTACGCTCATCGAGGATGAGAGAGCGAAAGAGAGAGAGAGAGAGAGAGAGAGAGAAAGAAAGAAAGAAAGAGAGAGAGAGAGAGTGAGAGAGAATAGCGAGGCAGCGTCGGCTCAGTTCATGCTCTTTACTACCAGTTATGAAAATTTACTACCAGCTATGATAGCTTTGCTGCATGTTTGCTCCTTTATTTTTATTTTATATATATATATATATATATATATATATATATATATATATATATATATTCACTTCAATCGTGCTCAGGGAGAATAACCTGTGAGGAATCAGTTAAAAATGCTCCCAAGAATTTTCCGTCATTTTTGACGGTAGGGTACACTCTTCTGTGTGTGTGTGTGTGTGTGTGTGTGTGTGTGTATATATATATATATATATATAAATGCACAAAGGTAATTATTATAATAGGGAGGGTTTTCTTTATAGAGAAATCCTTACCCTTACACAAAACACATTAGAATTTTAAATAATTTTATAGATTAAAATTACACATTGATTTGATTCGTTTCACAATTCTGTAATTAAGGCCATGCAACTACGAAACAGCCCCAAACATGTATATATTTCGATTCTTCTTGTTTTACAGTCGGTACGCGCACTCTGTTTCGAAATGATTACCTTCCTTTGCGATAGTCATACCTTTTGTTATTGCGTGGAAATATATCTGGTTTTGGATTCATCTGCCCAAGTCTGCCTATTCTTCTAGGAACTATAATTTTTTCTCTCGCTGTTCTCTTGTAGGCTTTAGTTTTACTTCGATTTTATTTCTCTTTTTCTTTTTTTGACGGGGACGGATGAATGTCTTTCTTCATTCAAATCGAAGATGTTCAGTCTCTTTCAAGATACATGATTTTTCGAAGATTTCGGTTAAACTTATTAGGATAGACTGACCTGACGCTTTGATAACTGTTCTAAATATCTTCAGCTGGTTGACTATTTTTTTTAAAATCATATCACCCCGAGCAAGACGGTAAAGGAGTGAAAAGATTGGCAAAGAGAAAGCCGGAAACCACAGGGAACAAGGGATGAGCCTCTTCATCTGTTCAATAGCCGTGGGTTGAGTGTGAACCGGGCGATAGTTTAGTCTATCTACTCCAATTGAAAAAACAAAACAAAACAAAAAAAGTGAGAAGATTGGAAAAGAGAAAACCGGAAACCGCATCCTAAACAGGGAACAAGGGATGAGCCTCTTCACCTGTTCAATAGACGTGGGTGGAGTGTGAACCGGGCGATAGTTTAGTCTATCTACTCCAAAAGTTAGAAGATTGGAAAAGAGAAAACCGGAAACCGCATCCTAAACAGGAAACAAGGGATGAGCCTCTTCACCTGTTCAATAGACGTGGGTGGAGTGTGAACCGGGCGATAGTTTAGTCTATCTACTCCAATTTACTATTTACTGTAGAAGTGAATGGGTGATTGCTAATTGCTTAGAGGTCTTTTCAAATTGCTTTCTAAGTTCAGCTGAATCGAAGACCTTCTTTTTGAAGGCCTCAGAGAACTCTTTTGATCACGCCACTGTAAAGAGGAAACCAAAATTGAAAGTGTGTGTTTCATGTAAAGCAGTCCTCCTCAAAAACTCGTTAACGATGTTCGAAAGATTTACATCTGATGTGGTGCCGAAGTTCCCAAATTAAGTTATTTTATGTATCAACAGATTTGGGAACGTCAATAAGTTTTCATCAAAAGAAATTGAATTCTTATTAATGAAGTCATTTTAATGATCTTTAAAATAATTTTAAAATTTATTTATTTATGCTCCCCGCTTATCTCTAGACATTGTGGTGCAGTGGATATCGACACGGAACGACAGATAGGGGAGCCGAGTTCGAATCCAAGTTGAATTCCTTGCATTCACCTACGCAAACATACCCTTTGGAAAGGTAACAATCCGTCTCTTCCCTCCAGTTATGGGTTAAATAACAGGACAGATGGGGTTCTATAGCCATGGCTGGCAATCAGTCTAACGCAGAAAGCTATGGCAACCTAGTGCGGAAATATTTTCCCAAACGTGTATCACGTATGACACTTAACTGATTGATTGACAACGGCGTACAGATAGAGATATTTACAGTTAGAGAATAATGAATGTATTGAAATATAAGTTCTTGCGTAGTTTTTTTTTAATCGTATCACCCCGAGGAAGGCGGTAATTCCACTGATGTGCAGGGGGGCTACATAAGTGTAAAAAGATTAATTAGTAGATAGTGAAGAGTAAGACGAACCAGTTAGAAAGGAGCAAGAGAAGGATGGGAATTCAGGTGTGATGACAGTTTCAAAGGTGGAGAGAGAGGAAAGGATATATGGGGTGGGGAAAGAACTAGAGTCAAGTGGTTAAGAGATGAGTATTGACATTGCATTTAAATTCCTGCAGGTTGTAGCCGTCAGGAAAGCAAGAATATGGGAGCGAGTTCCACAGGCGGGAAATTACGATTCTCTACCCAACCAGAATTGATTATTTGGTCAACAGTTCCAAGTTGAAATAAAGAAATTTTCAAGACTAATTAATAGAATACTAAAAGAAACATTTTTTTTACAAGTGAATGTACAACATACCTAATAGTTGACAGCAGATAAGAAAAAACAAGGATAAAATAATCTTATGAAGACCTGGCTAGAAGTAATCAATTTTGACATAAAAGAAAGACAAAAAACTGTAAAAATCAGCATCAACTGAAGACGTCATTTTCATCGCGTACAATAAATTCTATTAAAATATTTATTTTTCACTTTAACAAATTAGAATCAAGAAAACTATATAAACAATCATCTGATTGCAATTTCTGCCGACCAAAACTGGCAATCTTCCCCACAAATCAATTTTTCACTGAAATTAATCAGAATTATGGAGAATGGGATTTTTGGCAGTCTTGGAGATTATCCCAAATATGGCAGAATACGCGTAGGCGTGCAGAAACAAATGATAAAATATCTATGAACGTTTCTATTTCCCTATGTATGTATGTATGTATGTATGTATGTATGTATCTATCTATCTATCTATCTATCTATCTATCTATCTATCTATTTTTTAAGAGTAAGGTTTATTCTGTACAAGTCCGGGGCCAATCTAGGTCGAGGTTTACGCTAAGGACTAGTTTATATGTATGGAAGGGAGAAATAACGGTTGACTTTAGACTTGAAACGGTTAAGATTGTAGTGATTGGGGAAACATCCACTTAAGACTCTGTTTCATAGAGCAGTGGTTTGCGGTAAGAAGCTGTTTGTGTCTTACTTACGCCTCATTGATGGAATACTGAGGGAATATGGCTGGTTTGCTATGGTGTAAGTAGTATCGAAAGTCCTAGGGGTGAAGTTCAAACCTGGTTAATTAACTAAATAACTAATTTAGAAACCTCCCACTAATATATATATATATATATATATATATATATATATATATATATATATATATATATATATATATCGTCGAGTTACCCAGAAACACAATTTTCTGATGCGGCATTTTCCGAACTGAAAAATCAATCATTTAATTAGGGGAACGTCTCTTCTGCTTTACTAAAAGAGGAAAAGGTGGAAAATTTTGCTGCAGTCATGATTGAGATTTCGTCTAAGATATGATTTTATTACTGAAAAGGAATAGTAAAAACCCAATTAATCTATCTAGTTTAACTTTCTCCATACCGTATAGGTGGTATTTTTTTTCAAAGTACACGCATACAAACACAAATATATATATATATAGACATACGCACAAACTTATTATTTAAAAACATGCACCTGGTGGTTGCATAACGCATGACACTCTCATTCTTGCCATCGACGTAGGACAGTATGTATATTTATCAAAATATATCTATTCAAATAACTGATCGCTCGTAACTTATATATATATATATATATATATATATATATATATATTTTTTGTTTTGTTTTGTTTTTCTTTAATCTGAAGTGGAAGAGAAGGAAGGTAAATTCCAAGAACCTGATCCTAATTAATATTAAATTTTTTTAACATTAAAAAGTGATGCAGACAGAGAGCTCAATGTATTAAGAATACAGAGCCAATATAAATTAGAGAAACTTTTCAAAATTCAAAGTTGTCGGATGTACATTTCGACATAGGATCTCTAATAGAGATTCTACGTCACGTCAGCGACATTGTTTTGTTCCAAATGGCGAAAGCCCTGGGGTAAAGTGTGGAAGGGGCCAGGTTAACAACGGTCACAAAATAGAACAGGACAGAGCTGGTAGTGGCGAGGTTATAGGGTGGAGAGACAAGAGGTAGTCGGGGTAGTAAATATCAAATTGTAGAGGCTAGTGGATGTTTACAGGGGTTTGAAACGGTATATTTAGGAGGGGGAGGAATAGATTTAAATGTAATATCTTAAAATTTTTTAATTAAGTTTATACATTACAGGAAGTCATGAATTTAAAGTTATTAAAGAAATACACACACACACACACACACACACACACATATATATATATATATATATATATATATACATACAAACAGCCCTTTCTAGAAAATACTAGGAATTAAAAGAAAATAACTTAAATCCACAGATAAAATGGAAGCTTAAAGGCAAGGCTAGGACCCCCATTAGCTTAAGAGAAAAATGTAATCTATGTTTGACAGAAAAAATTAAAATTTTGAAATTTCAATACCAAAATATATTCCTAAATAAACGAAGGGCGATCATAAGCAGGTGTCGTCATAGAAATAAGTATAAATTACAATATTTATCCTATTCTTGCAATTAGTCACAGTAATGTTTTTTTTTTAAAAACTGGCCAAGCAGTTACTTCCCCACCACCTACCACTACTAACTCAAAAGTCAAGCCATATACATCCCACTACCAAAGAGGAAATTACTACTAAAGTTCCGCTAGCTTAACCCTAATAAAACAAATACCTCCCAACCTCTTTCTATACCTTTGTGCTTTTTTCTTTATTTATTTATTCTTTATCTATTTTTCTTTATTTTCTTTAATTTTTCCTTATGCATTTCCTCATGTTTATTAGGGGTTTAAGAATGCATGTCTTAAAATGACATACTGAAAATTTGAATTTACAGATAAATCATTATATATATATATATATATATTACTGTTTCTTTGCTGCTTATGTTGTTTGCCCTACCTCTTTCTTCTTTCTCCTGTACACTTTCCCACATTTCCTCACTTTCTTCTCCCTTTGTGTATTTTCTTACTTCTTCCTATGTGTTAAGCTCAGACACCGGGTCACCGATATTTATATATACCTATACATTATTTCTTATCAAAACCTGGGGTCTATTTTTTTCGAACTGTCTTTCATTGGTTCATTCCTCATGTCTCTTTAGTTCTTTCTCTCTTGTTCTCCCCTTTTGTTTTTATTTCCTCTGTGTCCTCTCCCCTTTTTTGATTCCTTCCCGGTTCTCATCTCTCCTATCCTCTATCCTCATGCAAATATTTTTCCAATAAAAGTAAGTGAATTTCCATCTCCTTTCAAAAATTACGTTTACTACCTGATGAGACATTGTTCTTTCAATGTCGAAACAAAATGTATGCTTTTCTAGTAGATTGTAGTTTGTACATGTTCTAAAGTATGATTTAATATATATATATATATATATATATATATATATATATATATATATATATTGTTTAGTTACTTAGTTTTTGATCATAATATAATTAGAGTAGTGCACATTTGTATTAATTTGTTCAATACAATTATATAATAACTTTTGAATATTTTTCATTTATAAACGTGTTATTACGTGACCTAGGTTTCTACGATGAGTGGTGTCTTTCCAGGCGATTCGCAATAATTGATTTTACCGTTTACCGTTTTTTCTTGAAAAAAACGTTTACCAATTGGGATCAACCAAAGACACCTTTTAGACCAGGTGGTTCAATTACAAGTCTACATTAAAAATAGAAAACGTAAAGAACTCTACAAAATTGGCTAGCTACGTGTGGAAATTAAAATCAAAATATGAAAATACACAGACATAACGTGGAGTATTGTGAAAGCAGACAAGCCTTACAAAGGTTGCAAAATATGTAGATTGTGTCAGGCAGAAAAGTTAGCGATTATGTTATTCCTAAACAAAAATGAACTATTGAATGAAAGAACAGAAATTATGACTAAATGTAACTATAATAAAAAATACCTATTAGGTTCATACAACTTTGGATGAAAACGTTATAATTTCTTGTAATTTTAAAATTGCGCGTTTAAAAATTGCCCGTCACGTGAGCGTTCAAAAAAAAAAAATACAAAAAAACCGTTACATGAGCGTTCTTAAAAAAAAAAACGGTAAACGGTAAAATCAGTTGTTGCAAATCACCTGAAGACACCACTCATGGTAGAAACTTAGGTCGCGTAATAACTCGTTTATAAATGGAATATATATATATATATATATATATATATATATATATATATGTGTGTGTGTGTGTGTGTGTGTGTGTGTGTGTGTGTGTGTATTATCACAAATACAGAGTAACCCTTTTAACTCGTTTACAAATGGCATATATATATATATATATATATATATATATATATATATTAGCACAAATACAGGGTACCCCTTTTAATTAATCTATTGTTGGCAATATATCAGTAGTCTGCCAGTCTCACTAAAAAAATATTAAAAATTTGAGATCCTACATGTCAAAGGTCAGCTAACCAACATCAACAAAATTTATTTCAGTTTTGGCGCAAACGTATTTGGAAATTTGTCGTTAAAATTTATTTATTCCTCTTTTTTATGTTCCGTGTCCTTTCAGGACGTTGGTGATCATGGACTTCTACTTGTCTCTGTCCTTTGTTGCTCTTAATATTTTTTCTTTTGATATCGATACCAGGAAATCAAAATTTGACTTACATCCATTAATTTTTCTTTCAGTCTACGATTTCTCTTTAACTTGAAACAACTATTGCTTTTCAGTCTTTCGTGCCAATGTCCAAAGAGTCTGAGCTCCAGGACCATGGATTAGTTTTAAATCTTTTATTACACCCGAGCAAGGCCGGGCTATACTGCAAGTATATATATATATATATATATATATATATATATATATTAGGTACGATTGGTAAATTGTCGCAATTAATTTATTATTTCAAATATTCTTTAGGCTGAGTCTGAGCTCCAGGACCAAGGATTAGTTTAAAGCTTTCATTACACCCGAGTAAGGCCAGACTATACTGCTAGTTTTACTGAAAAAGAATGACGAAAAAAGTTAATCTATCTACTTCATCTTTCTCCATCCTTACATTTGTGTTTTTTAAGGTACTTCATTTTTTATACGTTTCTTCTGTTTCAAAATATACATACTCCCAAAAATATTTTCACATTTACAAGATTTGAACACTAACATAATAGACGTAAAACAAAGATTAACTATTGTTTCAGTCAGGTAAGTGCCATACGTTATACAAGCTTGGGCGATCATGTCCTGAAAATGTCATTACTTACTGGGGAAAATATTTACTCGAAAAGTTGCCATTAATTTCCGCGGTTGACAATCAAGGTTATAGAACCAAAACTCTCCTGCTATTTAACCCATATCTTGAGGTAGAAGCGACTGCTTAATATAATTCCCAAGAGTATTTAGAGTAGGTGAATGCAATGAATTCAACTGGAAGTCGAACTCGACTCTCCGATTTCTCGTTCCGAGCCGTTACCCATTGCACCACTAACAATTTAAAAAGAAAGGAATATGAAACCAACTTTTAGTCATAAATTTATAGGCATTTACTCAATTGTTAATACGTGTGAACAAATTATAATGAAATTATATTATTTACGATTTTATAAAGTTTGCGTCAATTTGTAATGCGCCAATGTTTTGCCCCCCCATTCCAATTAATGATGCAATAAATAAATAAATAGCGCTTATTTTTCTTGTTGCCAATTCGCAAGAACAAACAAAATGTATAAATTCACTACTATATGTTTAGATTTGATCACAATTCTAATTATTTTTTATTTATTATTAATTTTTTTAATCATGTCGCCCCAAGCAAGACATTTTACTGCCACTGTTGTGCAGGGGGTTACATACGAGGAATGTTATGAAGAGTGAGAGGTTACAGGGGGTAACTGTCAGGAAAGCAAGTATGCGGAAGAGAATTCCACAGGCGGGAAGTGCGAGAAAGAAGCTGCTGGAGTACAATTTGCGTTTACAATTTATTGGCTTCACAGGAAAAGGGTGGGACCTAGTTGCTAATCTTGTGGCTCGAGGAAATTCATATATAGGGGGTACCATTGAGCTAAGGTCATCGGAGCAGAAGTAGTGAAAGTATTTGTAGAAGAGACGCAGGAAAGCCCCACTGCGTCGATGAGAAAGCGACTGTATCCTAGCTGCTAAGTCGGGATCGATTACATTATAGATTCTCCGCTGGATTTGGTCGAAGACACCTAAGTGGATAGCAGAAGCACCCAACCACATATGGCAGCAATACTCAATGCACGGGCGGATGGTAGACTTATTGCATGTAAACCAGTCCTTTTTTTAAAAATTTTTTTCGTGTTGTAGGCACGGGTGTCCATGTTTGCCACACTCTTATGAAAATGGCTAATATTACTGTTACTATTAACCTATTTAAAAATTGCTTCTTGAATAGTAAAATTCACAACAGGTAGTAGACTAATTTAGTCAACTGTTGATATGATGCTGCTTTCATCCAGGCAGAATCATGGGAATTGTTGATACATTGATATCCTCCCTGTCAGTTAGTCATTTAAGTACCATACGTGATACACGATGGAGCGATCATGTCACTTTCGATCCATGACTGACTAGGCAGAAGATTTTCCCGCAGTAGGTTGCCATTTCTTTCTTCGGTAGACTGGTTTCCAACCAAGGCTATAGAACCCAATTTATCTTGGTGGGATGGTCGGTGTATTATTTATTTCAATTAGTTAAGTGCCACGTGTGATACACACTTGGTCGATCATGTCTCTTTCAATTCATGACTGACTAGGCATAAGATTCCGGCTGTACGTTGCCATTTTCTGCGGTAGACTGGTTGCCAACCAAGACTATAGAATTGAACCTGTTCTGCTATTTAACCCATAATCAGAGGGAAAATAGATGGGTTCATGTCTTTCCCAAGGGTATTTGAGTGTAAGTGATTGCAACAAATTCAACTGGAATTTGAACCTAGCTCTCTTGTTTCTCATTCTGATTCGATATCTATTACACCACAACACACATCCCCTGTTTTGTACAGGGGATACGCGTAGGGGCTCACAAAGTGAGAGGCACAGTTTATAGAAATATATGGTGAAGATAACGGTTGACCCTAGACTTGAGCAGGTTATGATTGTAATTGTAATGACCGGGGAAAAATCCTGCATATTTAATGGTAACTTGTTTTATTATTGGAAGTCTATCTGTTGCTCTGATTAAGTAAGTAATCCGACACAAAAATGCAATAAAATATATCGGATAATCAGTGAGGTTAAAATCACTAAACTTGACATTCTTTTAAGAAAATCACTTTCCCAAATTAAAAAAATTAAAATATATTTGAATGCAAATGGTGTAAACAAGTCAATTCATCTAATACAAAAGTCTAGAGCCACTCAAGTTAGTATTCGTCTAAAAGCAGTGTGTGATATGAATGAAAGAAGAAGTAGAAGGAAGTAAAAATTGTATGTATAACGAAAATTAGATTACGATTAGCTTGTGATTTAAAAAAGTTAAGATTGTGATGTCCAAGAAAGCATCCCCGCGGGAAACTGTTCCCCAAAGACGCTGAGGAAGAAACTGTTCGAATGAAAAGTTCTTTTTACATTTGGAATAAGAGTGAAGCATGTTTGGTTCTAACAGTAAGGATCTGAAAAGTTGGAACTGGACGTAATACGAATATTTGGTCTGCAAATATCGATAGAATAGTGACGAGGGTTGTGTGAGAAAGAGGTTGCAGGGTAAACTCTTTTCCCACCTAGAAGACCCTATGAACGATTTTGAACTCTGACAAAGATGGAGAGAGAGGATGGATCGAATTCAGCTTAGATCTTGAAGCAATACTCCATTGAACTCATGCTTAATATACAATCTAAACTCTGATCTAAACCCTAACCTTAAGCCTAGACCCAAAAGATTTGCTTACGTATTTTATTTAATTTCATAGAATGTTTCGCCTACATCGCATTTATTTCAATAAATATTGCAGTAAATAAAAACAAATCTATAGATTTGTCATTTATCTCGTTTTGAGAGACATAGATGAGGACTTTTTTTCTGTTTTTAAAAGTTATTTATTCAAATATTTTTTTTTTGTAAGAAAAAAAGAGAAATATTTAAACTTATTCCCGAGGAACTCTATTGCTTGGTAGTTTGTGTTGACGTAAGAACAGAGATAAAATAATATTGATTTTTGTGGA